>OX336388.2:2043533376-2044035245 GCA_946902985.2 Meconema thalassinum
GCCGGTGAATTAAAACTCAGCAATTCTTCTAGGTTTGTGCCGTGTCTTGTGTGGGGTTTCGCCTAGGACACCAAGCTAGGCTCATCGGCGGGCTCTTGGTGTCCCTGCCCGGACCCCCACAGGAGTATCGAACTGCGCGATACCTCCCTTTATATAGAGTGCAACTGCACTCCTTGACTGCGAGAACCAAAAGCTCAAGCAGCCATAACCTCGCTATGAAGGCTTCCAAAAAGATGGTGTATTGGCTTTCACGGCCGGTGAATTAAAACTCAGCAATTCTTCTAGGTTTGTGCCGTGTCTTGTGTGGGGTTTCGCCTAGGACACCAAGCTAGGCTCATCGGCGGGCTCTTGGTGTCCCTGCCCGGACCCCCACAGGAGTATCGAACTGCGCGATACCTCCCTTTATATAGAGTGCAACTGCACTCCTTGACTGCGAGAACCAAAAGCTCAAGCAGCCATAACCTCGCTATGAAGGCTTCCAAAAAGGCTTCCCCACACAAGACACGGCACAAACCTAGAAGAATTGCTGAGTTTTAATTCACCGGCCGTGAAAGCCAATACACCATCTTTTTGGAAGCCTTCATAGGGAGGTTATGGCTGCTTGAGCTTTTGGTTCTCGCAGTCAAGGAGTGCAGTTGCACTCTATATAAAGGGAGGTATCGCGCAGTTCGATACTCCTGTGGGGGTCCGGGCAGGGACACCAAGAGCCCGCCGATGAGCCTAGCTTGGTGTCCTAGGCGAAACCCCACACAAGACACGGCACAAACCTAGAAGAATTGCTGAGTTTTAATTCACCGGCCGTGAAAGCCAATACACCATCTTTTTGGAAGCCTTCATAGGGATGTTATGGCTGCTTGAGCTTTTGGTTCTCGCAGTCAAGGAGTGCAGTTGCACTCTATATAAAGGGAGGTATCGCGCAGTTCGATACTCCTGTGGGGGTCCGGGCAGGGACACCAAGAGCTCGCCGATGAGCCTAGCTTGGTGTCCTAGGCGAAACCCCACACAAGACACGGCACAAACCTAGAAGAATTGCTGAGTTTTAATTCACCGGCCGTGAAAGCCAATACACCATCTTTTTGGAAGCCTTCATAGGGAGGTTATGGCTGCTTGAGCTTTTGGTTCTCGCAGTCAAGGAGTGCAGTTGCACTCTATATAAAGGGAGGTATCGCGCAGTTCGATACTCCTGTGGGGGTCCGGGCAGGGACACCAAGAGCCCGCCGATGAGCCTAGCTTGGTGTCCTAGGCGAAACCCCACACAAGACACGGCACAAACCTAGAAGAATTGCTGAGTTTTAATTCACCGGCCGTGAAAGCCAATACACCATCTTTTTGGAAGCCTTCATAGGGAGGTTATGGCTGCTTGAGCTTTTGGTTCTCGCAGTCAAGGAGTGCAGTTGCACTCTATATAAAGGGAGGTATCGCGCAGTTCGATACTCCTGTGGGGGTCCGGGCAGGGACACCAAGAGCCCGCCGATGAGCCTAGCTTGGTGTCCTAGGCGAAACCCCACACAAGACACGGCACAAACCTAGAAGAATTGCTGAGTTTTAATTCACCGGCCGTGAAAGCCAATACACCATCTTTTTGGAAGCCTTCTTAGGGATGTTATGGCTGCTTGAGCTTTTGGTTCTCGCAGTCAAGGAGTGCAGTTGCACTCTATATAAAGGGAGGTATCGCGCAGTTCGATACTCCTGTGGGGGTCCGGGCAGGGACACCAAGAGCTCGCCGATGAGCCTAGCTTGGTGTCCTAGGCGAAACCCCACACAAGACACGGCACAAACCTAGAAGAATTGCTGAGTTTTAATTCACCGGCCGTGAAAGCCAATACACCATCTTTTTAGAAGCCTTCATAGGGAGGTTATGGCTGCTTGAGCTTTTGGTTCTCGCAGTCAAGGAGTGCAGTTGCACTCTATATAAAGGGAGGTATCGCGCAGTTCGATACTCCTGTGGGGGTCCGGGCAGGGACACCAAGAGCCCGCCGATGAGCCTAGCTTGGTGTCCTAGACGAAACCCCACACAAGACACGGCACAAACCTAGAAGAATTGCTGAGTTTTAATTCACCGGCCGTGAAAGCCAATACACCATCTTTTTGGAAGCCTTCATAGGGAGGTTATGGCTGCTTGAGCTTTTGGTTCTCGCAGTCAAGGAGTGCAGTTGCACTCTATATAAAGGGAGGTATCGCGCAGTTCGATACTCCTGTGGGGGTCCGGGCAGGGACACCAAGAGCCCGCCGATGAGCCTAGCTTGGTGTCCTAGGCGAAACCCCACACAAGACACGGCACAAACCTAGAAGAATTGCTGAGTTTTAATTCACCGGCCGTGAAAGCCAATACACCATCTTTTTGGAAGCCTTCATAGGGAGGTTATGGCTGCTTGAGCTTTTGGTTCTCGCAGTCAAGGAGTGCAGTTGCACTCTATATAAAGGGAGGTATCGCGCAGTTCGATACTCCTGTGGGGGTCCGGGCAGGGACACCAAGAGCCCGCCGATGAGCCTAGCTTGGTGTCCTAGGCGAAACCCCACACAAGACACGGCACAAACCTAGAAGAATCGCTGAGTTTTAATTCACCGGCCGTGAAAGCCAATACACCATCTTTTTGGAAGCCTTCATAGGGAGGTTATGGCTGCTTGAGCTTTTGGTTCTCGCAGTCAAGGAGTGCAGTTGCACTCTATATAAAGGGAGGTATCGCGCAGTTCGATACTCCTGTGGGGGTCCGGGCAGGGACACCAAGAGCCCGCCGATGAGCCTAGCTTGGTGTCCTAGGCGAAACCCCACACAAGACACGGCACAAACCTAGAAGAATTGCTGAGTTTTAATTCACCGGCCGTGAAAGCCAATACACCATCTTTTTGGAAGCCTTCATAGGGAGGTTATGGCTGCTTGAGCTTTTGGTTCTCGCAGTCAAGGAGTGCAGTTGCACTCTATATAAAGGGAGGTATCGCGCAGTTCGATACTCCTGTGGGGGTCCGGGCAGGGACACCAAGAGCCCGCCGATGAGCCTAGCTTGGTGTCCTAGGCGAAACCCCACACAAGACACGGCACAAACCTAGAAGAATTGCTGAGTTTTAATTCACCGGCCGTGAAAGCCAATACACCATCTTTTTGGAAGCCTTCATAGGGAGGTTATGGCTGCTTGAGCTTTTGGTTCTCGCAGTCAAGGAGTGCAGTTGCACTCTATATAAAGGGAGGTATCGCGCAGTTCGATACTCCTGTGGGGGTCCGGGCAGGGACACCAAGAGCTCGCCGATGAGCCTAGCTTGGTGTCCTAGGCGAAACCCCACACAAGACACGGCACAAACCTAGAAGAATTGCTGAGTTTTAATTCACCGGCCGTGAAAGCCAATACACCATCTTTTTGGAAGCCTTCATAGGGAGGTTATGGCTGCTTGAGCTTTTGGTTCTCGCAGTCAAGGAGTGCAGTTGCACTCTATATAAAGGGAGGTATCGCGCAGTTCGATACTCCTGTGGGGGTCCGGGCAGGGACACCAAGAGCCCGCCGATGAGCCTAGCTTGGTGTCCTAGGCGAAACCCCACACAAGACACGGCACAAACCTAGAAGAATTGCTGAGTTTTAATTCACCGGCCGTGAAAGCCAATACACCATCTTTTTGGAAGCCTTCATAGGGAGGTTATGGCTGCTTGAGCTTTTGGTTCTCGCAGTCAAGGAGTGCAGTTGCACTCTATATAAAGGGAGGTATCGCGCAGTTCGATACTCCTGTGGGGGTCCGGGCAGGGACACCAAGAGCCCGCCGATGAGCCTAGCTTGGTGTCCTAGACGAAACCCCACACAAGACACGGCACAAACCTAGAAGAATTGCTGAGTTTTAATTCACCGGCCGTGAAAGCCAATACACCATCTTTTTGGAAGCCTTCATAGGGAGGTTATGGCTGCTTGAGCTTTTGGTTCTCGCAGTCAAGGAGTGCAGTTGCACTCTATATAAAGGGAGGTATCGCGCAGTTCGATACTCCTGTGGGGGTCCGGGCAGGGACACCAAGAGCCCGCCGATGAGCCTAGCTTGGTGTCCTAGGCGAAACCCCACACAAGACACGGCACAAACCTAGAAGAATTGCTGAGTTTTAATTCACCGGCCGTGAAAGCCAATACACCATCTTTTTGGAAGCCTTCATAGGGAGGTTATGGCTGCTTGAGCTTTTGGTTCTCGCAGTCAAGGAGTGCAGTTGCACTCTATATAAAGGGAGGTATCGCGCAGTTCGATACTCCTGTGGGGGTCCGGGCAGGGACACCAAGAGCCCGCCGATGAGCCTAGCTTGGTGTCCTAGGCGAAACCCCACACAAGACACGGCACAAACCTAGAAGAATCGCTGAGTTTTAATTCACCGGCCGTGAAAGCCAATACACCATCTTTTTGGAAGCCTTCATAGGGAGGTTATGGCTGCTTGAGCTTTTGGTTCTCGCAGTCAAGGAGTGCAGTTGCACTCTATATAAAGGGAGGTATCGCGCAGTTCGATACTCCTGTGGGGGTCCGGGCAGGGACACCAAGAGCCCGCCGATGAGCCTAGCTTGGTGTCCTAGGCGAAACCCCACACAAGACACGGCACAAACCTAGAAGAATTGCTGAGTTTTAATTCACCGGCCGTGAAAGCCAATACACCATCTTTTTGGAAGCCTTCATAGGGAGGTTATGGCTGCTTGAGCTTTTGGTTCTCGCAGTCAAGGAGTGCAGTTGCACTCTATATAAAGGGAGGTATCGCGCAGTTCGATACTCCTGTGGGGGTCCGGGTAGGGACACCAAGAGCCCGCCGATGAGCCTAGCTTGGTGTCCTAGGCGAAACCCCACACAAGACACGGCACAAACCTAGAAGAATTGCTGAGTTTTAATTCACCGGCCGTGAAAGCCAATACACCATCTTTTTGGAAGCCTTCATAGGGATGTTATGGCTGCTTGAGCTTTTGGTTCTCGCAGTCAAGGAGTGCAGTTGCACTCTATATAAAGGGAGGTATCGCGCAGTTCGATACTCCTGTGGGGGTCCGGGCAGGGACACCAAGAGCTCGCCGATGAGCCTAGCTTGGTGTCCTAGGCGAAACCCCACACAAGACACGGCACAAACCTAGAAGAATTGCTGAGTTTTAATTCACCGGCCGTGAAAGCCAATACACCATCTTTTTGGAAGCCTTCATAGGGAGGTTATGGCTGCTTGAGCTTTTGGTTCTCGCAGTCAAGGAGTGCAGTTGCACTCTATATAAAGGGAGGTATCGCGCAGTTCGATACTCCTGTGGGGGTCCGGGCAGGGACACCAAGAGCCCGCCGATGAGCCTAGCTTGGTGTCCTAGGCGAAACCCCACACAAGACACGGCACAAACCTAGAAGAATTGCTGAGTTTTAATTCACCGGCCGTGAAAGCCAATACACCATCTTTTTGGAAGCCTTCATAGGGAGGTTATGGCTGCTTGAGCTTTTGGTTCTCGCAGTCAAGGAGTGCAGTTGCACTCTATATAAAGGGAGGTATCGCGCAGTTCGATACTCCTGTGGGGGTCCGGGCAGGGACACCAAGAGCCCGCCGATGAGCCTAGCTTGGTGTCCTAGGCGAAACCCCACACAAGACACGGCACAAACCTAGAAGAATTGCTGAGTTTTAATTCACCGGCCGTGAAAGCCAATACACCATCTTTTTGGAAGCCTTCATAGGGAGGTTATGGCTGCTTGAGCTTTTGGTTCTCGCAGTCAAGGAGTGCAGTTGCACTCTATATAAAGGGAGGTATCGCGCAGTTCGATACTCCTGTGGGGGTCCGGGCAGGGACACCAAGAGCCCGCCGATGAGCCTAGCTTGGTGTCCTAGGCGAAACCCCACACAAGACACGGCACAAACCTAGAAGAATTGCTGAGTTTTAATTCACCGGCCGTGAAAGCCAATACACCATCTTTTTGGAAGCCTTCATAGGGAGGTTATGGCTGCTTGAGCTTTTGGTTCTCGCAGTCAAGGAGTGCAGTTGCACTCTATATAAAGGGAGGTATCGCGCAGTTCGATACTCCTGTGGGGGTCCGGGCAGGGACACCAAGAGCCCGCCGATGAGCCTAGCTTGGTGTCCTAGGCGAAACCCCACACAAGACACGGCACAAACCTAGAAGAATTGCTGAGTTTTAATTCACCGGCCGTGAAAGCCAATACACCAAGCCCCTAAATTAATCAACAACAACGATCCTGACTACTTCTTGATCTGAGTGAATATATTAATAATAATATTATTAATAATAATAATAATAATTTCATAGAAGTTATTTTAAATTAAAGCCTCCTTTTAGATGAACAAACATCACAGCGTAAGAATTGAAAATAAGATCACTATCGCGACTCAAACCTGAATCCTCTATATTCCTGACATATATTCTAACCCAGTACAATTATAGCGGGCCGATAACCTCGATGATAGGTGCCTTAAAACAACAACTAACATCATCACAATTTCACCTATGGCTTGCCGCACCTGATGCAATTACATGGATGCAAATAGTTCCAGTTAGAGAGCACTGTTGCATACAGAGACGAAAGGAAAACATCTTCGACGATACAGGTTTGTGAAGCATTCTCTGAAAACATTTTAAGTGCTGAATTTGTTAATAACTCACAGTTTGCAAACACGATTTCGCGGCTTTTATTTTAACTTTGTCATCTCTTCTGTAGTTTATAAATTACGCTATATCAATCTAAGTCGTAAAAAAAAGCAAGACTAGAGTTGATGGGGAAGCTTAATGTTGGAATATTTATGAGATTAGCACACGAAATGTGTAAAACAGCACAGTGCATATCGCGAGACATGCGATGGACTATTCCTTACTATGCTATTGCACGCACGAGGGAAGCTGATTGATTGCTTTAGCCCATTGCACGGTATGACAAGGACAAGATAATTATTATTAGGAAGCAATAGCAGGACAATTCATCGGTATTTTTCATTAGACTACGCCCTCAAATAACTCCTTCTCCGAATCCAGGGGTCTGCAAACTATGATTAATAGGCCAAATTAGGTTCGCAATTGTATCCCATTGCTTTTCTTTTTCAATTTTGCTTTAGTAATCTACCAAAAGAATTGCCTTTCAGCCGGTCAACATTTTATTGTGCCCAATCATTATTTATTTATTTATTTATTTATTTATTTATCGTATGGCATTTAGTGCCGGGAGTGTCCGAGGACATGTTCGGCTCGCCACAGGCTGTAGCTGCTTCAAGTGGACAACCATAGGGTGAGCTACAAGTTCCGCTCAATTTCAAGTAGTTCCAACTTTCGCTACAGGATGTCACTGACACCTAGTGGTGAACGTTGGAACTTTGATAGAGCGTTCCAACGAAATCTAAACTAGAAATTTATCTTCACACAAGTTTTGTCTGTGGAAGGATCTTTTACATGCCATAAATCTATGACATGGGACCGCCGGCTTTACTTCCCCTCCGAAGGAAGGCATACTGAAGGATTTTAACGCTCTTAAAAAATCCGACGACTTCGGCCGGGTTTGAACCCGCGATCTTGGGCACAGCAGTTCAGCATGCTACCAACTACGCCACCGAAGCCGCTACCCAATCATATTGAGCGGAGATTAAAACATCCCCTTAGGCTACACCTGCTAATTTGAAAAAGATGTTGCTTGGATTAATTATTCACTATTATTCACTTCTGGAAAGGGGAACATTAATGCGTTGACCGACTGAAAGTCAAATCTTTTACATGATTTTAGAGTCTAGGAACATATTTAAGTCAGAACACCGATAAGACTTTTCAATCCTCTACATCCATCCATCGTTGGTCTCAGCCGGTAAACAAGTGGCCTATTTTAAATTGGGAACCAGAAAACAACACTCAATCATTATGTTGCTTTTATAGCTCACTCAGAGATTCCTGAAATGTATGGACAGTCTCTTCTCTTTCCCGCTCAGTAACACGTGAACTCTGCGGGAGAGAACTGGTAGAACACCCGGTGGCTGGCACGCCACTGCTCCCTATATTACAATTACCCTGCCATCAAAATAGGGGACACAGAGAAGGGCTGACATTTCTGCTTCCCATTGGCTGGTACCAAGCTCGCCAGAACAAACACACTGCCCCATAATGCGGCAGAAAAAGTATTCTGAAAGCAACGTCCATCATCTAATTTGCACTCACTTGGGTACACTTCCAGCTAGCGTTATTGGCTGTCACCCCAGAGGTCCGGGTTCGATTCCTGGATCACACAAGAAATTTAATTCTGGTATGAGGGATGAAATAGGGCCCACTCAGCCTCGTGAGGCAGAACTAAGAAGAGGTGGGTTCGATTCCCTCCTCGGTCATCCTGGAAGTGGTTTTCCGTAGTTCCCCACTTTTTCTCCAGGCAAATGCAGGGATGGTTTCTAATTTGAGGCCACGGCCGTATCCTTCTCAATCATCACCTGAATTACAAATACACACACTATTTATTTATTCATCGTATGGCTTTTAGTGCCGGGAGTATCCGAGGACATGTTCGGCTCGCCAGAGGCTGTAGCGGCTTCTAGCGGACACCCATAGGGTGAGCTACAAGTTCCGATAAATTTCAAGTAGTTCCAACTTTCGCTGCCAGATGTCAATGGTACCTAGTGGTGAACGCTGGAACTTTAATAGAGCGTTCCAACGAAATCTAACCTAGAAATTTAGCTTCACACAAGTTTAGTCTGTGGAAGGATCTTTTACATGCCATAAATCTATGACATGGGACCGCCGGCTTTACTTCCCCTCCGAAGGAAGGCATACACAAGGATTTTAAAGCTCTTAAATAATCCGACGACTTCGGCCGGGTTTGCACTCGATACTTGGACACAGCAGTTCAGCATGCTACCAACTACGCCACACACTAATACAGTATCACAATAACACAGGTTATCAGGCAAATTAATTGTTCATATATACCCAAGTGCACGGGCCTAAATGACCACGATGTTCAAGTCGCTCAAATGAAACAACAACAACAAGCAAAAAGTTGCATATATGCCTATTTACACGGATCTACAATGGTAAGCGATAATAATAATAATAATAATAATAATAATAATAATAACAATAATAATAATAATAATAATAACAATAATAATAATAATAATAATAATAATAATAATAAAAACCCCTGGCACTACAGCCCATGAAGGGGCTAGGCCTACCAAGAGACCGCTGCCCAGCCATTTGGCCTGCAGATATTGGGGTGACACGTGGTCGGCGCATCGGGTCCCCTCGGCCGTTAATCTTGGTTTTCGTTCCCTCACTGTCAGACAGCTACTCAATTGTCCTCACGAGGCTGATTGCATCCCGTTCCAGCCCTCACGTCAGTTAATAAAATCCTTGACGGAGCCGGGAATCGAGTTAGTTAGTTATTGTTGTTTTAAGGGGCGGAACTACGAGGCCATCTGCCCCTCTTAACACAGATTAAAGAATACAAATTTGGAATTGAATTTAAAATTTGGAGGTGGACACCTACATTTAAAAAGACCAAAAATTAATAAAACAAAAACAAAAAATTAAATAAAAATAAAAATTATAAAAATAAACAAAAATTACGGTGAAACAAAACATTATCATTCCAAAACGAACAAGTCGTTGAGTCAATGTTCACTGGAAAATTTAGATTGCTG
The DNA here is from genome assembly GCA_946902985.2 of Meconema thalassinum. NCBI lineage: Eukaryota > Metazoa > Arthropoda > Insecta > Orthoptera > Tettigoniidae > Meconema > Meconema thalassinum. Next base: position 2,043,542,967 of record OX336388.2, read on the forward strand.
GCCCTAACCCACTCTCAATTATAAAGCGGATAACGCGATCAGCAGCCACTGCGTCATCGGCTAATATAAGTTTGAGTGTCATCTGCAAACCAAGGTTTCTTCGTAAATCAGCAAGATCCACACACTCGGTGAAAATGTGGGCCACGGTGGAAACGGCTCCACTGGTACAAAGTGGGGGGTCTTCCCTTCTCATCAGATACGAGTGAGTGGATCTTCTATGACCTATCCTTAGCCTACACAATATGACGGACTCTCTCCGTGACCGGAAAGAGCTCCGCCACACGCGAATAGTTCCCTTAATCGCTCTCAGTTTACTGGGCAGTGGGTCAGCTAAGCACTGACTCTCCCAAAAAGCCAGAAGTTGTAGGCGTAACCTAGAGCGAATATCTCTAGCAGGTACCTCCATTGGTCGAGGTGGTAGTGATACCGCCTCTTTTGCAGCTTGATCTGCTAACTCATTTCCCGCAATTCCCGCAAAGGTGATTCGAGTGTCAGCGTGGCACAGCCCCCGGGAATCGAACCCGGGGCCTCCGGATGAGAGGCTGGCGCCCCACCCCAACAACACGGAGTCGGCTTGGTAAGCGATTGAAAATAATAATTATAGACTGATTATTACAGACCTATTGAAATTTAAATGCCTTTCATTCGGTCAACACTGACCGACTAAAAGACAGGTGCATTTCATTTACTATGGCAACACAGAAACCTGGCTTCCCACCCGATAAAAGACCCTCTTTTCTAATACAGATAGTCCAGTGGCATTAGTTTTAAACCTGGACAAAATTGATAACAAGCTGAAAATTGGTGGAAACGTTAAGTACCATGTCCTAAACGAAATCCCAAAAGTCCCAAAAAATCCGAACTGGGGAAAAGCCGCCATCTTGGAAAAACTGCCACCATCTTGGATTTTTCCTTTTTTGGTCATATCTTTCAAACAAGTGGTCCTAGCGAGGTCAGACTGGTGTCAAATTGACCGGATTTTACTGCCAAAGTCTCTGGAACATTAATAAAATATGTTAGACGCGTTCTTACAGCTGTTTTATTCAATTAAGTACTATTAACATAAATAGTGTTTAAAGTTCGATTTTGACCGTTCCTGTCACAATAGCTAAAACTGCCGATGCAAATAATGTATTCAAACCTAAAATTATAAATCATATTCTTGAAATTGTGAGTATCACATCTAAAATGCTTAAATTATTGTCAGTATTAAATACAGAGACACTATGAGAGATGTGAGCTTTGACTTGTAATGCTTAGTGGCTTCCGTCGTTTGGTGGTTCCATGAGATCTGTAAAAAAAAAGGAACAGTGAGAATCTTATCTTTTGTGCAGATAATGTCTATATATATTTCGAAAACTTGCCTTCGTATTAAAGCACAAGATCGTCAGGGTCGTCAACGTCGATGCTCTCCTCTGGGCGGTTCGCACATCCGTGACCAGCGCAGTATCAGCACATTGTTGTGCAGCGTAGGTCACTCAGTAGGCAAGCGCATTTGCTCTCACATCCGGATCTGCAGTTGTGGTGTCCAATCGGCTAGTTATGGGGCATCCATATAAGGAAAGAAAGAAAGCCTCTTCTGCTGCAGCGATTTATTTGTGCGATGCATCTGGCTTGTTGAAAACATGGACCTTACTGCACAATTTAGTGTTTTCTTTAAGTTGCTTGAAGGACCTGAGATTTTCCTTTCTAAAGGGGGCGGATGAGGTGTCACAACCAGTAGCAGCGTAGAAGAAAGGTGGAATTGTAAACAAGCTTCCAAGGCCAGACTTGAGTTTTCCGCTTTTTAAAATCGTGCCTTTTCCATTCTTCTTTCCGGCATAAACATGGCAATGTCTTCGTGAACATCAGGAACAGAAACCATCAAGACGATCAGATCAGTATCTTCTCCCAAAATCACAGAACTGACTTATGTTTTCCTTGAAGTTTCGGCTGCCGTTGAAACAATCAGGGTATCAGCGTCGACTTCAGCTTGAATAACCTAAATGCCTGCTGTCGTAAGGTGTTTTGATTGGAGAGCAAAGAAACGCGTCTTGTTGTTCTCGTTTGATAAAAAAAAACACTCCTTGTGGTACAGTAGTTGGCGTGAACTCTTCCATAACTGCGTCTGGTGCCTCCTTGCCAGTTCTCCTGGTATGTTCTGCATCTTTGGTTGTCGGGGCACCATATTCATCAAACACAACGGTTGTCTTTTTGCCAAAATGGATTTCAATATAATTGATGTTTTTCTGGCAAATTTGGCAGTAGGTTGCAGGACAGGTCCAAACAACTCGATGCAGAAGGAAACCTCCGTCGATCGTGAACACAGGGTTTGATGGCAAAGCTTCTTCGCAGCTTGAAAACTCTTCTTGGACTTTGTGCCTTTCCGCAGAAGTGTGCCATCAAATAGAGCTGGTGGTCTTGCGGCCAACTCGTAAGTACGTTGAACGCTCTTCTTTACTTCGTATTTTGCAAAGGAGGCGATGAAACAGTAGGTTCGGGTCCATTTCCACTGTCGTGTCCTTAATTTTAATGATCTTGGCCATACTTCCAAGGGAACGAAATTTGTCCTTCCTCTTCAAGTGGACGTCGCTGAGGCATTGAGCTACGATTGACTTCATGGCTTGCAAACCAAGGGCGTGGGCTTCGTCGCTGTTCACGGTGTCGTCAGCAACCACACGTGTACGCAGAGACAAAAGAAGAGGAAGTTCCACGAAAGGGTTGTGAGAACGCAGCCACTCTGTCATCTTGTCAACATCCCCTTTGTCTCTGCCTTGTCGTGTCTCTCGAAGTTCGGCGTGTTGATCGCAAAATTCAGAGAAAACACCACTGAAGCGTTCCATTGCATCGACAATACCAGACGTTGCAGGCATGGCGGTCACCCATCGAGCTATTACCTCTTCAGACATTCCGCGGCCGTGTGTCAGTCCTCCCGCTGACTTCATAGTACGCATCAGCACCTGTTCGATTGCCATATCCGTCCAAACTCCACACCAAAATTTGTCGGATCTTCGGACGGTGAAGAAGCCTTTCGTCACAAATTGTTCGATTTCGGACTCAGTCATGGTTTCATTTATCCTCAACATTTGCTGGAGGTAAATGTGAGCGTATTTGGCATCATTAAAATGCCCTGCAGCATGTAAGTATGGAATCATGCTCTGCACACAATACAGGTGAAGATTCCATTCCCCGGAGCGTTCGGGTCTCACGAAAAGACGCACGATGGTTACCATTTTGAAATACTCAGTCCACAATTTCGCTGTGCGACCTGATTTGGCGACTTCGTCGAACTTGGTGTAAAACCAACTGGAGGCGTCAGCGAGACATGCAGTGTTGCGGATGCTTGCAATTGTTTCTTCCCCTAAAAGTACCTTTCGGTGAACTGCTTTAAATTCTTCGGTTAAAATCGTATCTCCTTTTATGTCGTCGATGAGGACACTGGCGAGAGCAACTTGAGTCAGGAAGTGGGCACGGATTGCTCGAGCATACGCATGTCCAGACATCATGTGAATTACCGAATTCTTTGCATAAATTTCCTCCCACAAGTCCTCTAAGCCACTTCCAGCCATTAAAGATCCTACAGCCCCCATAAAGGACATCAAGAGGTGGAAACCACCAAGCCGCAAAGTATTAATTGATATGGGGCTATTTTCTTCGGCCGAGAGCACGATATCCAAAGCTTTTGCATAGAGCGGTTGGTCAAACGTTACCACACAGGACTGGTTTCTCGCTTCGCTCTGCTCTGCTGCATAAAGGAGGCAGGTGTGAATCGACGACGGATTTGAAGTCGATAAGTTTGTATGTTCATTTTATCTTTAGAATTACTCTTATTCCAGCAATTCAGGTAACTTTACTAAGATAGTGCGTAAAAACAGGTGAACATCGAACTTTGAACACACTATTTATATTATTAACAGTACTAAAATAATTTTAAAAACTGTAAGAATACGTCTAGCATATCTTATTATTGTTTCCGAGACTTCGACTGTAAAGTCTGGTCAATTTGACACCAGTCTGACCTTGCTAGGACCACTAGTTCGAAATATATAGCTAAGAACCAACAAATCCAAGATGGCGGCGGTTTTTTCAAGATGGCGGCTTTTCCCCAGCTCGGATTTTTGGGACTTTTGGGATTTCGTTTAGGACATTGTTCTTAACGTTTCCACCAATTTTCAGCTTGTTATTAATTTTGTCCGAGTCAGAGGTCAATTTTGTCTAATTGCACTGGACTAGGAGTGTAAAATATTATAATGAACATGGATGTGTATGCAATCTCTCTACTATCCTGCGTTATTGCGGTGGCTTTATGCACTTTTAACTGGGGCTAAGAATTTTCATAGGTACCAACTGGATACCTGCCTGACGTAGAAATGTGAAATTATGGAAAATCACCACTGCTTTGTTCCAAATCTCTGATCAGATTGGCATTGTTGAGAATCGAACCCGAACCACCAGGGCGACATTCAAAATGGTAGCCACTACGCCATAAAGGCGGGTTCACACGGAGTCGTGAAGCGGGCGAGAGCACTACTAGTTTTGAGCATGCGTCACGACTTGCTTATTCAACTTAGAACCCACGACCTTGTTCAGTTCACACGGACGAAGTGTTCTCGCTGGTCGTAAGTTTCTCGCTCGTTGTTCAATCATGGCAGAGCGTGAAGCTGCGAAAGAATACGACTGAAGCTGTCGTGCTCTCTCCAACCAGTCGGAAATTTCACGTCCCACCTTGTCAAGGGCGAGCACGACCCCCACTCCCACTACCACTGATTCACACGAGGTCGTTGCCACGACCAGCTGATCGACCAGTAGTGCTCTCGCCCGCTTCATGACTCCGTGTGAACCCGTCTTAAGGGGGTCTGAACTTTCTGTTGCATAATGTATTTGTACCCCCAGGGGCTTACAACCTGTGGGACGGGGGCTGGCGACCACGGGACCCCCAGCTGAGTCTGGCATTGCTTCCACTTACTTGTGCCGGGCTCCCCTCTGTTGTCTTTCCTCTCGAGCTCCCTTGGTCTACTCTTGTTCTTTTCCGACCCCGACGGTATTAGGGTATCTCAGGCCAAGGGAGTCTTTCACTTTCCCACCTTAATTGGCCCTTGTCTCATCTATTCTGATCCCTCATTATTCGAGGGATCAGGCCCTTTGTTTTCTTTTCATTGTATCTCCTGCCTTCTGCTCAAGGCCCTCAAGGAGGAAGGGTGTGTGTAGCCCCACCTCTTATGGTGCACCTTGGATAGTGCTACACCCTCAATGACTCACGTCTGGCGTTGGCGACTCCGAGGGCTATCTGAGCTGGGTCTGGTTTTTCTCCTTCTTCGATTGCCTTTCTTGGCTCTCCTTCCTTCCAAATACCTTAATTCCCATTCTTCGAGGGTTAAGGGCATTTCCTTTCCTCATCTCTTTTGTTTACATGCTTCTCGTGAGGGATGGGAAGGGAGCAGAAGATTGGGATGGATAGGCTAGGAAGGGGGAAGGAGGCGGCCGGGGCCTTACAGTAGGTAACATCCCGGCATTTTACCCGAAGATGAAGTGGGAAACCACGGAAAACCACTTAGAGGATGGCTGAGGTGGGAATCGAACCCCCTCTACTCATTTGGGCCACCCGAAGCTGAGTAAACCCCGTTCCAGTCCTCATACTACTGTTCAAATTTCGTGGCAGGACCGGGAATCGAACCCAGGACCTCCGGGGCGGCAGCTAACCATGCTGACCACTACGCTACGGAGGCGACCTTTATCATCATCGTCATCATCATCATCATCATCATAATGTATTTGTAGCTAGTTCTGTCAGAGGTGAACCTTGCACCTATTGCAGTAGAATATTCCCGGCTAAGATTGTGATAACTTCCCCTCAGCTCTCAAGCAGAGTCCAGCACCAGTATTGTGTTTATAGGGATGCGTGACCTTTGAGCTGTGTCTGTGTCAGTCTCAAAGGTCAGCTCCATTCAAGCAGTCATCTGATAGAGGGCAAAGGTCGTGTTGTGTTCTGATTGTCTCATGTTGCCTTTGAGTACACACTATCACCCTGTGCATATTATTTGAAGAAATCTACCATGACTCTGCCGTTTCTCGGAATAAACATAACTTTCCATAATATCGGACCAACGGAGATTGGTGTAGTACCGTTGCCATTTACCTTGGAGAACCGTGTTCATTTCCCGATTCCCCCCAGGGGCTCACATTTAGTGTGACGTGGGTTGGCGACCACGGGACCCCAGCTGAGTCCGGCATTGCTTCCACTTACTTGTGCCGGGTTCCTCTCCGTCTTCTGTCCTGTCGTTTGAACAGCGATCCCCCGGTGTCCAAGGCTCTCAATGGGGTGTTCATTAAATTTTGCGTATAAGTCGCCTCCGTAGCGTAGCGGTCAGCATGATTAGCTGCCGCCCCGGAGGTTCTGGGTTTGATTCCCGGCTCTGCCACGAAATTTGAAAAGTGGTACGAGGACTGGAACGGGGTCTACTCACCCTAGGGTGGCCCAAATGAGTAGAGGGGGTTCGATTCCGACCTCAGCCATCCTCGATGTGGTTTGCCTTCGGGCAAATGCCGGGATGGTAACTACCGTAAGGCCACGGCCGCCTCCTTCCCACTTCCTTTCCCAAACCCTCCCACTCTTCCTAACCCTTCATCAGGCCCCTGTTCGCTTTGCAGGGGGAGCCGCCTGGGCGTCGTGCTGGTCACACACCCCAGTTGCCCCAGTTGTATCCCCGACCCATAGTCTTAAGCTCCAGGACACTGCCCTCAGTGGCGGTAGAGGTGGAATCCCTCGCTTGGTCCGTGGGAAAAGCCGATCCTGGAGGGTAAAATTATAGCGAAAAAATAAATTTAGCATATGGCATTTAGTGCCGGGAGTGTCCGAGGACATGTTTGGCTCGCCAGAGCTGCTTCAAGCGGACACCCATGGGGTGAGCTACAAGTTCCGTTCAATTTCAAGTAGTTCCAACTTTCGCTACCAGATGTCACTTACTATGATAGAGCATTTCAACGAAATCTAACCTAAAAATGTAGCTTCACACAAGTTTAGTTAGTGGAAGGATCTTTTACAAGCCATAAATCTATGACATGGGACCGCCGGCTTTACTTCCCCTCTGAAGGAAGGCATACTGAAGGATTTTAACGCTCTTAAAAATCTTTTGACTTCGGCCTAGTTTGAACTCGCGATCTTGGGCACAGCAGTTCAGCATGCTACCAACTACGCCACCGATGTCGCTAATGGGGTGTTAAACCATTGCGATTAATTAAACCAAGAATGAATCATTACCGACGGTGACCCTTCTTCAGATCTGTCTGTAAAGTGGGTTTGTTGGCGAGTATAACTTTGGTCATCACACCCGTACACTTGGGTGTAAACTTATTATGTTATTGAGCAACTTGCATGAAATTCCACCACTTATAGCTACATTTCTACCGGGTGGAGTTGAGGTGAAAAGAGCTGATGGCGGATGGCTTTTATGGATGAATACTCTTCCTGACGCCAGTATCATCAAAGAAGCTAATGGTAGATGAAATTAATGTGTAAAGGAATTGATGATGATCGCTTGACGATCGAAAGTAATCAACCAAGTGTAATACTTAATCTTATGTAATTTATTTCATGTTTAGGGAATAACACCCATTATAATTTGGGTACAAACTCGTTGACCAACTGAAAAGCATTTCAATTTAATTTATTAAAGTAACACTAACAAGTAACTTAGTTCCGTGAAGGACTAAATACCTATTTTCATATATCCTACTTATGTTAAAATTGCCTCTATCAACATAAACAATTTCAGTTTGATTGCTGTAATATGTTCATAGATATTGAGGTCCGTCGAATAGTCACCATGATGGATTTTTAGCCTACTTTCATTTATGAAAAAATAGCTTATGAGATCACCTTTTTCCCGTGTGTGTGTGTTTGTGTGTGCGTCCATGTGTGTGTGCTCCCCACCCCCTATTAAAATCTAAATGGCTGAAGCGATTTCAATGAAATTCGGCAAGGTCATAGTCCTGGTTTGTCCGACCCCCGGACTGTGCCCTTCAAATTTTGATACGTCTCACCAATCCAACATGGCAGCTGAGCGTAGTATTTCACCGGCTTTCTATATCCCCGAAACTATTACTGATATCACCCGGAAATTTTGTACGGTGATAAAGGGCACTACTAGAAATTCACCTATGTGACTTTCAAAACCCTGTTAACAACAAAACGAACATGGCGGCCAAGTGGAATTGAATCATTTAAATAATTTTATTTTCGCGATTTAACCATCCGAATGCAGTGAAACCTGGGACAGCATATGTCCATACACATTGTAATGCAATGACATTTCATTTAGTTCAATTGTTTACATAAACTCAACATGGCGGCTATGCGAAATTTTAAAATTAAGCTTTTATTTCTTGTGTCCTAATCATGTGATCGAAGCCAACGTTTGAATATTGAATCAACGCAATAATCCTCCTCTAATAGTGAATAACTCTATGGCCTACATGTATTAAAATCCAACATGGCAACAATCCAAAATATTTAAACGGTTCTCAATATCTATTAATCTATGACAGCAATAAAACTGAGATTTTGTATGTTGATAAAGGCTATAATCATAAGTTCCCCTATGGGACTTTCAATAACCTGGTGAGCACAAATCCAACATGGTGGCGACGCAAATTATAAATATTTAAATGGACGTTTCTCGCGATTTAACCATCAGAGCACAGTGAAACTTGGTATGGTAAATGCTTATACAAATTTTAATCCACTAGCATGTAATTTATTTCAATTAATTTCATAACCACAAAATGGTGGCTGTGCGAAATTTTAAAATCTCGTTTTCATTTCTTGTGTCCTAATCATGCGATTGAAGTTTGAATAATACACCTACTCAATAATATTCATGTAATAGTACGTAACTCTAAGGCCTGCATATATAAGAATCCAACATGGCGACCATCTGAAATATTTAGACAGTCTTCAATATCTACTAATCTATTACAGCAATCAAGCTGAAATTTTGTATGTTGATAGAGACAATATGAAAATAGGCTATGTAGTTCTTCACGGAACTTCTTGTTTCATAAATGAAGATAGGCTAAAAATGGCTTCCAACACGATAACTTTCGAAATAAATTTTATTATTTTATTTGAATTGCAGCCAATGGCCATAGCGGAGTATTTTAATTGAACGCTCGTAGGTTCCCCATCAAGTTCAACTCCAAATAGTTCCAACTTTGGTTACCAGAGATGACACTGTCACTGATACCAAGCGGCGAATGTTGGAACTTGATAGAGCGTTTCTATCCCAAATAAACTACAAATTTAGCTACTTACTACGATTTGTAGTCGTAGGTTCTTTTACATACCATAAATCTATAGCATAGGACCGCTGGCTTCACTTCCCCTCCGACGGAAGTCATACGGAAAGATTTTAACGCTTTTCTAAAGTTGACGACTTCGGCCGGGTTTGAACCCCCGATCTTGGGCATAGCAGTTCAGCATGCTACCGGTAGCATTTTGAGTTCCTTGTTTTGTAATTGTGATATACTTTGTTACCAGATTGTTTCATTCCATTCTTTTCGGTAAACAGAAGAAGTCAAATGCTTAGGGTAATATATTGCCCGATAGAAATGAAATACAATGTAAACGGAATATAAATTGTTGTTGTTTACGTTGAGGACCCTCCTACTTGATTCATGGCAGCAATATCTCTCTGATTTCAATGAAAGTAGGTCACGCAGGGGCATCGGAACAGTGGAGAAGGTTTCTTGTTTCTATTCAATCTGGGCAATTATTATAATTATGATTATTATTATTTATTTATTCGTTAATTCCCCATAAGGAGAGCGTTACGACACAATCAATTTTTATGTTTTATTCTGACCCTTTCTTCTTTTTTACCAAAACCCTCTCATATATACACTATGCTTCCTCTTTCGCTCTTCTCTCCACTTCTTTCCTGGTTGTCTCAAATTTCTGTTGTCTAAGTTTTTCTCTGTATGTGATCCTTCTGCGATGTCTATTATTATTATTTTATTATTATTATTTTTTAATCGTTTCGGTCGTCTATGGACCACGTTATTTCAACTGCCTTTTCCCTCGTTCTTTCACATTGGCCCAGTATTCGCGCATTCTTCTTCGGTGAGCTTCCCTTCGTTCTTCGGTCCACTTCTTGCCAGTTTTCAATATAGGTTTTGGCTGAAAACTCCGTATCTCCCCAAGTTTCTTCTTCAAAGAGTCACGTTCCAAGATGTCCTCATGTGATATCCCCAGTTCTTGTAGGTCTTTTTCCACCTCTGTAAACCAGATCCCTTTGGGTTTCTTTCCCACAAAGTAGGCACAGATTCGATTGGACAATCTTCCGGAATTCATTCGTGTTAAATGGCCATAAAAGGAGAGTCTTCTTTTGCGAATGGTGTCCGTTATTTTCTCCACATGTAGATAGAGTTCATCGTTGTGTCGTCTTCTATACTCTCCTCGTTCCTTGACCGGGCCCAAGATCTTTCTCAGAATCTTCCTCTCTTTGGCTTCGAGTTGTTCTGCCAGGCCTTTCTTATTCATCGCCAAGCATTCTGATGCATATAACGCCTCCGGGCGAATATCGGTAACGAAGTGCCTCAGTTTGGCCTTGAAGGACATTGATCGTGATTTGTAAATGTCTTTGGTTAAATGGTAAGCCATTTCCATTTTGTTAATCCGTGCCACGAAGGCTTCCTTTTCACGAATGTTGGGCTCAATCCATTCACCCAGGTATTTGAATTTCTCTACCTGTTTTATTTGTCCTCCATTCACCGTAAGTTCTCTGGGTTCCGACTTGTTGTTCTTTATAAACTGCGTTTTCTCAAACGAAATCTGAAGACCTGCCTTTGCTGCTTGCACCTGTAATTGATTGATTTGTTGTGTGGCTGTGTCAAGATAATTAGAGAAAATTGCAACATCATCTGCGGAAGCTAAACAGTCGATTGTCAGGTTTTTGTTCTTACAACCTAGTCTGACCCCATTCTCTATACCATCCTTACACAATTCTTTACGCCATTCTCGAATAACTTTCTCAAGAACACAGTTGAATAAAAGAGGCGAGAGCCCATCTCCCTGTCTCACCCCTGTCCGTATTGCGAAGGATTCAGAAATCTCTCACCTGAATTTCACTTTGGAAGCCGTATCCAATAGGGATTGGTGAATGATTGCTCTTGTCTTATTATCTAAACCAAATTCTCTTAAAACCTGGATCAGGGTACTTCGATCCAGCGAGTCGTAAGCCTTCTTGAAATCAACAAAAGTCACAACAAATTTCTTACTTCTCAGATTCATGTACGATAGAATTGATTTTAGATTCATGATTTGCTCAACACAAGAGCGCCCCTTTCGAAATCCACCTTGGTATTCGCCCAGGTGTTGATCGAGCTGTGCTTCCGCTCTCGTTTGAAGCGCTTTCGCGAGAATCTTGTATGTTATCGAGAGGAGTGATATGCCACGATAGTTGTTTACGTCCGCTTTATCACCTTCCTTGTGCAGGGGATGAATTAGGGCCGATGTCCAATCACTGGGCAGTTTCTCTGTTTCCCAAATCTCCCGGATGATATCCGTTAGCTTGTCGACTGGTTTTTCACCTGCGTATTTCCAGAGTTCGGCAACTATTGAATTCTCACCTGGTGCTTTATTGTTCTTAAGTGAGTGAATGATCTGCTTGATTTCTTCCCTAGTTGGTGGACTTGAGTCTGGATTGACGAGCACATTACTGTGAAAGGAAAATTTCGATGTTGGAGCCTCACAATTGAGAAGGGACTCAAAGTATTTCGCCAGGATATGGCAGTTGTCTTTGTCATTGTAAGCAACTTTCCCATCGGGATTCCTAAAGTGAAGACTGGGTGGTGTGTATTTACTGAGATTTTGCTTGAAGGTTTTATAGAAATCACGGGTGTTGTTCTTTTTGAAATCTTGGTCTATTTGTGCCAACTGATTTTTTTGGAATGCTCGTTTTATCCCGCGTATGGTTTTATCAGCCTGCTTTCGCACGACCAGGAATCTCTCTCTGTTTTCTTCATTCTTCTGTTTGTTCCATCGCAACCAGGCAAGCCGCCTTTGGTGAATGGCATCGTCACATTCATTCGTCCACCAAGGATGCCGCCTCAACTTTGTCAGTGGGATGGTTTCCTGTGCCGTTTCAAGAATTGCTTCTTTGAGTTGTTCCCAATTCTGTGGCTCAAGTGTTTCAAGTTTCTGACTGAATTCGCTTTGTGTTTTCAGTTTTTCCACATCAAACCTGTTGATCTTTCTTCCCTGAAATCTCTTGGTGGATCTTGGAAGAAGTTTTAATTTTATCTTTGAAAGATAAAAGAGTCAAGATTATTATTATTATTATTATTATTATTATTATTATTATTATTATTATTTATTTATTCTCGGAAAATAACACTTCTGGTAACCTTGGATGTGAAAAACGCCTTCAACTCAGCTAGGTGGATAGATATGGTTGAAGCTCTTCAATTCACCTTCCAGTTGCCTGCATATCTCCTGCGTATAATGAAAGATTATTTGAAGGACCGTACCCTGTTATATGACACTGCAGGTGTTCAGAGGAGGAGAAAAATCACGGCAGGAGCAGCGCAAGGATCTATCCTGGGCCCGGATTTGTGGAACATGTTGTACGACGGCTTACTGCGCATGGAGATGCCCGAAGATACATTCCTTGTTGGGTACGCTGATGATAATGCAGCGGTGATTGTAGCCCGAGATGCGGTTCTGGCTCAGTGGAAACTCAATCAGGTCATGCGACGGGTGAGTGGTTGGATGAACGCTCATGGTCTGAATTTAGCTATGGCGAAAACTGAAATAGTAATGTTAACTAGGAGGAGAATGGACAATATAATTCCCATGAAAGTTGGAGAGGTGGTTGTTCGAACTGAAGCCACTGCGAAGTACTTAGGATTTACTCTTGACACGAAACTGACATACTGGTCTCATATACGGAAGGCAGCAGACAAGGCGGAAGTAGTGACAGCTGCCATTAGTAGACTCATGGCTAATGTGCATGGTCCTAGAGAAAGCAAGTGTCGACTACTGTTGTCCACAGTGCAGTCTATTCTCCTGTATGGAGCTGAGATTTGGTCTGATTCGCTGAGGATAGAGAAGTATAGGAAACGCCTAGCTGCAATTCAGAGGAGAGGAGCTCTGAGGGTGGCGTGTGCTTACCGTACAGTTTCGGAACCTGCAGTTCTGGTTGTCTCAGGTTTGCGCCAATAGACTTACTCGCGCAAGAACGTAAAGACGTATACTTCCGACGAGTAAAACTGGGCAAGGCTCAAGCCCGGAAGGAAGCCGTAGCACGCAAGATAAGCTTTGGCAGCAGAGGTGGAATGACGATCTCAGAGGAAGATGGACAGCTCGGCTGATACCGAGTCTGGTCGAGTGGACGAGTAGGAAACACTGAGAAACTAATTACTTTCTGACTCAGATGTTGACAGGTCATGGCTACGTTCGGTGTTACCTTCATCGTATGGCCAAAGTAAGGAGTCCAGTTTGTATTTACTGCGAGAACGAACGAGATGACGTTTATCATACGTTCTTCGTCTGCGATCGTTGGGCAGCGGAAAAACAACAACTTGAAGCCGAGGTTGGTCCAATAACGCCGGATAATATAGTTGGCATTATGCTGAGGAACGAGCTCAGCTGGGATACGGTCGCTTTCTTTGTTGAGGTGGTCCTTCGTCAGAAGAAGTCGGATGGGGACTTGCTCGATTTAGTTGATTGAGTCTGCGATCCGCGGACTATGAATGGAGAAGTAAGATGGTGCTTGTGAAGCAAAGAAAATGGCTCCATCCTGATGTAATACGAAAGTGGTCCCGGGATGGGTTTTGTCAAGAGGACAGGGTGTGGTTTTTTAGTGGGTAAGAATCCCACACTCTTGAGGAGTGCGGACCCTTCTCAAGGTCTTATGCAAGATTTTTCCACTTCCCTCTTAAAAAAAATAAAAATATTTACATTGTTTAGACCCAAAGGATCACATTAAGCAAATGTTCTGGTGCTGTTCTTCTTGTTCTTCCAGAAATCCTTCATCATCTCACTGTGTCGGACTCGACTTTCCTCCGTCCATCCTTTCCCTTGTCTCCTTGGTCGATCTTCATGTGTGACTTCCCAACTGTAGATCTTATGTCGGAATGTCATTCGATCGTCTATGTCTATTGGTAAGATGTTGGCACTTTCGAGATCAATTTGGACTTGGGTAACCCAGACTGTTGTCACTTTAAGTTTCCGTAAGTAAGTCAATATTTTCTTAGTTAGCCGGTCGTCATTCAATCTCATAATGTTGCCGTAGAATCTCAGTCGTCGCTTGCGGAAATCTGACTCGATGTTAGAGTATCTCTCTGTGATTGTGTGTGATTGCAGACGATATCCATCATCTGTGAGTTTAGGGCCCAATATTTTACGGATGATTTTTCTCTCAGCCTTCTTGATGTTCTCAAGATCCCCTTTGTAGTTGAGGTTTAGTGTCTCGCTGGCGTAAAGTGTCTCAGGTTTGATGACAGTCGTGGAGTGTTGAATTTTGGTGTTGATGCTCATGCATTTCTTGTTGTAAATATTTGCGATTTTTCCGTATGCTTTCCGCAATTTAAGTTCACGAGATTTTTACGCCTCTCTTTCCATACATGTAGGTTCAATAATTTCACCCAAATACTTGAATTGATTAACCCTGTTTATCATACCGTACTCTGTGAGTAAATTTTGTGCTTGAATGTGTTTTGTCGATATAAACTCGGTCTTTGTGAAGGACATTTATAGTCCGACCTTTTCAGCACACTCTTTTAAGACCTCAATCTGAAGAATTGCCGTTCTTTCATCTGCGGAGAGGATTGCAAGATCATCCGCGAAAGCGAAGCATGTCACGTCGATATTATCCGTTTGCCTTCCTAGCATGACGGGCTTCCAGGTATTCCGACTCCTCAGTTCATTTCTCCATTCTTTGATGACCTTCTCTAGGACGATATTAAAGAGTAGAGGGGAAAGCCCATCACCCTGCCGTACACTTGTCCCGATGAGGAAAGGTTCAGATACTTCACCAAGGAACTTGACTTTGGAAGTTGTTAATCTTACATCGTTATGCTAATCAGTGGAGGGCGATAACCCTTATTTAGCTGATGATGTTGATTTTTTTTTATTTTCCCTTCATCGGGAACTGTAAATTTTTCTCCATTCTTCAGTCCATGATTTATTGTTCTTGAGATACATTTTCTCAACAAAATGATGGTTGGTGATTGGTGTCTTGAATTGGAGTCGATCTTGTATAAACTCCTGTGGGATGCCAATTTCTTGAAGGTCTATTTCTATTTAGCTAAGTCAGTTGTTCTTGACGTTCATTGAAAGTGCAAGGTTGAGAATCCTTTTGGTCAGCCTGGTGTTGTTCATTATGAGAAAGTGGCCGCAAAGATCAACCCGTTATGGGATAGTGGTCTTTATATTAACCACCTGTCATAAGGACAGTTTATGCTTTCAAAGATGCTGATAGTTGAATCTAAAACCAAATTTCGGAGAATTTTCATGCTGAAGTTCGAGTATTTCTAAAAATCAAATATACCTACGTATCTACTTGACGTAATGTGTTGGATAAAATTTTAAAAAATTCTAACTAAATGCATTACCAATTAAAGTGTACAAATGAAATAGAAATAAAGAAATAAAAATCATGAAAATGAAATTACAATAATAAAAGAAATATACAAATTAAAATAAAGAACATAACTATAAAACAAATTATGAAAATAATTTTAACAAGTAGTTCCGTGAAGAACTATACAGCCTATTTTCATATATCCTACTTATGTTAACTGCCACTATCTACATTAAAAAAATCAGTTTGATTGCTATAATAGATATTCAGAGCCGTCTAAATATTTCGGATGGTCGCCATGTTGGATTGTTAAATGTATAGGCCATAGAGGCATGAACCATTAAAGTAAAATTATTGCGTAGGTTCATTATTCAAACTTTCACTTTGATCGCATGATTACGACACAAGAAATAAAAACTTAATTTTAAAATTCGCAAAGCCGCCATCTTGAGGTTATGTAAACAATTGAACTAAATTGGATACCAGTGCATTAAAATGTGTATAAACATTTCCTGTACCAGATTTCATTGCGTTTGGAACAATAAATCGGGAGAAATGTCTATTTAAAGTTTACAAATTCGCTTGGCCGCCATGTTCGGTTTGTAGTTAACCGGTTTTTGAATGTCCTATAGATGAACTTCCAGTAGTGCCCTTTATCTCCGTACAAAATTTCAGGGTGATAACGCTAATAGTTTCAGAGATATAGAATGCCGGTGAAATATTTCGCACATCCGCCATCTTGTGGTTATGTAAGCAATTGAACGATGTTAGATGTCAGTGCATTAAAATGCGTATAAACATATACTGTACCAAGTTTTATTGCGTTTGTTTGGTTAAATGAGCGAGAAACGTCTATTTAAAAGTCGCAAATTCGCGTGGCCGCCATGTTGGTTTTGTAGTTATCAGTTTTTCAAAAGTTACATAGGTGTACTTCTAATAGTTCCCTTTATAACCGTAAAAAATTCCAGGGTGATATCGGGAATAGTTTCGGAGATATTGAATGCTGGTGAAATATTTCGCACAGCCGCCATGTTGGATTAGTGAGACGTAACAAAATTTGAAGGGCACGGTCGAGGTCGCCCGGAGTAGTGCTATGAACTTACCGAGTTTCATTGAAATCGCTCCAGCCGTTTAGATTTTATTAGGGGGGGGGGGCACACACACACAAACACGCGCGTACACACACACACACGGACAAAAGATGATCTCATAAGCCTATTTTTTCAAAATTGAAAATAGGCTAAAATGAATTCGAAATTAGTTTATTAGGCTAATCAATTCAATAAAAAATATCAAAATTAAATATATAAGAACATAAATTGAAAATAAATATATAAACATTAAAATTAACATTATTAATAATCATAATAATTAAAATAAATTAAAATGTAAAAACACCTAAAAATAAAAATTAGTTTTGCCCCTAAAAAGGGTTAAATTGCCTTTTCCTGAAGGTATCGGTGATCTTTTCAGAATGCTGATAAAATCTCGATAGCTCCGTTTCATCCAGATTTCTTCTGAGCAGTCTGGACCAAAGTTTTTTCTGCAATATTTTCCTCCCATATAGTATTTCAAGTTTGAGAACTGTGTTATCTATCTATATATTTAAAACACTAAGGCGATTTTTGTTACATCGAGTATGAGATAACGTCTCAACCGATTGACTTCGTAATGCATTCTAACGAGAGCTCTTGGCATGTAGATTTGCAGAGTGTCTTTAAAATAAACAAATATGTTACAGAATATTTTTAAATTAATAAACAAAAATTCAGAAATCTTGCCTATCACGCATGCGCACAATCGTCTTGCCTTATGACAGTCATGGCGGTTACAAGTCCATCGCGTTTTAATTTCATGTTTATGTATAAGAATTATAATGGAAGGGAACATTGCTTATTACGTTTTCATGACATACACTGGAATTACCAGACAGAAAATGCTGAAAAACGTAAACTGACATCAAATTTTGAGTGTGCTTGATGTTTAACTCCCTTAATATTGCACGTCATTACCAGTAGTTCGGTAGCTCAGGTGGTTACGCCGTACTCTTATAATTTATGCATCACCCAATGTAAGGGGTTCGAATCCCCCCTCCGGCATGTTTTTTTATTTCCGTATTTTCCTTTCTTGCAATTGCTATTATATTGCCAAAACATATTTAACTCTTGGCATTCCCATATGTTACAGAATATTTTTAAATTAATAAACAAAAATTCATAAATCTTGCCTATCACGCATGCGCACAATCGCCTTGCCTTATGACAGTCATGGCGGTTACAAGTCCATCGCGTTTTAATTTCATGTTTATGTATAAGAATTATAATGGAAGGGAACATTGCTTATTACGTTTTCATGACATACACTGGAATTACCAGACAGAAAATGCCGACAAACGTAAACTGACATCAAATTTTGAGTGTGCTTGATGTTTAACTCCCTTAATATTGCGCTTTGTTAACAGTGCTTAGGTAGCTCAGGTGGTTACGCCGTACTCTCTTAATTTATGCATCACCCAATGTAAGGGGTTCGAATCCCACATCCGGCATGTTTTTTTATTTCCGTATTTTCCTTTCTTGCAATTGCTATTATATTGCCAAAACATATTTAACTCTTGGCATTCCCGTAACTAAGGAATTCTACGTTCCCATCTCAATTTAACTTAAAACGCTATGGTAATTTCATTGAAAAGCTTTATAAGTTCCAACATTCGACAGATTACATTTGCAATAACGGTAGGCTATTTATCTTTATTGCTACAGAAGTTTTGGCATATTTTTGCACATGGGATAACTGTGAATCAAGGATTGTACGAATTCCAACACATTACGAAGAATATAATATGCAGTGAATCCACCCGAGTGTCTTCAAATCGAGCCATGTGCTACGTAACTCATTTGTTTTCCTCAGTTCTTTCTTTGCCTTATAAACATACAAGGCATGTCCAAAATGTTGTTACATGAAATTCCACTAATGAATTGTACCTTTACCAGTTATACGACAATAATACAGTAGGCCTACGTTGAAATTCTGATACCGGTATTACAAAATGTAGGCCTACTTTTGATTAGATTGTTATCCAAATTAACTTCTATATTTCTGTAGCAGATGCCGCTGCAGTCGAATGTTGGAACCGCCATTTTTATTGTGTTTCCGATCTTTCTGTTATATAGTCTTTGGTGGTCTGTTATAGTCTTTGGTGGTGAGTCGTTTTCTGTCGAGAATACATATCGCAGCTTCTACGAATTGTTAAACCTTTCATTGTATATACCATAACTACGGCATACTAGAAAGTGACTACGCAGAATTACTGAGCCGTTTTGTCTCGATAATTCATTGCCAGCTTTAAGAGTGGGCTTCCCTGTGTAAATACGACTCTTGACACGTACAGGAAATATAATTGTAAAACTGGCTCCATTATTAAGGTGACTGGCGAAGTGGTTCTATGCTCCTCTTCATAATTTACTGTCATGGATATCCGAAGAATTGTACCAATAACAGGTGACGGAAATTGCTTATTTAGAGCAGTTTCGTACTGTTTGTATCGAAACGAAGAACGTCATAGCGAGTTGCGTTTGCAAACTGTTACAAAAATTGTTGCTGACTGGAATATTTATAAGGATTTTATTATTGGCGATGAGTCTTATCGCCTTCCCCTCAACAACCAACTTGAGTATGAAAATCTTATGTCTCTGAACGGTGAATATGCTGGTCATGTTGAACTCCATGGTATAAGCCAATTTTTTAATGATTATTTGTTTAGAGTGCATAACGATGAGACTAACCACGTTGTAGATTATGGCAATGGAAGTGTTATTTGTCATTTATTGTTTAGCGGCTCCGTTGATGCAGGACACTATAGTGTGATCGAATACGACATTAATTTGGGGATAAATACTACTGTAAATAGACGCATTCGACGAAAAAGAACATTAACCGGTCGTGTGGAAACTACAAATAGACGCAAAACAATGAGAAATCGGAGAAGAGGCGAAACCACTTTTAATATAAAATATAAATCTGCCATTTCAGAAACAATGCCAGATATTATGCCTTACAGCGTTGGGTCCTTGACGAACGAATGTAAACATTGTTCTGCATTGTTCTTCTCTTGCGAAAAAACTACGCTTGGTTACTTCGGCCTTTGCTGTTGCAATGGTAAAATTAATCTGCCGGAATATAAAATACTTGACAGGCTTAAACCATTTTTCACTGGAAATGATGATACCTCAAGGAACTTCAGAGAGAATATTCGGCAGTACAACAATTCTATGTCCTTCGTTTCCTTTGGTGCCAATGTTACCGTACCACCTGAACACGGTCCATATTGTTTTAAAATTTCAGGAATTGTACATCATCGCATTTCTTCCATATATTCCAAAAATATAAGCGACAGTTGTTACGGCCAATTGTATGTATTAGACTGCTCAGAAGCTAATCAAATCAGATTAGCAAGTCGAGCGAATTCTTGCATCAGGGAGGGTACACTTCATATTCTAAATAATATTTTGCAAGAGCATAACCCTTACATTCAACTGTGTAAGACAATGCATTCAAAAATATGCGAAGAAAATGAACTGGCTTTAAGAGAAAAACGTCAACCGTTAGATTTGGTCATGCGCTTTTACCATGAACCTCAAGAAGATCCCAGACGTTGCAATAACCCAGCTTCCTCAGAGATTGCAGCTATTTTTGAAACAACTGACGGCGCTCCGGCTTCACACCGCCACATAGCCGTATTTTCTAATCAGGGAGTTTTAAAGGAAATTGATGTTGACAGCATGCATTGTGATCCATTAACTTACGTTTTAATCTGGCCTTGCGGAGAAACATGGTGGCAT
This sequence comes from Meconema thalassinum, assembly GCA_946902985.2. Lineage (NCBI taxonomy): Eukaryota > Metazoa > Arthropoda > Insecta > Orthoptera > Tettigoniidae > Meconema > Meconema thalassinum. Next base: position 2,043,563,365 of record OX336388.2, read on the forward strand.
ATTTCACTGCCAACAGGAGGGAACCGTAAGACGAACGTTAGGCAAAATATGACAATGCGTGAATATATTTTGTATAGGCTGTCGATTCGAGGTTGTCCTCCCGCAGGAGGTTTCAACCCTTTACTTAATGCAGGTAAACTTACCCAACAATTAATAGTTGACTATTATTGTCGAATAGAAGGAGATAGACTAAAATATATTCGCAATCAACAAACGAAATTGCGTGTGGATACCTACGTTGGTCTTGCTGATGCTTTACACTTTAGAGCTGAAAATGAAAGTTTAAGAGCTGGTCGCATAGTTATTTTGCCTTCTACTTTTATTGGTAGTCCCCGAAATATGTTGCAAAATTATCAGGTTGCAATGGCAATTGTGAGAAAATTTGGCAAGCCAGACCTCTTCATAACTTTCACTTGCAACCCATCATGGCCCGAAATTACTACTAGCCTCCAACCTTATTGAACCCTTGCAAAGAAGCATATGAGACTCAGATTCGGGGCGTAACAGGTCATATTCGTAAGTTGCTGTCAGGGCGCTTCATTAACTTGCAGGGTAACATATAACAAAATAACATGCAGGAAAGAGTGAAGCCAGGGTTAAAACAACTGAATTTAATAACAAATCACCATATTTACACATAAACAATTAACAACAAAAAAACTCCCAACTGACTCCCGCTTAATAAAAATGCCAAAAACTAGGCGATATCTCTGGAGAGATTAATTACCTGGACCAAGTGTCCTTAAATAAAACGATACCAAAAGTGACCATATAACTGCGTATGCCGTTCTACATGCACCACGATGTGTACTTTGAATGCGTGATTCGTTATCATCCAGAATGACCCTTCAGACAACGAATCCGCATTTCCTAGAGCTAGACCGACACGAGGGAACACAACAACAATACTTAAGTTAAACCGACACTTCCTAAATCTACTATAAACAAACACAAAATTTCCGTGTGAAATTGGACTTGAATTGCCGTAGCAACATTTACTGCCTAAAAACTTAGGACTTCTCACACAAATCAACACAAGTACATTAACACGTGACCAATAGAAAAATACTCAAATGACCGCTGTCAAAATTTACAAATACTCTACCACTACACCACACGGGTGTGACAAACAAAATTACATGAAATCGAGTCATCAACAAAGCAATAGGCAAACAGCCAACATTTACGTTAATCACAATATTCTTATCCATACAAGGTACAACAATCCGTTACACACATGGCGAACTTCCCAATTAATTATGGCTTAAAAATTAGCCATCACAATGAACAGGTTTGCTGCATGAAAGCTTACAGGGTTCAGTCGGACAAAAAGGACTGCCTATCAAAATAAGTCACAGGCAAAACGGGCGGTTTGTGGAACTCTGCATGTCTGTCAACCCACGTGTCAAAAACCTCGACCTCCCAGAACATGAGGTCGAACCTCGAAGAAATGTGCCCCAAAGCACAATAATACGTGTGTGTCAGAAAAACATATGGACAAGAATCAGCAGTCTCCCAAGAGCACTCTGTCTTTCCATCTAAAAATACAACAGCAGCAAAAATATATAAGGGCGGTAGGACAACTCACGTAGAATCAACACACACTAGACACATCAACACACACTGGACCACACGTATGGGTTTTGACAGACCCTGAAATAAAAGACACAAATAATATCCACATGCTGGCGCCATCGTTCTATGCCGTGACTAGTCACCTGAAAAGGACTCAAGAAAAATCTATCAAATTAGAACGAAGGTGTTCTACAATTACTTTTAAGTTGGTGCACTCGGCTACCCTAACATTCAGCAAAATGTTTTACAATCATTTCCTCCCATTCCTATTTCAAATATTAACGTTAATAAAGCACCATTTATCGAATGTAACGGGTTCCGCAATTGCAAGGATAAAAATCACGCACGCACGCCGCGTACATTACACATGACTCAAGAAAAAAAATCAAAATATCAACAAACACATTGGCCACGCGCCAACGGACATTTAAACATATAGTGTCGGTACAAGAAAAACAGCTATAAAACAAGAAAGAAAAACATGACTATTTACAAAGTTCCCCGGCCAAATCTAACTACATAATTGAAATAATCCAATTTTAGTACATCACCGCTTCTGCATGTAGGACTAAGGACATCCTCCTCAACCCATTGCCCTATGGACAATTCAGCACTCCATAGTAGTCGTCTGCGTTGATTTCTTGAAGCTCATCCCAACTTCAAACCACGTGCTGATCATCTTGGTCTCGACTCCTTGGCAGAAAAGTTCAATGTTAAATATTTGCCTATCTATAATCGCTTGCAGGCTACTCAGTTCACCCACAATTGTCCTACTGCGATTAATAGCGAAGACTGGCCCTAATTATATCGCACATACGCACTATAAAAACACACATACAATACACACAATTTATACATAAAATATACATCTCGAGTCCGCGCCACTGGCTCGTTAACAAGTTCAAAATCCTGGCTGCACCAGCAGTCGCTATCTCGTCCGGTATTTCCGTCCCGTCTTGGACTTCGGTTCTGGTAAGCGCTAATTAGGGTGATACGATACTTCCCCCTTAAAGTTGAACTCGTCGTCTTTAAAAGAATGTTACAGTTTATCACGCGCTGGCGTGAAATATTTAGATCACACAATTTAGTTGATTTTAGAACAAAATGTATTATAGCTTTTAAAATTCGATATTGCAAACGCTGCGACTTTAGCTCCCCAGAGCTCAGAAAATGAAATTAGCTTCACTGATTTTAGAGCGTAAAAATCACATTTCAAACTGGCGTGGAGTATGCCTCTGAAGGCTCCACAAGAATAGTACTTCGATAAATTCGAGCGTCAAAATCACACTTCAAACTGGCGTGGAGTATGCCTCTGAAGGCTCCACACAATAAGTACTCCGATAAATTCGAGCGTCAAAATCACACTTCAAACTGGCGTGGAGTATGCCTCTGAAGGCTCCACAAGAATAAGACTTAGATTGGCGTCAGGCCAAACTATTTATGAGAAACTGACAAGGACGGCGGAGTGGGGCGGAGTCGGATAAAAACTTCCAGAGTTTTTGTCTCACAAAGATGGGGCTAGTGTCATTCTTCTCCAAATAAATCCAACGTCTCAAATTACTCGAGCGGAGATTAATCCGTTCGGCGGTTCCCTAGATACACACTTCCGCGCGCTTTTTACTACTGACGCCGTCCACCTCGTGGTCACAGCTTGGTCTCTTGCGATTGGCTGATTCAATCGTAAGTTCGTTGAGAGGACCTCGTGATTCTTCCTTTATGTCTCCAATTTTGGTACAGTAGTTGCACAATTTGGCCTTGAACTCGACTAATTCTGGCCGTCCCCCAGGAATAGCTACCAACTCAGCTTCTGTTGCAATCATTACGAAATGCTGGCCTCCCTAATATCCAAGTCGACTTCCTTATGTGCTGCCTAGGCCGTAGTAATAATAATAATAATAAATATGAATACTTATTTATCGAAGATCAATAAGGGTTCATTTATCCTCAGCAAGGTTTTGAAATTCGAAACAATTTATTGGTTTGGATTTCAAAAACAAAATCCACTGTAGTAACAACACATCTCTTTAAATCTCACTCAGCTGCTCGAGTGTATGCCCCTCTGACTCAATTAGTGTGCTCCCTTCTCGCTGGAATGTCATTCATATTTTCTCTAGGTCTCCCCCTTCTCCTCACGTAGTTGCCACTCCCGTCGTCTCAGCTGCTCGTTGTTTACAAACAAAGTGCGTACTCACGCGCTCCCCGTGGATTTGAGAGTTTGCTTTCAAAAAAAAAAAAATTTTTGGCAATACATATTCTGCACATATCATCTTTCCTAATCATCAAATGGTTCCCTTCTGTAGTACGGTTTCAAATTGGCGCTATTAAAAACAGATTTTGCACCAGTGCTCACTTCTTCTAATCTGTAGGCATTGTTACCCAGATTCTTAATTACCCGGAACGGGCCAATGAATTTTGGACAGAACTTGGCGAAGACTTTGTTCTTAGGGTCGGAGATCGGTGGTCTACGAACCAGCACTAATTCTTGTTCTTGTAACTCTCGGTGAAACTTCTTTCCTCGGTACCGTCTCAGCCTTCGGTCCGCTTGGTTCCTCATGTGCTCCCTCGTTCGCTGGATTCGCAAATCATGCGCTAATAATGGATCCCTTGGGCAAGGAATGATCTTGTCCCAAGTTCTTTCCGGCAACCTGTTGTGGTGTACAATCAGTGGGACTTGACCCGTCGACTCGTGCTTAGTAGTGTTCATGCACATCTCAATTTCCCCTACTTTGTCTACCCATTTATTGTGTTCGTTAGGAATCATTACTCTGTAGTATTTAGCGACACAGCGAATTGTTCTTTCGCTCGGATTTCCACAAGGATGACGAATACTTGAAAATATGTGTTTTATTCCTAGGCTCTCCAAACCTTGCCTAAAAACATTGCTTGTGAAATAGGTACCGTGATCTGATATAATGGATTCCGGCTTCCCAAGCATCGGAATGACTTTGTTCTTAATTCGACTAAGGACTTGTCCTGATGTCGTCTTCTGAATAGAACATAGCACGACCATCTTCGAAAATACATCGACACATACCAAGAGGTGTCGGCATCCACGCTTTCCTTTTACTAAAGGACCAAAGCAATCAATCGCGAGCATCTCGCATGGTATCTGCGGTAATAGTGGTCTTGGAGGTTGTTTCAGAATAAAGTTGTTCGGCTTTGTGCGCTGACAAGCGTCACACGTTCTAATTACTTCAACAATGGTGAATCTCATCTTGGGCCAAGTAAAGGTCTCCCCTATCGTAGCTTCAGTCTTATCCGTGCCGATATGTGCTAGGCTCTCGTGAACATGCCAAGTTAATCCCCTCTGTAGTGATGCTGGAACTAAGATCCGCAGTTTAGTATGATGCTCATCCACGTACTTATGTAACAAGTTATTCAAGTAGTGAAATCTCGCTTGTTTAGCACTGGCTTCCCGGTACTCCGGTGAATTTGGTTGTAACTCCTTCCTATAGAATTTTATCATCATCATCATCCATGGGTCAGCTTCTTGCTCCTTCCGAATATCCTTCAATCTTGCCAAAAACTCACGAGCCTTAGGTGTCAAGGTAATATTGTGAACTTCCGCTGTTACTTCGTTTCCGTCCTCAGGGTTTCTACTCAAGGCATCTGGTATGACGTTCAATTTCCCAGGACAATGCTCTATTGTGATGTCAAACTGCTGTATGTAGATGGACCAGCGCGTAACTCTCTCACTTGCTATTGTTGTCTTAAATAAAAATGTCAGTGCATGGTGGTCGGTCCTAACAATGATGGAATAACCATAGATCATCTTGCGCCACTGTTGGAGAGAATATAGAATTGCTAGTAGCTCAAGTTCCGTAACTGTGTAGTTCCTCTCATGTTTCCGTAATTTACGACTCGTAAATGCCAAATAGGATTTCTTCTTGGGTTCTTCAGCGTCCTCTTGGTACAGCATAGCACCAATCCCAATTAACGAAGCATCTGCTTGAATGATAAATTGTTTCTCAAAATCCGGATATCCAAGTTTCACACATTTTTCCAATAAATCCTTCGTTGCTTTAAAAGACCTGTCGCACTCCTCGTTCCACGACCATCGATTCGCTTTCTTCAACATCTCCTGCATAGGCGCTACTGTTTCTGTGTAACCAGGGCAATTTTCTTTGAAGAAACCTGTCACTCCCAAAAATGCTCTAACATGTTTGACTTTGGTAGGTGTGGGAAATTTCTTAATAGCATCAATCTTGGCTGGATTAGGCCGCACGCCCTCAACATCAATTATATGTCCCAAATATAAAATTTCGCTCTGGCAAAAATGTGACTTTTTTAAGTTGATCTTGAAGTTCATGGTTCTCAGGTTGTCCAGCAGTTTATTTAAATTTATCAAGTGTTCTTCCATTGTCTCAGAAGCGATTAATATGTCATCAACATATCTCGTGGTGAAGTTCTTGACCTCCTCTGTCAGATTTCTATCGAGTGCTCTAATGAGTGCACATCCCGCAGTTTTCACGCCAAAGGGCATTCGACACCAGATATAACTTTGATTATCGAATAAAAATCCCGTCAACAGTTGGGATTTTTCTTCAAGTTCAAGATGGTGGAAACTATTCGTCAAATCAACACTTGAGTATATCTTCTTCCCGCGGAAGCCTTTCAAAACATCTTTGATCCTCGGTGCTTGGTCGTGCTCAACTAGCAGTTTGCTATTTAAAACTCGCGCGTCTAGGCATAGCCTAATTGATCCGTTTGGCTTGGTCACAGCCAATATTGCGTTCAGATAAGGAGTTGCAGCTTTCCTTATCATGCCAGAATCTAATAAGTTAGTAATAATGTCCTTCACCTGAGAAAAATGCTTCTCTGGGATCGGGTACAATTTACTTTTGAATGGGGTCCAATCTGTTACCTGCATCGCATATTGAAAATTTAAAACTTTCCCAGGTACGGTGTCAAAAGCTCCTTTATGTAATCTTAAAATTTCTTCCAATCTTCTTCTATCAGATTCCCCTACGATGGCTTCCTTAAGTCGCTCCTGAAGTAGAATTTCGAATTTGGTTCCGCCCATTTCTTCTTCCGCCAAATGCACCCAAAGTTCCTGCGAAATATCTCGGCTGTCCATTTCTAGCACTGCTGTCTGGTTGACTTGCTCTCCCCTCAAGATCTTATCTCCGGCCTCATTAGTGCATTCCTCAACAACCCAAGTATTGGCCTCTCTCTCCAGCGGATTCTCTTCCATATTTAAACCCACATGATCCAATCCTTCTACTTGTTTGAAGCTTACAGTGTTGTTATGTAAATCAATTACAGCATGAAAATCGCAGATGAAGTTGGCTCCTAAAATTATATTGTAGTTCATCTTTGGAATAACAATGAATGTTTGTGAAAAAGTATGGTTCAATATTTCCAGATCTAGAAATGCTTGCTGTTTACAATTCATAGTTTTGTCAGGAATGACACCTCTGACTTTCATTAGCGGTACCGGCATAATAGGAACAGTCTGTTTTCTTGCTATTTCTTTAATCAAAATTTCAGTGACTAAGCTCACCTGGCTACCTGTATCAATCAAACATCTCACCCTCATACCTCCAATATGCGCGTAAATAATTGGTAGCTGTCTGATAACATTTTCACGGTTCTTCACCACTTCCTCCAGGCAGTCGTCCGGGAATGCTACCCACTCTTCTATATTGGCCACTATCATCTCTTCTTGCTCCCTGGCGATCTCCGTTTTTAGCCTGTCTCCTTTCAGTTCATTTGGGTTTTTTTTTATCCCGGGCCCCATTAGATGTGTTTCGCCGGTTATCATTCTGTCGCTCCTGTTGCCTCAGTAAACTCTCTGCCCCCTCTCCTTGATGGTTATCTGGGCTCTGTCTGTTCGCCATGGCACGCCCCCACTTCTCCTTCTCCGCTTCTTCATTACTTAATTGATCCAAGTATTTACGGGATTCAATATATCGTTCGTCCCAGTTATTCCTATAATCTCCTCTGTTTTCTTGGCGATAGTCCCTGCCGTAACTCCATCTACCATCTCCATTTCTTTGGTAAGGTCTACCTTGTCTCTGGTTTCCCCTCCAATTCGTGTATTCCCGCTGGTACGTCCACTGATTATTTTGATTTTGGTTATTCTGATGATATCTCCCGCGGTTATTCTGATAATTCTGATTGTTGTTATGGAACTGGTTTCGGCCGTCAAAATCTTGTCTTCTTGGCGTGAACTGTGTCCCTGTGGACTGTGTCTTACTTTGGTTCCCCTGGCCGTGGTTATTTTGGAGTCCCTGAACTACCTCTGCCGTGTTGACACATTCCAAATTCCTTCTTCCTGTCTGTGGGCTTACCAGACTCGTCTCATCTAAGTGTCTGAGTAATTCTTCGGCTTGGACTGCGGTCTGAATATTTCCTGCGACTAATAATTGTTGGATATGCATTGGGAGTTGTTTTCCGATGGTTAGAACCATATTCGGCTCGCTAGGCGGGTCATCAAAATCCCTGAATTTTACCAATTGCTGACTGAAGAATTCTGAAAAACGGGTTGGATGTGTACTGTGGTATTTGCGCGTGTACAGGTCCATTCTTAACCCCTGCTGTAACGAAGGACTCCAAAACTTCTTCAAAAACGCCTCGCGGAATTGAGCCATGTCTGTAAACGTGTACTTGAAACTTAAAAACCAGGTCAGGCTAGGTCCTTCTAAAAATTTCTCCACCATTCTTAATTGTTTCTCCGGGCCGATGTGTTGGTCATTAAAGTAGTCAGTTAATTGCCGTAGAAGTGCTTTGGGAGTAGTTCCTGAATGTTCTTTAAACTTATCGGGCTTAAAATCATTACCCCGAATGACTTGGATGACTTGGGCTGGTGCCAAGTTCGGTTGCGGAGTTGAAGTCTCCCCCCTGTACTGCTGGAATGCATTAGTCGTTAGTCTGAGACTTTGACCCCGACTCGTGTCCTCAGCCAACTTCGAACCTGCCGGACTTCCAATACTTGTTTGCTTTTCCGGAATATTTTCGTTTGAAAATAACGTCGCATTCTCTAACGATCTAATCTCGTTTTTTATGATTAATTCTGAATGTTCCTGTAATTTCGACTTCATATTTTCCTCCAGTGCCTGCATTCGCTTTAAAACTGCCAGCCTGTCTTCCTTATTCGCATGAGCCTGCTGGTCCCAATCTCGCCGGATCCTACTTTTTAAGCTATTTATTTTCTCCTCGTTCCTCTCCTGATTTTTCTCTAGCTCTTCACTTATCCATTCCTGCGTTTTTACTAGTTGTTCTTCCAAATTATCCTGAGTTTTGACGAGCTGCTCCCCTACTTCTTGTCTTATGACCTCTTGTGTGTTTATTAGCTGGCCTTCCATCTCTTTTCTTATGATCTCTTGTGTTCTGCCTAATTGCTCCTCTAAATTTTCCCGCAAGTGTATCCGCTCGGTTTCAGCCTTAACTTCGACTTTATCTATTTCCTTTATTAATTCCAGCACGTTGTTATCTACCGAATTAATTTGCTGCTGTAGTTTCTCTTGGGTCTTCTTCACTCCCGCGGTGTTACTGACACATGCTGCCTCTATCTGCTTGAGTTTATCTGCCACCATCTCGTCAAATTGTACTAATTTGTTATCAAATTTCGCCTCCAATTTCTTCATTTCGCCTAACTGTTTGATGTTGTTTTCCGCAACCTCGCCTGCCAGTTTCTCTACTTTTTGAACGCTCTGATTAATATCATTCGTGATTTTTCCTAACTGTTCGGTTTGTGTTACCGCCTGTTGTGACAATTTGTGGTTTAGTTCATTGAATTGTTTGTCAGTGTCTAATTTCTGGACTTCTAACTGGACCGAAATGTTACCGCTCATATCAAGTAATTGTTTTTCACTATGCTCACGCTGAGCTTCTAATTGTTCTTTTAATTGTTCTTCCGTTTTCGCGGACATTTGTTCTAATTGTTTTTCACTATGCTCACGCTGAGCTTCTAATTGTTCTTTTAATTGTTTTTCCGTCTTTACGGACATTTGGATCGACATCTGTTCTAATTGTTCTTCCGTTTTCGCGGACATTTGGATCGACATCTGTTCTAACAATGCCTTAATTTCATCAACGATCGCCATTTCACACACACAAATATATTCAGAGAAAAACAGGGTTATGGGCTAAGGTTTCAGCCCTATACGCACATACATGTCACACATTTAAATATTACTGGCTCTAATTTAATGAAAATTTCAGTAACAAAATTTACTGAATACAATGACACTTATTCCCAAACAACAAAATAACCCCTAGTGATCTGCTTTTAAATTCCTAACCAACAAAATTTATGAAACACCAATTAACCGAAGTCAATTAAATGTCAGATATAAGGCAACATCTTCCTGCTTTGACTGAGTTCATCAATAATGCAAATTTCTAATTTTAATGTGGGCGCCAGAACAAGTTTACAACAAATACCAAATCAAATTCTAACCTTGTTCAATATTTCTAACTTTAGGAACTCAGTGATTTTATTAATGCACATGGCGGTACAACATCGCCTCCATTTACTGAATTTACATGTCCGCTTGACCTGGCATCATTTCTCAACGAAATAACTATGAGATCAGCGAAGCAACAACAACAACAATCCCCACTTGGGCAGCCATTTTTGTTTTATGAACCCTTGCAAAGAAGCATATGAGACTCAGATTCGGGGCGTAACAGGTCATATTCGTAAGTTGCTGTCAGGGCGCTTCATTAACTTTCAGGGTAACATATAACAAAATAACATGCAGGAAAGAGTGAAGCCAGGGTTAAAACAACTGAATTTAATAACAAATCACCATATTTACACATAAACAATTAACAACAAAAAAACTCCCAACTGACTCCCGCTTAATAAAAATGCCAAAAACTAGGCGATATCTCTGGAGAGATTAATTACCTGGACCAAGTGTCCTTAAATAAAACGATACCAAAAGTGACCATATAACTGCGTATGCCGTTCTACATGCACCACGATGTGTACTTTGAATGCGTGATTCGTTATCATCCAGAATGACCCTTCAGACAACGAATCCGCATTTCCTAGAGCTAGACCGACACGAGGGAACACAACAACAATACTTAAGTTAAACCGACACTTCCTAAATCTACTATAAACAAACACAAAATTTCCGTGTGAAATTGGACTTGAATTGCCGTAGCAACATTTACTGCCTAAAAACTTAGGACTTCTCACACAAATCAACACAAGTACATTAACACGTGACCAATAGAAAAATACTCAAATGACCGCTGTCAAAATTTACAAATACTCTACCACTACACCACACGGGTGTGACAAACAAAATTACATGAAATCGAGTCATCAACAAAGCAATAGGCAAACAGCCAACATTTACGTTAATCACAATATTCTTATCCATACAAGGTACAACAATCCGTCACACACATGGCGAACTTCCCAATTAATTATGGCTTAAAAATTAGCCATCACAATGAACAGGTTTGCTGCATGAAAGCTTACAGGGTTCAGTCGGACACAAAGGACTGCCTATCAAAATAAGTCACAGGCAAAACGGGCGGTTTGTGGAACTCTGCATGTCTGTCAACCCACGTGTCAAAAACCTCGACCTCCCAGAACATGGGGTCGAACCTCGAAGAAATGTGCCCCAAAGCACAATAATACGTGTGTGTCAGAAAAACATATGGACAAGAATCAGCAGTCTCCCAAGAGCACTCTGTCTTTCCATCTAAAAATACAACAGCAGCAAAAATATATAAGGGCGGTAGGACAACTCACGTAGAATCAACACACACTAGACACATCAACACACACTGGACCACACGTATGGGTTTTGACAGACCCTGAAATAAAAGACACAAATAATATCCACATGCTGGCGCCATCGTTCTATGCCGTGACTAGTCACCTGAAAAGGACTCAAGAAAAATCTATCAAATTAGAACGAAGGTGTTCTACAATTACTTTTAAGTTGGTGCACTCGGCTACCCTAACATTCAGCAAAATGTTTTACAATCATTTCCTCCCATTCCTATTTCAAATATTAACGTTAATAAAGCACCATTTATCGAATGTAACGGGTTCCGCAATTGCAAGGATAAAAATCACGCACGCACGCCGCGTACATTACACATGACTCAAGAAAAAAAATCAAAATATCAACAAACACATTGGCCACGCGCCAACGGACATTTAAACATATAGTGTCGGTACAAGAAAAACAGCTATAAAACAAGAAAGAAAAACATGACTATTTACAAAGTTCCCCGGCCAAATCTAACTACATAATTGAAATAATCCAATTTTAGTACATCACCGCTTCTGCATGTAGGACTAAGGACATCCTCCTCAACCCATTGCCCTATGGACAATTCAGCACTCCATAGTAGTCGTCTGCGTTGATTTCTTGAAGCTCATCCCAACTTCAAACCACGTGCTGATCATCTTGGTCTCGACTCCTTGGCAGAAAAGTTCAATGTTAAATATTTGCCTATCTATAATCGCTTGCAGGCTACTCAGTTCACCCACAATTGTCCTACTGCGATTAATAGCGAAGACTGGCCCTAATTATATCGCACATACGCACTATAAAAACACACATACAATACACACAATTTATACATAAAATATACATCTCGAGTCCGCGCCACTGGCTCGTTAACAAGTTCAAAATCCTGGCTGCACCAGCAGTCGCTATCTCGTCCGGTATTTCCGTCCCGTCTTGGACTTCGGTTCTGGTAAGCGCTAATTAGGGTGATACGATACTTCCCCCTTAAAGTTGAACTCGTCGTCTTTAAAAGAATGTTACAGTTTATCACGCGCTGGCGTGAAATATTTAGATCACACAATTTAGTTGATTTTAGAACAAAATGTATTATAGCTTTTAAAATTCGATATTGCAAACGCTGCGACTTTAGCTCCCCAGAGCTCAGAAAATGAAATTAGCTTCACTGATTTTAGAGCGTAAAAATCACATTTCAAACTGGCGTGGAGTATGCCTCTGAAGGCTCCACAAGAATAGTACTTCGATAAATTCGAGCGTCAAAATCACACTTCAAACTGGCGTGGAGTATGCCTCTGAAGGCTCCACACAATAAGTACTCCGATAAATTCGAGCGTCAAAATCACACTTCAAACTGGCGTGGAGTATGCCTCTGAAGGCTCCACAAGAATAAGACTTAGATTGGCGTCAGGCCAAACTATTTATGAGAAACTGACAAGGGCGGCGGAGTGGGGCGGAGTCGGATAAAAACTTCCAGAGTTTTTGTCTCACAAAGATGGGGCTAGTGTCATTCTTCTCCAAATAAATCCAACGTCTCAAATTACTCGAGCGGAGATTAATCCGTTCGGCGGTTCCCTAGATACACACTTCCGCGCGCTTTTTACTACTGACGCCGTCCACCTCGTGGTCACAGCTTGGTCTCTTGCGATTGGCTGATTCAATCGTAAGTTCGTTGAGAGGACCTCGTGATTCTTCCTTTATGTCTCCAATTTTGGTACAGTAGTTGCACAATTTGGCCTTGAACTCGACTAATTCTGGCCGTCCCCCAGGAATAGCTACCAACTCAGCTTCTGTTGCAATCATTACGAAATGCTGGCCTCCCTAATATCCAAGTCGACTTCCTTATGTGCTGCCTAGGCCGTAGTAATAATAATAATAAATATGAATACTTATTTATCGAAGATCAATAAGGGTTCAAGTTGCAATGGCAATTGTGAGAAAATTTGGCAAGCCAGACCTCTTCATAACTTTCACTTGCAACCCATCATGGCCCGAAATTACTACTAGCCTCCAACCTTATGAAAATGCAAACAATAGACCTGATGTCGTTGTTCGCGTTTTTCATGCGAAAGTGAAGGAACTCTTGCGTTTAATAAATCAAAAGCAATTTTTTGGCGAGGTACAAACTTTCTTATACACGGTTGAGTTCCAGAATCGAGGTTTACCTCATATACACTTACTGGTTTGTCTTCGAGATAGTTGTAAATTACGAGAAATCTATGATATTGATATGACAGTTTCTGCAGAAATACCAGATCCTTCCAATACAACATTGTACAACTTAGTAAAGACACACATGGTACATGGACCTTGCGGCCTTCTGAATCCCAATTCAATTTGCATGAAGGATGGAAGATGTAAGAAGGGTTTTCCAAAAGACTTTGTGCCAGAAACTAAAGAGAATGTGAACGGCTATCCACTTTACCGTAGGCGACAGAATGGAAGATCATTCAGTATACTAAACGAGTACAAGGCACCAATGTTGAAATCGACAATCGCTTCATTGTTCCATACAATCGATATCTATTGATGTACTTTCAGGCCCATATTAACGTCGAAATCTGTGCAAGTGTACACAGCATCAAATACATACATAAATATGTTTATAATGGGCATGATTGCGCTAACTTGAAAATCACGGCAAACGATGGAATGCTACATCATGACGAAGTTTCTATGTATTTGAATGCTAGATATGTTGGGTCAAGTGAGGCTGCATACAGGATTTTTGGTTACAACATGCACGAACAGTCCCACATTGTTGCCCGGTTACCTGTCCATTTACCAGACCAACAAGATGTATTTTTTCATGCCGATGATGCTCCCAAAGCATTAATACGGGCTCAGTTAAAAAGTACACAACTCACTGCATGGTTTCAGCTGAACCAAAATCCAACAACTAGGAGTGCATATATTTATCCTGAAACACCCGTTCATTATGTATGGGATAAATGCAAATGGATTTGAAAAAAACGACTTAGATTCGAAAAGGTAATAGGTCGGATGTACAATGTTTCTCCATCTGAATCAGAAAGATACCATCTGCGCTTACTTTTACTTCAAATAGTAGGAGCCACAAGCTTTGAGGATCTCCGAACATACCAAGGTGTTACCTGCCCAACATATAAGGATATGGCAATTAAACTTGGTTTGCTTATCGATGATTCAGAATGGCAACTCTGTTTGATGGAAGCATCGGTTTTCCAAATACCCTTTCAACTGAGACAGCTATTCGCCTACATATGCATATTTCATCAACCTTGCAATGCCAGTCACTTATGGGACATGCACAAAAACTCTCTCTGTGAAGATTATTTAAAGTCTGAAGATGAAAATACAGCTTATCAACTATCTCTCAGAGATATTAATAAAACTCTGCAATTGCATGGTTTCTCTCTGCCAACATTTAACTTGCCTGTTGGTACTGACACACACTCAAACGATCAAACTACTAATGAGCCAGTGTTCCCTTTTGATTTGGCTGACCTGATGTCCTTAGCAAACCAGGAACAACTTTCAATTATTAATGAAATCACTAGCGTTCTTCAAAATAACAACACAACTGTCACGAACGCATTCTTTATTGACGGTGCTGAGGGCACAGGAAAAACATTTATTTACCGATGCTTAATACAAAAGTTCTGGAGTTTAGGGCGTCATGTTATATCAGTAGCATGGACCGGAATAGCCGCTGTTTTGCTACCCAACGGTCGAGCAGTACACAGTACATTCAAAATTCCTCTAAATTTAAATGAGAGTTCAGTGTCTGGATTAAAATTAAATTCCAAAGCAGCTGACGATATTCGATTAGCACGGCTCATAATATGGGATGAAGCCCCAATGGCAAATATTCATTCATTAATGTGTGTGAATCGTCTTCTAAAAGATATTATGGGTAATGACATTCCATTTGGTGGGAAAATTACTGTTCTTGGAGGAGACTTTAGGCACGCTTCTCGCCAAACAATTATTCAAAACTGTATTAAATACTCTCCTCTCTGGCCCTTCTTCAAAATACGCTGCTTATATAAAAACATGCGGTTGAAACCAGAAGAAATTGAATTTTCTGATTTTTTGTTACAAATTGGTAACGGTGACTACCCCTCTGTAGATGGTGAGGAATCAAATGTTATTGAACTACCACCCAGAATTTTAGCGCATGATGACATCGTGACTGAGATTTACGGCGAAACATTCATTTCTACGAAAGATATAATCAATTTCTCGAAAGTATGCATTCTAACACCAAAAAATGAACACTGTAATGAAATTAATTTGAAAGTCATCGAACTTATACCCGGTAGTTCAAAAACATACACCAGCGTTTTAACAGATTAATTACTGAAGATGAAAGCCAGCTACTTCAATTTCCTACAGAATTCTTGAATTCCTTGGAATTAAGTGGTTTGCCTCCACATATTCTTACTCTAAAAGTTGGAGCCATAGTTATGCTCCTCAGAAATCTGAACGTTTCCCAAGGGCTCCTGAACGGAACCAGATTATTTGTAAAGAATATGTATGAAAATTGCTTGGATTTGGAAATAATCAGCGGAGATAAAATTGGGCAGAGAGCTCTAATCCCTCGAGTTGATTTAACACCATCCGACAAAACCCTTCCATTTTCTTTTAAGAGACGTCAATTTCCAATTTGCTTGGCATTCTGTATCACAATTAATAAAGCTCAAAGGGAAACTCTCGAACGTGTAGGTCACTATTTACCTCAGCAAGTTTTCAGTCATGGCCAGTTATATGTTGCAATGTCAAGAGTGCGATCTTTCGACGCCCTTAAAGTTTCAATAGTGCCAAAAAGTAGTCGTACAAAGAATGTCGTATATAAGGAAATCCTTCAGTAATTATTTTACCATTGACCATCATGTTTCGACTTCGTAAAGCACTCTGACAAAAGCTCTTGGCCTGTAGATTTGCAGAGTGTCTTTAAGAGAAAAAAAAATGTTACCGACCTGTGTTATTGTGATGGTTGTATTAATGCGTGTATCTGTAATTAACGTGAGAATTAGGAAGGAGAACGCCGAGGCCTTACTTAAGGAACCATCCCGGTATTTGCCTGGAGTGGAAGTGGTTAACCGAAGAGAAACACATCCAAGATAGTTAAGGTTGGAATCGATCCTACCTCTCCTCAGTTTTACCTCACGAGGCTGAGTGCGTCCCGTTCCAGCCCTCAGGCCAGAATTAAATTTCTTGGCAGAGCAGGGAAATGAATCCGGATCTCTGGGGCGATGGCCAAGAATATACTTAATAGTGGGCTTCCCTATGTCAATGGTTTTTTCGACATGCACTGGACATATAATTCTAAAACTGCCTCCTTTACGGTGGCTGGCAAAGAGTCAGTGCTCATCCTGTAATTGGTGAAGTGATTCTATGCTCCCCTGCATAGTTTGCTGTTGAAGAAACCCAAAGGATTGAACCTATAACAGGCGATAGAAATTGCTTATTTCGAGAAGTTTCGTGCTGTTTATATCAAAATGAAGAACATCGCCCTGAGCTTCATTTGCAAACTATTGCAAACATTGTTGCTGACAAGGATAATTTTAAGGATTTTATTATTGGCGATCAGCCTCATCGCGTTCTCCTCAGCAACCAACTTACTATGAAAGTCTCTGAACGGTGAATACACTGATCATGTTGAACTTCATTGTATAAGCCAATTGTTCATTGATTTTATTTGTTTAGAGTACATAACAATGAGTCTAACCACACTGTTGTTTTTGCAAGGGGAGTATTATTTGGCATTTGTGTTATCGAATAAGACGTTAATTTTGGGAGAAATACTACTATAAAACCCCGTTCGACGAAAAGGAACATTGTCCGGTCGTATGTTAACTGCAAATTGACGCAATAAAGTGAGAAATCGGACAAAATACGAAGCCACTTTAAAAATCCAATATAAATATGCCATAAAATACTCCCATTTTCTTTTAAGAGCCACCAATTTCCAATCGCTTGGCATAATTTATCACAATCAATAAAGCTCAAGGGGAAGCTATGGAACGTGTAGGTCACTATTTGCCTCATCAAGTTTTCAGTCATGGGCAGTTAAATGTTGCAAAGTCGTCTTTCTCTGTAATCATACAAATAATGCATATAAGAAAATCCTTCCGTAAATATTTTCCCAATGACCGTCATGTTTTGACGGGTTTCAACTAGTAATGTCTTAATTTTGCGTTCATGGATATTGATTTTGTGTTTTATCTGTCCAGGTGATTATGGTAGGTTGGTTCCTCAGTTTAGGGACTGCGTCAACGCGGTCATGTAGCCCCGTGTACTTTGGGTGTGTGTAGAATCTGTCTGATAACAAGTGTTAATTGTGATTGCTGTGTGTTATCTGTTTTTAATTCGAGTAAGGACTGCAGACAATTTTCAAGTAGTTCCTACGTTTCCTACCAAACGCCACCGTCAACGACCAACTAGTTCTGAACTTGGTTACTAGATGCCACCGCAGACGTCTCCTGGCGACGAACGTTGGAACCTAAGAGCGTTAGTCAAATTTAACCTATAATTTAGCTTCACACAAGTGTAATTAGTGGAAGGTTCCTTATCATGCCATAAATCAATGAAGGAAGGCATATTAAGGGATTTTTAACGTTCTTAAAAAATCCGACGACTTCGGCTAAGTTTGAACCCGCGACCTTACTGTAGGCGTATAAGCTCGGATTTTTTAAGAGCGTTAAAAATCCCTCAATATGCCATCCTTCAGAGGGGAAGTAAGGCCGTCGGTCCCATGTCATAGATTTATGGCATGAAAAAAGCAAGGAAGCTTGTGGTTTAACGTGACCGTTAATCTCGCGGTCATAAGCCACGGGACCTCCGTTTTACGTGGAATCCGAACCACGGGACATGGCACTTCACATCGAAAATCTCACATGCATTGACCGGGAATCGAACCCGGTCCACCTTGGTGAGAGGCATACAGCTTGACCGCTGCGCCACCACGCCCTGGCATGAAAAAGAACCTTCCACTAACTACACTTGTGTGAATCCAAAATGTGTAGGTTAGGTTTGATTAATGTGCTTAAGTTCCAATGTTCGTCCCCGGGCGCTGGTTGCTCTGGCATCTAGTTGTAGCGAACTTCACAGCTAGGTGTCGCGGACTGTAGCATTTGGTAGTGAAAGTATGAACTACTAGAAATTATCGTCTGCAGTCCTTACTTGAATTGAAAACAGTTTTTTTTAGCGTATAGCTTTTTAGTGCCGGGAGTGTTCGAGGACATGTTCGGCTCGCCAGTTTTGTAGCTGCTTCGATACGGACACCCAATGGGTGAGCTACAAGTACCGTTGGAAAGGAAAGTTGGAATGGAAGGACGAGGAGTTGGAAGGTAGCGGCTGTGGCCTATAGTTAGGGACCAACCCCGGCATTTGCCTGGAAAGAAGATGGGAAACCACAGAAGACCATCTTCAAGGTTGCCGGCGGGGGGATTCGAACCTCCTCGCCTCCCGGATGTGAGCGACTGCCATCAGTCATGCCGTAATGACCACGGCTAACTCACCCGGTTGAAAACAGATAACACACACTAATACAGTCATTTAGACTTTCACGGCCCGTGTTATTATTCATAATGTTGAATTTTGGGCTTATGCCGTGTTTTATTATATTGCAATTCGACGCGTTTCGAAAGAAACCATGTCTTTCATCGTCAGGAATAATCTGGAATACGACAATGTTGCTAAGAGAAAGCAACGAAGAACATATAGAAGGTGCCCAAAGATGGACGCCATTATAGCCCCATGTTAGGGACAACGGAAAGCAGCAGTGAATTACTTTCTCAGGGTTCTGATAATAGGTAGCCAGGATTCACTGAGATTGTAGCCGGTGTCGCGGTTGAAATTATCTGGGTGTTTACGTATTTCAACCGCCTCCCTGATGATTCTGGGACGATATTGCTTTATACGGGCAAGAACATCCACCCCTTGGAACATGACATCATGGCCAGGTGTTAAAGCATGATCGGCAACAGCTGATTTATCAGGTTGAATGAGCCTGATACATCTATTATGTTCCTTAATGCGAGTGCATATTGTTCTCGAAGTCTGCCCGATGTAAACCTTGCCACAAGTACAGGGAACTCTGTAGATACCCGGTTGTTGCAATTTAGGCAAACTGTCCTTAGTTGGTCGCAGGAGTTGCCTAATCTTAACAGAAGTTCCAAATACAGTCCGTATGTTGTATCGACGTAGGATTTTAGCAATACGATCCGTTGTGTTATGTATGTACGGAAGGTAAGCAGTTCCTTTTACATCTCTTTTCTCAACTGACGTCCTATTATTATTTGTTGGTTTCAGAACCGTAGAAATCAAAGCCTTGCTATAACCGTTGCTCTCAAAGGTGGTTCGCAGGGTGTTAATTTCTTCTTGTAGAGAAGACACTTCACAAATCCTCCTAGCCCTGGTAGTTAGAGTTGTAAGGATACCATGTTTCTGGGCAGGGTGATGGTGAGAACTTGCGTGGAGATATCTATTGGTGTGTGCTGGCTTACGAAAAACGCTGTGTCCTAAAGATCCATCCTCTTTCTTAGTGACGAGAACATCTAAAAAAGGTATTTTGCCGTCAGATTCCTTTTCCATGGTGAAACAAATAGAATGGTGCTGGAGATTAAGGTGATCCAGGAAATGGCTAAGATTTTCCTCACCTTCCGTCCAAACAACGAACGTGTCATCCACATAACGCCATCAGATCTTCGGTTTGAAAGGAGCCGACGACAAAGCTTTCTCTTCAAAGTTCTCCATGAAGAAATTAGCCACAACAGGAGAGAGAGGTCTACCCATGGCCACACCAGCAGTCTGCTCATAAAAATTCCCATTCCATAGAAAGTAGGAGGAGGTCATGCAGTGATAAAAAGTCTTGTGATGTCTTCAGGAAAAAAGCCATTAATGAGAGACATAACACCATCAATAGGTACTCTCGTAAACAGAGACACCACGTCGAGACTCACTAGAATATCACCCGGCTGAAGTGTTATAGCTTTTAACTTTTCCACGAAGTGTGTGGAATCCTTAATGTACGAAGGCGTGTTACCCAGAAGCGGCTGAAGTAGTCTACCTAAGTATTTGGAAAGGGCATATGTGGGAGAACCAATCGTACTAACAATAGGTCTAAGAGGAACATCTTCCTTATGTATTTTAGGAAGACCATAGAGTCTCGGAGGAATAGCATCCCCTGGAAGGAGAGTCTTCGCTGCATCCGCTGGAATAGATGATTGCTTGATCAATTTGACGGTGACATTTGAGTAGCGAGTAGTAGGATCACGACTATTAATCCTATATACAGGATCTGATAACAAAGACGAGATCTTGGAATCATAATCAACCTTATCCAATACCACTGTCGCGTTACCCTTGTCAGCGGGGAGAACGATAATATCAGAATTGTCCCTTAGATCTTTAATTGCCCGGCTTTCGTCTTGTTTTAAGTTGGTGTTAGGTGGCTTAGCGGTCTTGAGAACTCGGGAACATTCTTGCCTGGCTTCCTCGGCCTCTTCAGGTGTGAGGTGATGTACTGAGGGTTCTACGGATGTAATAAGTTCTTCAATAGGAATTCTTCTAGGCGCTACAGCAAAATTGAGACCTTTAGCGAGAACTGCCTGTTGGGTATCACTTAGGGGCTTCTCGCTAAAGGTCTCAATTTTGCTGTAGCGCCTAGAAGAATTCCTATTGAAGAACTTATTACATCCGTAGAATCCTCAGTACATCACCCCACACCTGAAGAGGCCTAGGAAGCCAGGCAAGAATGTTCCCGAGTTCTCAAGACCGCTAAGCCACCTAACACCAACTTAAAACAAGGCGAAAGCCGGGCACTTAAAGATCTAAGGGACAATTCTGATATTATCGTTCTCCCCGCTGACAAGGGTAACGCGACAGTGGTATTGGATAAGGTTGATTATGATTCCAAGATCTCGTCTTTGTTATCAGATCCTGTATATAGGATTAATAGTCGTGATCCTACTACTCGCTACTCAAATGTCACCGTCAAATTGATCAAGCAATCATCTATTCCAGCGGATGCAGCGAAGACTCTCCTTCCAGGGGATGCTATTCCTCCGAGACTCTATGGTCTTCCTAAAATACATAAGGAAGATGTTCCTCTTAGACCTATTGTTAGTACGATTGGTTCTCCCACATATGCCCTTTCCAAATACTTAGGTAGACTACTTCAGCCGCTTCTGGGTAACACGCCTTCGTACATTAAGGATTCCACACACTTCGTGGAAAAGTTAAAAGCTATAACACTTCAGCCGGGTGATATTCTAGTGAGTCTCGACGTGGTGTCTCTGTTTACGAGAGTACCTATTGATGGTGTTATGTCTCTCATTAATGGATTTTTTCCTGAAGACATCACAAGACTTTTTATCACTGCATGACCTCCTCCTACTTTCTATGGAATGGGAATTTTTATGAGCAGACTGATGGTGTGGCCATGGGTAGTCCTCTCTCTCCTGTTGTGGCTAATTTCTTCATGGAGAACTTTGAAGAGAAAGCTTTGTCGTCGGCTCCTTTCAAACCGAAGATCTGGTGGCGTTATGTGGATGACACGTTCGTTGTTTGGACGGAAGGTGAGGAAAATCTTAGCCATTTCCTGGATCACCTTAATCTCCAGCACCATTCTATTTGTTTCACCATGGAAAAGGAATCTGACGGCAAAATACCTTTTTTAGATGTTCTCGTCACTAAGAAAGAGGATGGATCTTTAGGACACAGCGTTTTTCGTAAGCCAGCACACACCAATAGATATCTCCACGCAAGTTCTCACCATCACCCTGCCCAGAAACATGGTATCCTTACAACTCTAACTACCAGGGCTAGGAGGATTTTTGAAGTGTCTTCTCTACAAGAAGAAATTAACACCCTGCGAACCACCTTTGAGAGCAACGGTTATAGCAAGGCTTTGATTTCTACGGTTCTGAAACCAACAAATAATAATAGGACGTCAGTTGAGAAAAGAGATGTAAAAGGAACTGCTTACCTTCCGTACATACATAACACAACGGATCGTATTGCTAAAATCCTACGTCGATACAACATACGGACTGTATTTGGAACTTCTGTTAAGATTAGGCAACTCCTGCGACCAACTAAGGACAGTTTGCCTAAATTGCAACAACCGGGTATCTACAGAGTTCCCTGTACTTGTGGCAAGGTTTACATCGGGCAGACTTCGAGAACAATATGCACTCGCATTAAGGAACATAATAGATGTATCAGGCTCATTCAACCTGATAAATCAGCTGTTGCCGATCATACTTTAACACCTGGCCATGATGTCATGTTCCAAGGGGTGGATGTTCTTGCCCGTATAAAGCAATATCGTCCCAGAATCATCAGGGAGGCGGTTGAAATACGTAAACACCCAGATAATTTCAACCGCGACACCGGCTACAATCTCAGTGAATCCTGGCTACCTATTATCAGAACCCTGAGAAAGTAATTCACTGCTGCTTTCCGTTGTCCCTAACATGGGACTATAATGGCGTCCATCTTTGGGCACCTTCTATATGTTCTTCGTTGCTTTCTCTTAGCAACATTGTCGTATTCCAGATTATTCCTGACGATGAAAGACATGGTTTCTTTCGAAACGCGTCGAATTGCAATATAATAAAACACGGCATAAGCCCAAAATTCAACATTAGGAATAATACACACTAATACAGTTTTCACAATTAACACCGGTTATCAGATAAATCCTACGCACACAAAGTACACGGGGTTACATGACCACGTTGTCGCAGCCCCTAAAGTAAGGAACCAACCAACTAACCAGATAGTCCGTCTCGTTGTTGAAGCCCTGAGTTAATAGGAAAAGGGTCAGAAAATTCACCTTGAAATTTAACTTTTGAAGTTGTGGCTGTCAGTGTCTGTCGAATTAAGTCTCTTGTTTTCCTGTCACCTTTGAATTCTTCTAGAGTATTGAATAACGTGTGTCGGTCTACCGAGTCATAAGTCTTCCTGAAGTCGACAGAAGTGAGCACTGTTTGCCTGGTTTTACGGATTTGCAACATGGCTTTGAGATTGAGAATTTGCACAAGGTCTGTCTTCTTTGAATCCTGCCTGATATTTTCCAATTAGGTTTTATTATTATTATTATTAGTCTATTATTTGTATAGGATTAATCATCGACAGTAGTGGCTACGCTGGCTAAAGCACAGCATTAGGTCATGGGGCCAAGCTCTCTGCTGACTCGGTAGACGCGTGGGTTCGAGCCCCACCGTCGGCCGTCCTTGAAATGTTTTTCCGTGGTTTCCCATTTTCAACACCAGGCAAATGCTGGGACGGTAACTTCTGACAGGCCACGGCCGCTTCCTTCCACATCCTTGTCCAGTTTCATTCACCATCATTCATTTCATCTCTCATTAACTCCTCTCATGAGGTTGGTGTCAGGAAGGGCATCCGGCCGTAAAAACATCACCACAAATACTTCCATCGTATGTCATCCGCGACCCCGTTGGAAAACGGGAATAATAAGAGGTAGACATACAACATTTGTATAGGATTAATCATGCACGCTAACCTAATATTGCTGGCTATGTGAGCAGGGCCGTGGAGAGCAAGTACGGGCCCTAGGGCTAGGACTTACGGGCCCCCTCCATATTTGTTCATCCCGTGACAACGTGTAATTATAAAATTTGCTTTTCTATTTTTAAAGCCACCCCAGAAAACGTTGTGAATTTTTAAATTTGTTTTTCTTTGGAACGTACTAATTTTGTTCATTACAAATTTGCAATGCCGTTTCTTTTGTATCTGACCAAAAGTTTAACTCTCTGTCATCACAAGAACAAGTTCAACGCCTTTCACAATCTTATGTACTAAAATTCGAACTTTGCGAAGGTTCGTAAATTTAATGTAGCTTAGTGGCTACTAGGTCGAGTTGAAATGTTAGGAACTTTCCTCCCTATAAACAGTGAAACTTTACTTTATCTCTGGCCGCTGAGATATGAAGATAATGGTTATTTACATGTTCTCTTCATAGTATTTTGTAGCATATTCAATTGATTCAGATACATTGAATATCATAAAATGCCAAATTTGTTGGCAAATACCTAAAATTGGATACATTTGTTTACTCTGGGCTTTCCTACTTTCGCGGGCCCCTCAGCAAGACCGGGCACCAGGGCTGCAGCCCCATTTGCCCCTCCCTCTCGTCGGGCCTGTATGTGAGATTTTACCAGTGGAGTTCATGTTTGTGTTGTTTTCTCTCACTTTTGATGTAGTTTTCATTTCAATGCCAATTGCTTGCTATTTCTGTTCTGTCATATCGTTATAGTTTCTAAAGTCCTAAGAATTAACTTCCGGATTGGGCGTGTCTTACATGAAAAAATACCGCAGTTTGTTTGCCTCATGAAAAGTTGAAAGGCATTTCGTTTCAGTGTGCTGGAGACCTGAAGAAAGTGAAAGTAACTTACTATTGAATCCATTGAATAGTTAAATGGGAAAAGAAAGAAATTTTAATCTTGTTTCCGCGACTTCTTTTTTTTTCTTTTTCTTTTAAGTCGAGTGACAGACTGTTCCAGGGCATTCGTCAAGCAGTGGCCGTACCATGCAGTGCGGCACGGTGGCTTGGCCCGTTCGCATATTGACGATACGATACGGGCGCGGGCGGCCTCCCGCGACAACTCGAGAATAACACAGCACGTGGCGGGCGAACAGCCTAGTAGCCTACTCTTCATCCCACTCACGAGCATCAATACTTGCACAAAAATAGGTCGTTATTTATGATCGTCAATTTGAAATTATTTTCTTTTATGTATGGTCAATTCAGCAACATGTACTTTGGGTGTATGTAGAATTAGTCCAGTAGCGTATTCTATGAGTTAGCTAGGCTAGCTGCGAAGCCAAAAGATTTTACACTTGAAGATTATTATTAATCGTATGATAAGGTCACTTGCATCATATTACAGCTTAATGAAATATTGAAGAGAGAAACAAGATGTTCAGTAAAGAACATATAGCCTACTTTCTCCTAAATGCATGGGTATTGTTATAACTCGTTGTCCTTTTCAAGGAGTATAATTGAATGTTGGTTGTAGTTGCTTGTTGAAATGCAACGTGCTATATGGGAAGGTGGGCCACAGTGAGACATGGGCCACAATGAGACAAGCTCATTAAATCCTTTTTTTTTTTTTGAAAGAGGGACATTTTTTAATATTTCTTAGAGGTTGGCTCTCCTGGTAGCAGACATTTTGATCCTGTTTACTCTTTGAAAGAAGCATGTTATGTAGGAGATACACAACATCTTCGTTTTTGAGGTAAGAAAAGTAAAATTTTCTTCCTTTGTTGTTGTTTTTTATAGTTATGTGTATCATTGTACATTAATGAATATAATATGGTCGAAATACATACATATTACTAAATAATTATTGGAATTGTCAGCTTGTTCAATATTGTAGGTGAGATAGTAGACATAATTGTTTTTACATGTCGCAAGTGGGCCACAGTGAGACACAGTAGGGTGGGCTACAGTGAGACAGTGAGAAAGATATACGGAGTTACCCCAAAGCTGAGGAGAGGGCAGAGTCAACTTCTAGGAGAGAAAAGGGGAGATCTTTAATTCCAACTCACACCCCAGAAAGAAATAAAAACTTGATTTTAAGTCCACAAATAAAAATTAAAAAATCTAAAGAACTGCAAGAAGAATTTGTTCAGCCAAAGGCAGCCATAGCTACAGACATTTCCATGGATGATGATGTTGATGATTCTTCTAATTCAGACAGCTCATCAGATAATGAAGAAATCGAGCTCCTAACATTTCATCAACTTGCTCGCAAACCTAAGGAAGGTGACTTCGTTCTGGTTGAGTTTTCAGGGAAACACTCAAGATTTTGCATCGGGGAAGTGAAATGAGATTTAGATGATGAAAATTATTAAGTAAAATTCTTAAGAAAAAGAGCAAATATGATAGGCAGTTCTTTTTTTACCCATAGGGTGCAGATATTGCTTCAGTCCCCGCTAAAGGCAACAGATCACTGTGGCCGGTTTCCTGTGCATATGGCAAAACAAATAGACAAAAGTCATATCTCAAATTTTCTGTAAATTTTGGGAATCTGAATGTGTTGTAGTGTTTTCTGGCATTAATTATTTGTTTTAGTGTTTATCTATGTATTTAACCAGTCAAAATAAATTATTTTCATTGTGTCTCAGTGTGGCCCACGGGTGGGCTACAGTGAGACGGCTGCAACATGTTCACAATTTATTATTTTTACAGAAACGTGTGGATGTTTTGGAAATTCTAAGGGTATGAAATTGATGAGCAACAATCAACTTATATTTCAGTATATAAAGACATTCTCATATATCAAAAAATAAGACAGTATACTAAAATATATTTTTTCTGTCTCACTGTGGCCCACCTTCCCCTACTGATATTAAACATGAATATGAGGTACCCATTGCTAGTGCTACCTCTGTAAAAAAAACATTCAATTCGCTTTCACCGTGTTTGAATTGATATGGGGAATCGATTTGCACACATACATGGCCGCTATCTGCAAACTATTGGGCTGATGACCTTGTAGTTCAGTCAAAAGATGCTTCCCACAAAAAGGTATGTTGTTGCAAAATTTGATAGAGATCAAATGATTAGGTTGGGCGTAATTTGATTTAAGCTTTTAACATTTGGGTGGCCGCCATTCCTTTTCCGTCAAGATGGCGGTGATATAAATCATGACACTAAGGTGCCCTTTGCTATTGCTACCTCTGTACCAAATTTCGTTCAATTTGGTTTTACCATGTTTGAATTGATAGGGGGAATCGATTTGCACACAAGCGTGGCCGCCATATGCAAACTATTAAACTGATGACCTTGTAGCTTGGTCAAAGAACGCTTTTCACATACAGGTATGTTGTTGCAAAATTTGGTAGAGATCAGATGATTAAGTTGGTCGTAATTTGATTCAAGCTTTTAACATTTGCGTGGCCGCCATTACGTTTTCGTCAAGACGGTGGCGATACAATACATGACACTGGAGTGCCCTTTGCTAGTGCTACCGCTGTACCATGTTTCGTTCAATTTGGTTTCACCGTGTTTGAATTGATAGGGGGAATCGATTTGCACAGATAGATGGCCGCCATCTGCAAACTATTGGGCTGATGATCTTGTAGTTTGGTCAAAATATGCTTCTCACCTATGTATGTTGTTGCAAAATTTGGTAGAGATCAAATTATTAGGTTGGTCGTTATTCGATTTAAGCTTTTAACATTTGGGTGGTCGCCATTACGTTTCCGACACGATGCCGGCAGTATAAAACATGACATTGAGGTGCCCTTTGCAAGTGCTACCTCTGTACCAAATTTTGTTCAATTCGGTTCCACCGTGTTTGAATAGATATGGGGAATCGATTTGCACACATGCATGGCCGTCTTCCGCAAAGTATTGGGCTGATGACCTTGTAGGTTAGTCAAAGGATTCTTCATACATAAAGGTATAATGTTGCAAAATTTGGCAGAGATCGGATGATTAGGTTAGTCGTAATTTGATTTAAGCTTTGAGAATTTGGATGGCCGCCATTATGTTTCCGTCGAGATGGCGGCGATATAAAACATGACACTGCGGTGCCCTTTGCTAGTTCTACCTCTGTACCAAATTTCGTTCAATTCGGTTTCACCGTGTTCGAATTGATTCAGAGTACACCCACTCACACACACACTCACACACACACAGACAGACACACAATGTTTGGCCCTGTGTGGATCTCATAAGTCTACTTTCATTTTTTGCAAAAATCGAAAGTAGGCTAAAAAACATTACGGTGTTTGAAGCCATTTTCAGTGTTGCCTTAGTAAACGAAAGTTTGATGCTTTTCAGTCAGTCAACACGATTGTACCCAAAGGAGATGGGTTATTCCCTAATCCTGAAAAAAAAACGTGAGATTAATAAATACACTTGGATTTATTTATTATTTATTTACTATTTATTTATGTATTTATTAATAATAAATTGCTACTCTGGGTCGTACCACACTACCCAGTTCCCTTAAAGAATAAGATCAATGTCTGCCTATTGACCATTACATTCGATGCGTCTACCACACTCTCAAACAAAATGTTTCACCAATACTTCGCCGCGATGTGAAGCTGCAGCCTCTCCGGAGATTGGACGTTCGAATCCTGGCACTGGTACCAGCTATCCTGGGTGTGATTTTATACTGGATTTTTCCACACTCCCTCCAGGAAAATGTCGGGACACTGCCTTATTTTCAGTCCCAGGGCAGTCGATACCATGGGCGTAGGTCTTTCCTACGTCTCCCCATAAATCTTCATCAGGCCCGATAACCTACATGTTACCCCCTTTAAACAATTATCATCATCAACAGACCTTCGTTAATAATGTAATAATGTAAACTGTTAAAAGTTAACAAATTTAAAAACTTAACATATTAAAAGGTTAATTTACAATTTAAAAAGTTAAAAAGTTGAACAAATATAAGCCAAAAATTAAAATGATACAAAAATTAACAGTAGCCTATAAATATTTGACAAGTTAAACGTTTAATAAGTTAACAAACAAGAATTTAATTAGTTAAATATAAAATTGTGAGGTTTGAAGCCATTTTTCAGTGTTGCCTAAGTAAACAAAAGTTTGGTGCTTTTCAGTCGGTCAACACGAATGTACCCAAAAAGAGCTGGGTTGTGCTCTAATCCTGAAATAAATTACATGAGTTTAATAAATACACTAGAACATTAAATGTTTAAAGTAAAAGGTAAAAAATCAAAAAAAGTCAAAAGTTTGAATTGCTAAAAGATTTTACAATTTTAAAGAAAAACATAGAAGAATAGAAAAGTTTTAAAAAATAGAAAAAAGTTTAAAAATTTGTTAGTTAAGGATGTTAAGATTTGAAAGGCAGAAAAAGTTTAAAATTATTGAGTAGGAAGCCATTTTTTTATGTGTTACCTTAGTAATCGATATTTATTGTTCTTCACTAAGTCAACAGGATTGTATCGAATTGTAATGGGTGTTTCTCAAATCCTAAAGAAAAACAAAAACATTATTATATATTTTTTAGTACAATCTCGTTGACCGACTGAAAAAAATTAAATTTCGAAAAGTGTATAAATTTAAACATAAACAAATAAAATGTTAGAAAGGTAAAGGTTTAAACATTGTAAGTGTAACGTTCAAATAGTGGAATGATAAATAGTTCTAGAACTGTTCTGGAGAGGAGGGGCCCTATCCAAGTTGGAGTAGTGAGAAATTCAATTTTCTTTCTGGTCTTCTTTCCCATATTATCATAGACGTTTTGTTGTTAGACTTTTTCCTTCCCTATACTGAATGACCTCTAATTGGAGATATTCAGGATTACAGGTTAGACGATATTAATTTGTTAGCGTTGTTTTAATTTGACCTTTCTTGCTTTAAGGCATTTTTCAGATTATACCTTATCTCAAGACCAGCTGACCTGGAACCTACTTCCATAGACAACTGTGAGGAAGCATACAGTAGGTCTAAAGCGATCCCTGCCTTCGAGAAGATATGCTGATAGCCTGAGATGATGTATTTCCAATATCCTTGAAAGCGTTCGTTGTACTCCATAAGTTACGATGTATTCAGTAAGTTACCATTCGTCAGTGATAACAACGGATATTGGTTTCGTTGACGTAGCTTATAACTGGAGCTGTCACGCAGCTTGGTAGTGCATCGAGACGTACTGTATAAAGTATCGAAGAGTGCGATGAGCTTAGGATAGCTTCTTTGAGGCAAACCGAGAGATTTGTATGCATGTATCTTTATTGTCAGACAGATAGACTCCACGTGTGACAAAATAATAACAACTAACAATAACATTTGCAAGTATAAACATACTAAAACAACAAACACCAACACAAATAGAAATACACTATTATATATCAACATCCACAGCCATACAGGCACGCACTCAAATGTCATGGAAGAAAATTACCTCTAGCTTTCGTTCATGCATACAATCCCAAGAACTCTTAATATAATTATTTACAGAAAATTAAAAACTGACAGTAAACAGAAAAGGCTAAAACAGAAATGAAGAGATAGCAAAGAAAGGTTTAGAACCTGGAAGAAACATAATACAAAAGTGACATCCAAGGATCTAGAAAGCAATAATTGATGACATTACTTCAGTCATTAAGCCTCCGTGGCTTAGGCGGCAGCACGCCGGCCTCTCACCGCTGAGTCCGTGGTTCAAATCCCGGTCACTCCATGTGAGATCTGTGCTGGACAAAACGGAGGCAGACAGGTTTTTCTCCGGGTACTCCGGTTTTCCCTGTAAACATTTCATTCCAGCAACACTCTCCACTATCATTTCATTTCATCTGTCATTCATTTAATCATTGCCCAGAGGAGTGCGTCAGGCCTCGGCAGCCGGCACAGTTCATATCCTCGCCGCTAGAGGGGGCTTCATTCATTCCATTCCTGACCCGGTCGGAGACTGGAAGCAGGCTGTGGATTTTCACTTCAGTCATTCGTATAATCAAAAGAACAATCAACCATTCATTCATTCATTCATAATAATAATAATAATTATTATTATTATTTTTAAGACAGTTATAATAATAATGATGCAACAATCATGCGCCTCTATTTCCTTTTCCTATGTCCCTCTTCCTCAGAAGTGCTGAAATAACTAGGGATTCACCGCTTATTAGGCAACTGCTAACAGGACTCATACAGGTAAGATGAATTTACGTGTGGACAGTCGAGTGAAATCAGCATCTTTCATGTTACTCATGAAATAGGGATGTCCAATATTATTTATATTATTTACTAGCAATTCGCCCCTGCTTCGCCCGGTATGTTAAACAGTTTACCTAGCGCAATCTTAAAAGGCGCACGGTCGGCAGGTCCCAGACACAATTCAGAATAGCCGAGGTGAACAGTGAAACTCCAAACACACATACCCTTCTCTGAAGTCTTAACTGGACAGTTTGATGCTGGCTGAAGCTCGGGTGATAGGCTCACTCGGTAGCTCATAAACTCGCTTCGAAATTAGTAATTATATTTCTACTGAATGGAGATGGTTGGAAGAAATTAAAAACACTTAGAGTGGGTGATGTATTAAAGATATAGAGATGCTGTCGTGGACTTCTTTGCAGGACTTCTCCTGCTGAACAATTCTTACACTCATAGTATATAGATATCTTCAACGATTTAGCCAGCGTAAGCTTTAAAGGTACAAATGTGTCACATTGATATTAATAACTGGGGGACCTAAGCCCTTAATCGCTTTTCATGGGGATCACTTGTTCATCATGGTGCAATACATTTTAAGGAAAACTGCCGACGAACGGTAGAAGATAAGAGGCAGCGCAGAAAGGACAGAGAGCTCATTAGAAGAGATGGAAGGAACGCGGATGCCTCACCTGGAACCACCTGTCATTACTGCGGCAAATTGTGTGCCTCCCTCATTGGGCTGTATATTCACCTCCGAACTCACCGATGAGAGACATTCCGGATTGGAAGGCCCACCTACTCGATACGAGTGTTTGCTATGATGAAAAGGCGCACGGACGGCGGGTTTTTCTTCGACCTGATTTACTAAATTCGTTATTGCTCGTTATTGTCGGGGGCTTTGTGTTGTACTGTGTAGAAATATTTCACATAATGATCAAATGTTTGACTTATAAAATTACATAGAAATGACCATGATAGCCCGATTCATTATTTACGTATTAATTCATCATCATCATCATTTCCCTTTATCCAGCTCCTGCCGGTTCGAGGTATTTATGGCACTTCTCCACCTTCCTCTTTCTTTCCACCATTCCTCTTTCACGATCTTGTCCCAGTCCATATTTCATTTTCTTACGCTGTTCTTCACTGAATCAATCCACCTTGTTTTAGGTCTTCCTCTTGCTCTCTTACCCTTGCACTTCGCCTCCAGCATCTGTCTTGGTATTCTATTTTCCTCAATCCTCTATACTTGTCCAAATCACCTTAGTTTATTCTTCTCAATTCTCTCATTTAGTTTTCCCAGCCCAACTTCCTTCCTAACATCTTCATTTCTCACTCTGTCTTTCCTTGTCTTTCCTATCATACTTCTTAGGAATTTCATTTCACTGGCTTGAATTCTACTCTCTTGCCTGCTTGTCAAGGTCCAAGTGTCAGTCAATATGGGTGCATAGTACACTTTATACATTATCTCTTTGCTTTTCCTTGGTACTTCCTTATCCCAAACAAGTTTCCTTACACTTTGATAGAAGGCATTGCTCTGCTATACCCTCCTGTTAATCTCCATGCCCAACGTACCAGTTTGCATTAATTCACTTCCTAGGTATTTGACCATGTCCACAATTTCCAAACTCTGACTTCTAATTTTCATAGTGCTCGTTCCTTGTCTTTCTCCTCTTGTTATCACCATGGTCTTGCTTTTCTCTATACTGATATTCATGCAGTATTAATTATAATAAACTATTTATTAACTTAAGTCAATATATTGTACATTAAAACCGTCCCTGCTTCAGTCACATTGTGAACTTCCTCAACGTAGTATAGGATAAGTAATTGTGCAATAACATACACTTAATAAAATTGCAACAGTTATGCCATAACAGAGGATACTAAGAATATTTTTGTTCCAATAGCTCACAAAATAAAATTTCATAAACCAAATCTGTTACAAAATTAGTTAAGAAAAACATGAAAAAGTCTTGAGAAAACAGCGTTGAATTGAAGAGATGTGGATGTGAAAATAGATATGCTGAATAGGCTAAGTTAGGTTATAAATGATGGTTGATATGTAGCCAGGTAGAGAAATATTGTTGTGAGAACGTTGGAAATAGGTGTGACCAAGTTGTTATGAATTGGTAAGAAATACAACTAATACATGTGCAATGTACAATATAGATACGTGCTACCTCTAGTAGCAAGTTCGTTAATTGGATCAAAATAGGTAAAGCACAACACAAATGGTCTTTCAAAGAAATATTAGCTTTATTGCAGGTCAGAAAGTTACACCACACAATAAGCAAATAGAAACAATTAGCTGTCCTCCTCGAGTTTGCTCCCTTATGGAGTTTCTGCTACTTAGGAAGCAAAATAACCATAGATGGACGAAGCAAAGAGGACGTAAAAAGTAAGTTGGCTCAAGTAAGGAAAACATATCTACAGAAAAGGAATTTGTTAACATCAAATATAGATTTAGGTGACTTATAAGAAAGTCATTTTTGAAAGCCTTTATCTGGAGTGTAGCGCTATATGGATGTGAAACTTGGTCTGTTGGCGTTTCAGAAAAGTGAAATATAGAAGCGTTTTAAATGATGCAGATCGGATGTATTTTGAATTTGAATTTATTGTTTCTCTTAAACAGGCCTCTAAGGCTACAAAGCCTATTTATGCAGCTCTCTTCATTCAGAGGGCCGTTAAATACAACAACAACAAAATAAGAAAAAAAATACCTTAACCAAAACATTCAGTTGAAAATAAATTTCTTAATACAGGTAATTGTCATAATATCTGGATAATCGTTTGTTTTATAGTCAATTTTCATTTATGATAGAAATAGGCTTATGAGATCACCATGTGTATGTGTGCGTCCCTAATAAAATCTAAATGGTCAAAGTGATTTCAATGAAACCCGGTAAGTACATACAACAACATTGTCTGACCTCGGGCGAGCCTTTCAAATTTTGATACGTCTCACCAATTCAACATTGCCGCCACGCGAAATGCTTCACTGGCATTTTATATCACCGCAACGGTAATAGATATCTGCCTGCAATTTTGCACAGTGATAAATGGCACTACTACAAGTTCATTTATGTGACTTTCATAAACCTTTCAAGTACAAAACGAATATGGCGGCCAAACAAAGTTGAAACATACTAATGAAATTTTCACGCGATTTAACCATCCTAGCGCAGTGATACTTGGAACAGTAAATGTAGCCTATATACACATTTTGAAGCACTGGGATATAATTTAATTCAATTGTTTTCATAAGCTCAAGATGGCAGCTGTGCAAAATTTTACAATTATGTTTTTGTGTCCTAATTATGCAATCGAAGTCAACGTTTGAATAATGAACCTACGCAATAATCATCTAATGGTGCATAACTCTGTGACCTACATTTTATACTACAATCCAACATGGCGACCATCCAAAATATTTATACGGTTCTCAATACCTGCTGAACTATTACAGTAATCCAACTGAAATTGTGCATGATGATAGAGGCTATTAATATACTGTACGTTCACCTATTGGACTTTCAATAACCTGGTGAGTACAATAATAACATGGCGGCCAAGCGAAGTAAAACATTTAAATGGAATTTACTCGCGTTATAATCATCCGACCGCAGTGAAATTTGGAAAATGTTCATACAAAATTTAATCTACTGGCATCAAATTAAATTCAATTGTTTTGATAACCCCAAGATGGCGGCTGTGCGAAATTTTAAAATTAATTTTTGATTTCTTGTGTCTTAATCCTTGGATCGAAGTGAAAGTTTAAATAATGAATAATGAACTCTATGGCCTACATACAGAACAATCCAACATGGCGTTCCTTTTCATAGGCGGGAGAATTTTTAATAGTGAAGACCAATAGGATATATGAAAATAGGCTATATAGTTCTTCACGGACATACTTGTTGCTGTTGCAAATTGATTTCCTACTGCTGTACTATCATTAGCTTAGTTTATTTAGCTACTTATGATACATGGCTCGTAGATGGGTAGATTGAATAGAGGTATTAAGACGAGTGGGAGAGTAGAGATGATTCTGGCGAATGCTAATAAAGAGAAGAAATAGGTTGGTAGGTTACATACTAACAGTAAGACACCCAGGAATACCAAACTTAGTTTTGTAAGGAAGGGTTGAGTACAAGAACTGTACTGGTAGACCAAGGTTAGAATATGTTTAACATATTCCCTCGGATGTAGTGTGTGGTAACTATGTAGAGCTAAAACTATTAGCTCAGGACAGGGAGGTTTGGAGGGCTGCATCAAAACAGTCAAAAACTGAACATTCAAACACACAGAGCATTAATATAGTTGTTGTTAATTCATTATAGGGACTTGGGTCATCCTGGATGTTCAATTTGTCTGATAACTTGTGTTTTTGCGGTGATTGTAGTAGTGTGAGTAATTATTAGGGTCAGTTATGAGGTAGATGCCCCGGGACTTGACATAAGGGACAACCCCCGCATTTGCGGGAAGAACCGGGAAAACCACACTCAGGATACCTGCCGAAATTGCCGGAATTCGAACCTCTGATCTGCGAACTTAATGCAGCTCCTTCATTGTTGTCGTCGTGAGTGATTTAACGCACGCTGTAAGAGGCAGGGTGCATTAATGTGGATGTATCTGTTGATCTGTACGATTGTGAAATTACATGACGTTATTCGCCATGTCAGGTATAGCATATTTATGTTCGACCCTGGTGAAATGTAAATATTATATGTCAGAAAACTGTACTATAATGAGGCTCATTATAGTACAAGTTTTCATCAGGATAAAGTTTCTCTCACCAATCAGAGGTCAAGAAACAGTTGTGTGACCAATTAGGTGAGGATAGCATCGCACTTGCGCTCACTTCCAAGGCCCCCTATTTTAAAATTCACTGCGTGGCGAGTGTCATAGTGAGGTAAACCAGGAGGCCATGGTAAAATACAAGGTATTCTCTGCGTCCCATGCGCTCTGTTCAGTACATACAACTGGTGAAATCTCGACCGATATTTATGAGTAGGGCCCGGATGTTGATGACATGTCATCTTTTTTTACCGAGCTGTCTGAAACAATGCTGAAGTACATAGAAACTCCTGACGGGCCACTCCGTCTCCAAATATTTAATTTTTATTTTGCATCTTTTTGCATTTTTTCCTATTTTTCCATTTTAAGAGCATTTTTTCATGTTTGGTAGATTTTTGTTGGTCTTATTGTAGAGAAATCGGCCTTTTGAAGTCATTTTTCTTCAATTTAGTCATGTCACAGCTTTATATGAGGAATATGATGTACTTTTCTTCTGCAATAAACCAAGGCCCATATTCGCGGCAGTATTAAAGGTGCCGGGACGTCCTCATTATACCGTCAACGCTTAGTTCGAATGGGTTATGCTCCACGCGTGGCGAGGGCTAATCCACGGTCTTTAATAGTTGTAGACCCACCTCATTCAATAACATACATCTTATCTAGGTTGGCAACACCTCACATAAACACATCGCTATCACTCCCCACAGCACGTAGGGGCAGGGGGGAGAAAGCAGGGAAAAACCAGTCGTTACGATAACCACCGCAGTCGACCGCACAGTGAGTTCCAGTGAGCACGAAAACTGCGAGTAGCTGTAGTACGGAAGACAATCAGATAAGTAGTTAGCCTAAAATTTTATAGTTTAACCATAGTTTACAACCATATAATCTCTCTAAAGTACAATCTACGGATAGCTATCACCATTTAGCATTTCACCTAACATATATACTGCATTTAGCATACACTGACAGTTGCAGTACCAATACTGCAACTAAATAATTGTACATATTGTAAATATTTTCACCTGTATTTTAAACATAGATTTTGTAGCCTAAGTGTAATGGATCTGATGATGATCGCTTGACGATCGAAACTGGTCATCCTAGTGTTTTATTAATCTCATGTAATTTATTTCAGGATTAGGGCATAACCCATCTCTTTTGGGTACATTCGTGTTGACCGACTGAAAAGCACTAAACTCTTGAGGAATTTACGTGTCTCAGAGTTAAGAAGAAGCTAGTTGCTGATACAAGATAATTTAAAATATTGAAATATTGATGCCATTTCTTTAATCAACTGGGTGGAAACTAGTCTTAGCAACAATCGTGGCGTAATTGCTTTGGGTATTGCATCAAAACTGAAAAAAGGGCTGGACTAAAACACCGGGTATAACACATTCTGCAAAATCTCAGACATTCTTTCTGGTGAAAACTACTGCATGGATGGGATTGAGGAGGATTTAGCAGCTAACGACCTTCCTTACTTCAACTACACTCCGATCACATCAGTTGATGTTGAACACAGATATTCTAGATATTAAAACTTGTTGGCTGATAACCGCGGATCATTTACTTTTGACAACATCAGAATAACATTCGTAGTGCAGTGCAACTCAGTCTAAAGTGAACATACACTTTTTGTTAAGTGCTAGGAATCTATTTTGATTGACTTTTCAGTTTGAGCCAGATGTCATTTTTGAAATATTGACGAGTTTATTATTATAAGATCATTTTCTCCATTTTGTAGTACATTTTTAGAATTTTTAGGTCATTTATTACAGTCATTTTTGAAAGTTTAAAGTGCATTTTTTAAACTTTTTACGGCATCCACATCCGAACCCTATTTATGAATATTTATGTTCGAACATAAAATAGTTATAATTATCGTCGAACATAAACAGTCGTATGCAACTCGCCTATAATGGTAATTAATTATTGTCATTATAGGCTCGTTGTATAATGTACTATTACAGTACTTGTTCAGTTTACGATGTTGTTGTTAATTTGTCATCAGCACATATGGTTGCGAGTTAAATACCCTGTGTTATTTCGGTTATTATTTATTTATTTATTTATCGTATGGCCTTTAGTGTCCGAGGATATGTTCGCTGTAGCTGCTTCAAGCGGACACCCATAGGGTGAGCTACAAGTTCCATTCAATTTCAAGTAGTTCCAACTTTCGCTACCAGATGTCACTGATACCTAGTGGTGAACGTTGGAACTTTGATAGAGCGTTCCAACGAAATCTAACCTAGAAATTTAGCTTCACACAAGTTTAGTTAGTGTAAGGATCTTTTACATGCCTTAAATCTATGACATGGGGCCGCCGGCTGTACTTCCCCTCCAAAGGAAGGCATATTGCGGTGACTGTAATTGTATGTGAGTAACTGAATTTATTAGAGTCTAGGATTGGGGTAGATGCTCCTGGATTTGAGATTATAGTAAGGATCTATTTTCCTGTAGGTAGTGTGGAGGAAATGGGGGAGGGGTGTAATCAAAACTTAATATGGCCAATGTCAAGACTGTGATTTGAATTTTCGATCGCAGGACTTCAAGATCCCCTTGCAGTCGTGGTGCGTGACTAAGGGGCACTGGGACTGAAATTTTCAAATTATATAAAAACTGAGGTACAGCTTTGAAATTGTATATGGTTATGAATAGTCACATTGTTAACCACCGTGGGAAACTTGAGCATTGTAAGTTGATTAGTTCTTCAGATATTAATTATTTTGTACATTTATTGTGCTAATTATTCAAGTTTTATATAGGTCAGCTGCATTTAAAACAATCAAGATAGTGTAACTTTTAGGTACTATTCTATTGCACTATAACAATTGGAAGAAACCTACGGATCCATTTTTGAATTGCGTTAATGAGCGTAAAGATTTTTTTTCATATCCTAGTTTTTTTTTCTTCAAAAAATCTTGAATTTTTCCAGTTAGATTTTTTTTGCAGCCAGACCAAAACTGCAATCTAAAAATCGAACCGCAGAATTATAGTCATTGCAATGAAGATAATAAATGCCCATTTTGAAAGCAATATCATGAGATTTATGACGCGAGTAACATTTTGAATGCCTGAAAATGTGAATCAGAGAAAACAGCAATTTTCTAAAATGATGCACAATTTACTGTGCATGTCTACACTGCAGGGTTTCGGTTCTCTTCGTACCTCAGTTTTGGAGTAGCGACCACCAAATATATCTTATTAGTTGCTCCTGCTTCAAAGAGTCCATTAATGGTGTTACAGTATATAAGTTGCGGGGAACGGCTCCCTTCACTGCAGTAACACTACCTTGACATCAAATGTATTTTGAACAAACAAACCCCGTGGTTACACAGCCCGTGAAAGTCCTTGGCCTACCAAACAACCGCTGGCCAGCCTTTCAGCCTACAGGTTGTGGGATGACGCATGGTCAGCGCGTGGGATCCCCTCGGCCTTTATCGCGGGTTCAAACCCAGCCGAAGTCGTCGGAATTTTTAAGAGCGTTAAAATCCCTTCGGAAGGGAAGTAATTCCGGCGGTCCCATGTCATAGATTTATGGCATGAGAAATAACCTTCCACTAACTACACTTGTGGAAGCTAAAAATTGTAGGTTAGTTTGATAACGCTCTATTAGTTTCAACGTTCGCCGTCAGGTAATGACTGCGATGGTATTTAGTAGCCACGTCCGCAGCTAGGTGTCGTGGACGGTAGCATTCGGTAGCAAAAGTAGGAACTACTTGAAAAAATAATCATACGATGTTGGCATGTCAAATAACCCATTTGAATTCAGTGGACCGTGTTCATAATGGCAAAATTAATCTCGGGAGTTTCTGCCAACGCAAAGTTCCTCATTTCTTTACTAGAAAGCACTATAGTGTTCAAGGAGCTTAGATATCTAACCTCCTTGACTTTCATAGTGCTTCAAGGAACATCGAAATTCGACATTCAAGATACCACTTGGGTGTCAAATAAAGCTTGCACCTGACACCCGAGACCATACGATATTACTAATTAAATATTTGAGCAGGTTTGAGGATGAGCTGACTTTCTATATGACGAATGGTTTTGTTATATGTATTTTTGGACGTTCTCAATAAA
The DNA here is from genome assembly GCA_946902985.2 of Meconema thalassinum. Classification (NCBI taxonomy): domain Eukaryota; kingdom Metazoa; phylum Arthropoda; class Insecta; order Orthoptera; family Tettigoniidae; genus Meconema; species Meconema thalassinum. The sequence goes on from OX336388.2 coordinate 2,043,603,187, forward strand.
ATTTTCACCATGTAATTTCACAGAGAAGCACTATTACTAAGGCCCACCAGGTGAAGTGGCTAGCATTCTTGGCTGTCGTCCCGGAGGTCCGGGTTCGATCCCAGGCTCTGCCAAGACATTAATTCTGGTTTGAAGGGCTCGACCGGGATATATTCAGTCTTGTAAGGCAAAACTGAGAAGACGCAGGTTCGATTCCAACCTCAGCCATCATAGAGGTGGTTTTCCGTGGTTGCCTACTTCTATTCCAGGCAAATGCCGGGACGGTTCCTAACTTAAGGCCACGGCCGCCTCCTTTCCAATTCTCACCTTAATTAAAAGTACACACACTGCTACAGGCGTTACAATTGCACAGGTTACCAGACACGTTCTACAGACATTCAAGTACACGAGACTATATGACCACGATGTCTAAGCCTCTCAAATGAAACAACAACTACCCTATTAAAGTGAGAAAACACATTGGCATAACCAGAGACACCTAGGTCACTCTGGGAGAATAAATTCTCACGCCATGACAGGACAACACACTGTTTAATAGCCGGCCAGGGGCTGACACAACGTCGGGTTGCCTCTCGAATTTTAGTACGTGTTACAAAGTGATGAAGTATTACAGTGAATAAGTACGAATTAACCGACAGCTAAAGCTGGCTAAAGCGCAGCGTGAGGTCATGGGGCCAAGCTCTTTGCTGACTCGGTAGACGTGTGGGCTCGAGCTCTTCCTTCGGCCGTCCTTGAAATGGTTTTCCGTGGTTTCCTATTTTCAACACCAGGCAAATGCTGGGACGGTACCTTCTGATAGGCCACGGCCGCTTCCTCCCACATCCTTGCCCAATTTCATTCATCTTCATCCATTCCATCTCTCATCCCGACGTGCAGGTCAGCCACGGGCGTCGACTAGAAAGAGCTGAGTCCTCTCAGGAGGCCACATGAAAAAAAAAGTACGAATTGACAACGTGACTGTATTACAGCCAGTGAGGGGCTGAGTTTACGACCCTCGCCTGCTATCAGACCAAATTATAGTAGAAGTTCTTGCTTGAAGATGAGGAAAACAATACTGTAAGCGCTAGTCCACCTATAACAGCGTGAGTGTTAGTGTCGTGATAAACATCACACTTGGCGGCTACGGTGGCGTAGTTGGTAGCATGCTGAGCTTCTATGCCCAAGATCGCGGGTTCAAATCCGGCCCAAGTCGTCAGATATTTAAGAGCGTTCAAAATATCTCAGTATGCCTTCCTCCGGAGGGGACGTACTGTATAGCCGGTGGGCCCATGTCATAGATTTAGGGCATGTAAAAGAACCTTCCACTAACTGCAATTGTGTGAATCGAAATTTGTAGGTTAGATTTGATTAACGCTCTATTAAATTCCAACGATCGTCACCAGGTGCCGGTTTCGGGGGCATCTAGTAGCCAAGTTCGCGGCTAGGTGTCGTTGACGGTAGCATTTGGTAGGAAAAGTAGGAACTACTTGAAATAAATCGTTTGTAGTCCTTACCTGAATTACAGACAGCACACACCAATACAACCATCACAATTAACACCGGTTATCAGACAGATTCTACACACACCCAAAGTACACGGGGCTACATGACCACGTTGTCGCAGACCCTAAACTGAGGAACCAACCAACCAATCATCACATTCTGTCAGTAGGGCAAAATTGCATGAGAAACGATACTAGTAGGCCTAACATTGCTAAACTTTGACCAGTGATAGCTAGAGAGAATTAGTGAAAACCAGAACACTGCAGAGGGTTGATACCTTGTTGCCCATAGCCAGTTTAGATAAAACTGTGAATGTATGTCGTTATTGTTGTTTTTAGGGGCGGAACTATAATGTTATCTGCCCCTACTGTGAATGTCTAGACAGTCTATGAGCCAGCGATTTTTAATTTAACGAACAGCATCTAAATTAAGTTGAAGGGTGGTTAAAATCACACAGTAGAATCTGTGTGTTTAGCTTTCAAAGAACCACCAGTACGATCGAACGCAAACACCTACTCAAAACAGTTCGGTAATGATAACTAATAGCATTCTGTCCTCCCAAGCAGCATATAAGAAATCTGTAAGAATGAAGTGTACAGGAAGGCATCATTTCTAATCCCGAACCATGGACGTCACAATGTCTTAAGACGAGGGGCGACGATGGGCCGCAATAAACCAATCATGAGCTGAATGAGATGAGTGGGCATTCGAATATCACATAATGTCAGTTGTTTGTTGACCAGGGTAATTTTGTGCAGATAGTTTAGATTAAATTAGGGCATTCTGTTGTGTACGTCAAGTAAGACTAGATTTGAGTAGGACGTGCCAAGTAACAGTAGGCTATATAAGCTAGCGTACCACAGTGTAGATAGATTTGTTATGTACCCTTCGTTATTTCTTTTTGTGTTTGTGCCGTTTTTGGTTAGATAGAGACGGGGAAGGTATGTGTCGAGTCTTCGACCTTCAAGTAGAACCATCATCGTCACCATCCTGAACCAACTCCAGTTGCCCGGGTGTGGTATATGAGCCCCTCCATTTCATCCTGTCCTTGTACCACTCCTCCTCCACCAACTTGTCCCAATCATGACCTCTCTGCAGTACATCGTTCTTGACTGTATCTATCCACTTCTTTCGTGGCCTTCCCACGGGTCATCTTCCTTCTACTTTTCTCTCAAATTCCTTCCGTGCAGTTCTGTTTGGTGGCATCCTCTTCATGTGACCAAACCACTTCAGCCTTGAGATCTGGATCTTATTGAGGAGAGAATCATCAATTCCTACTTCTTCTCTAATCTTCTCATTCGTGATCTTGTCTTTCCGGGTTTTCTGAATCATCCAGTCTATTCTCTTTCCGAGGCTCTTTTTTCTTGTTGAAAGCAATCTTCACAAAACTCTTCTGCTGAGTTGATAGGCCTAACGCATAGGAGGATTTTCTTTCGGGGTTTACTCCCTTAGCCTTTGGCAGTCCCCTGCCACAACTACAAGGCAGCAGTAGAACCATATAGAACAGTGGTTCTTAACCGGTGGTCCGCGAGTGCCTCGGGAATAGCCCGCGGGAGAAAAGGGTCCACCAGCACGTATAAAAAAGTGGTCAATAGATGGGGATTTTGAAAACAATGTGCGTTGAACGAGAATCGCCTGAATGTATTCGCGGCGATGACTGTCAAATTTTGAATTGAAATATCTTTAAAATAAGTGTTATTGAGGAAATGTTACAACTGATTAGGTGTCTGGGGGGAGGAGGGGGGGAGGGGGTGGTCCGTACATGATTCAATTCCAGGCTGAGTGGTCCGCAGACTTCTACGGGTTCAGAACCACTGATATAGAGTAACAATTGTGGACCAATGACAAATCAGACGTTTTGTGTGGATGCTACGGTCATCGGCCCTTAACACTCCAGATTAACATTTTGATTTTCTAGGCGACCAGTTAGATGTGATCAGCCATTGTTTTGTTAAATTAGATGAAGTCAGGCCGTGATCTTAGGTAATTTCAGCAGCGGTATAGCCTTGGTGATCTCATTGTTTGAGATTGTGGGATTGTGTCATGTGTGTGTATTCTACGAGTGGACGTGGCATGACTAATGTTGTCTTTGAGGGCAAATGACCCTTTTACTGTATATTTATTTATTTATTTATTTATTTATTAATGTATTTATTTATTTATATATTGACGGTACACAACAGGGCTCAGTGTGCGCTCCGATAACAGTGCACCTACACAGTAAAATACACTTCCTGATATTTCTACATTAAGTATTAATATCTAAATGTAATTATTAAAACTAGGAAGTTCATACAGATCAAAATGCATAGTAGTAAAGAGCTTAATCTAAAGATAATATAAAAACTAAATCTAAATTTGACGTAATGTCAAATATATAAAAACCGGGTTTGAAATTATTACATCGTAAACTAAAAGGTAACATTGGTAACTAGGGAACAGGCCTATCCACATATATACAATGTTGTTTCTGTTTTGTGTGATAATTTTATTTCAAGTATGAATTAGAGTGACTGGATTATAATTTCCAAGAACGGTTTGATTGAGAGACAGAAATCTAGTTTCCAGTTTACACGAACCGCATCGTTGTAAATACTGCAAAGCCTCCATACAGGTGAATTGTTATGTGAAGTGGTATTGGTTATATAATTTTTGATTGTTATAGTTGATCTTGCAGTTAAGGGAGGGATGTTGAAATTTAGGAGCGATAGGAAAAATGAGTTATCAATTTGACCGTTAATAACTTTATAAAGGAATTTCATATCATTCACTTGCCTTCGAGACTCCAAACTAGTGATGCCGAAAGTCAACAAAAGTTCACCGTAGGGTACCGTTATTTTGAAGTGTAAATATCTGAGGAATTTCTTTTTAACTTGCTCAATGGATCTAATGCATGTTTTTCTGCCAGGGTCTCCATATGTGGCTGGCGTACTCGAGCTTGGATCTCACCATGGCAATATAAAGATTAATGCAGGTACTGGTCCTAATGAATGGCTTCCGCTGGGAGTGGTAGACTCAGGCCTCCCATGAGCTTTGCAAGTGTGAATTTTCAAAAAGAGGGTCCTGGAATGGTCCAATGACACCATAACGATGTATTTTTCTTCTTCAGAGGGCAAATTTGCCTGTATTTTAGGAGCTGATTGGTGGGGAGTGGCCAGTGGCTGCACTCAATTAACACATTATTACATATGAATTGCAGCCGAAAGGCTGGGTATTTTTGATTGAACGCTCGAAGGCTCCCAACAAGTTCAATTTCAAGTAGTTCCAACTTTGGATACCAGATGCCAATGTCACTGACACCTAGCGGCGGATGTTGGAACTTGGTAGAAAGTTTCTAACTAAATATAACCTACAAATTCGGCTACACACTACCAATAAGGTTCTTTTACATGTCATAAATCTATGACATGGGCCCGCCGGCTTTACTTTCCCTTCGAAGGAAGGCATACTGAAGGATTTTAACGCTCTTACAAATCCGACTATTTTGGACGGGTTTGAACCCGTGATCTTGGGCATAGCAGTTCAGCATGCTACCGACTACGCCACCGAAGCCGCTAACTAACTCATTACTGCGAAGTTTGACACACACACCCACACTTATTTGGATTAACGGAGGTATTTGGTGATAAGCTCACAATATAGGTATTTGTCGGATCACTAGTCGTGTCATTTAGGTCAGAACAGATAGGGTTTTATTTTCCTTTTTTATTTGTTTGTTTTGGTACGCTGATATTTGAGACCAGCTGTTGAATTGAACGTTCAATTTTATTTTATTTTATTTTATTTTGATTTTATATTCTCCGCGTTTTTGGTTTGTTATGAATCAGGTTAAGCAATGGTCTTGTAATATTTTGATTTTAAGATCCTGGAGTGTATTTTGCTTCTCTAATTTTTGTGTGACTTGATGTCATTCTATCTTTAGGGTTACATATTCGAGCCCAGTCTCATGCAAATTATCAGTGTGTTGTTATTTCAGTTTGATTTAGGATTTCAGAGTTTTAATTATTTTTTAAAATCGATTTTACCCTCCAGGGTCGCTATTGTGTTCAAGGAGATTAGATATCTAACATCTAACCTCCTTGACTTTCATAGTCAAGGAACTACGAAATTCGACACTCAAGCTACTCTCTGGGTGTCAAATAGCAAAGCTTGCACCAGGCACCCGAGGCCATACGATATTATTATTATTATTACCCTCCAGGGTGGTGGTTCCCACGGACTCAGCGAGGGAACTCACCCCTACCGCCGTTTTCAGGCAGTATCCTAACGCTGGGAACATCTAATCGGAGTGGATACAACTGGTGAGGTGTGATTAGCACCTCGCCCAGGCGGCCTCACCTGCAAAGCGAACAGAGGCCTCATGAGGGAAGGGAATGGAAGGTTAGGATGTATAGGCAAGGAAGAGGGAAGGAGGCGGCCGTGGCCTTGCAGTAGGTACCATCACGGCATTTGCCCGAAGACGAAGTGGGAAACCATGGAAACCCACTTCGAGGATGACTGAGGTTTAATTTTTATAATTTGTTTTTAAGTTTTGGTTTTCATCGGAGTGTCGAATTCCGAGTGCTACGTTCAATTAGGAGTGATTCGCTACGCTAGTTTGATTTTGTTCTGTTTTGTTTTGAGTAACACTGTATCTATATTTATTTTGGACTGAACTTTGTTTTGATCTAGACCCATGTTGCTATAGAGCATCCAGCGTTTAGAAAATACTGTGGGTCGTATGGGCTTTTACTTTTAACGGAAATCCCCCCTACACTGGTTTTGTTACCTCACCTTTTATCATGAAGGAACTCTGAACGTATATATTTTTCGTCATAATTGCTTCCTACAATTATCTGTCAACTGATTACCTTTGTTATTGCGTACAAGTATCGCTTATATTACGTATTAGTAATTTAAAAAATTTCGAGGTTAGCACGCTGGAAAGAAGAGCCTCGTCCAGTGCTGCATGCTCGCCCGGAGTGGAGCACGTGCTCAGTTCCGCTGACAACATAAGTTCTGAAGCACTATCCGTCATTGGTGTTACTGTTGTGTGTCGGTTTTATTTTCTGTTCGATCGAATCATGGCTGCCGACAGTTGGGTTCCAACCCACTATCTCCCGAATGCAAGCTCACAGCCGCGCGCCCTTAACCGCACGGGCAACTCACTACAATATTACAAATATTAATCGAAACAAAACAACAAGAATAAAATTGAAAGAAAATTATTACAGCCTAACTAGTAACTAAAGAGGTGATGATCAACAGTATTGCTGACATAAAAATTGTTAACATCGTCTGCATACATCCGAGAAGGAAGGAAGGGTTGTGCTCTCGACATCAGCTGTCAATCAGTAATGCGTCATATCACAACGAAATGAATGTCGTTATTGGTTCTCTTCGAATACAGTATCCTTAATACTGGTTCAATCCGTTAACACCTGCAAAACTGCTCCTTCCTGGGCGTGTTCTATTTCAGGTAGCTGCTGGGGTTGTGGTTGTCTCGCTAACTTATGAAAGAGCAGTACTCGAAGCGGATGAACATAACGTATGACGTCAGCGCTACCTCTGCCTAGAGTTAGCAACACTGTCGCCATAAGGCTCCACAGTCTTTTCTATACGCTGGATGCTCTATAGTATACTTGTCATACTCACGGGTACAATACACTATTGTTCACGATGGCCAAATGCATAAAGGCGCGTGTTGTGCAGTTCCCTTAGTCCTCTGACCAGCGGCAACTGCCACAGATCCAAATTCAAACTGCTGTTTGGAGCTTGATCTCCAATGTATACTCATCTCAGGCTCTAAAGCCACACCATGTAACCTAACTATTGTAAGCACTCGACAGTTGGGTTGGTTTTTTAGTTTTGGCACCTTAGTTATAACTGGATTAATAACTCACTTAGATGGTTCCAAGTTTCACAGGCCCTCGATGTAGTCTCCACCGTTGCGTACAACGTGTTCCCAGCGATGCGGAAGTCGTTGGATCCCGCTAGCACTGCCCAATCTATTGATGGTACGATAAGAGCGCTCGGCAGCCTGCTTAACGTCTTCAATGGTATGGAAGCGCTCCCCGCGCTTTGTCATCTTCATCTTCGGGATGAGATCATAGTCGCAGGAACTGATGTCGGGAGAATATGGGGGGGGGGGGGGGGGGGGAGATAGAGGACCTCCCAGCCCCAGCGATCCAACAATGCCGACACAACGCCTGCTGTGTGTGCCCTAGCATTGTCATGCAGAACGATGGGCGGTGTAACCATGTGGTGGCGCCGTTTCCTTCTCAGAGCTCCTCGGAGATGGTCTTGCAGAAACGAACAATAGTACGCCGAATTAACGGTTTGCCCTCGGGGAACAGTATGGTGAATAATCACACCATCCCAATCATAGGCACTCATCTTTCGAGATCTATTTTTGGTGTTATTTGATTCAATGGGATTTATTGTCCAATCCCGAGTGTTGAGTTATTTAAACAGCAATTTTCCATTTTTATTGCTCGTTGCATCTAGCCTAGTTGAATCAACTTGTGACATAAAGATATCCCATGTGTTGATTGTGGTCAGCCCTTATGACCTCAAATGCAGTACCTAGGACTTGTTAAGTAGTGGACTGAATCTGACCCTGAAGTTGGACCCTAGAAGGTCCTCTAGTCTTATCACTACAGTTGGCACTACTACCTCTATTATATCCTCTAATCGTATCACCTCAGTTGGCACCACTACCTCTATTATATCCTCTAATCGTATCACCTCAGTTGGCACCACTACCTCTATTATATCCTCTAATCGTATCACCTCAGTTGGCACCACTACCTCTATTATATCCTCTAATCGTATCACCTCAGTTGGCACCACTACCTCTATTATATCCTCTAATCGTATCACTACAGTTGGCAACACTACCTCTATTATATCCTCTAATCGTATCACCTCAGTTGGCACCACTACCTCTATTATATCCTCTAATCGTATCACTACAGTTGGCAACACTACCTCTATTATATCCTCTAATCGTATCACTACAGTTGGCAACACTACCTCTATTATATCCTCTAATCGTATCACCTCAGTTGGCACCACTACCTCTATTATATCCTCTAATCGTATCACCTCAGTTGGCACCACTACCTCTACTATATCCTCTAGTCTTGTCACTACAGTTGGCAACACTACCTCTATTATATCCTCTAATCGTATCACTACAGTTGGCAACACTACCTCTATTATATCCTCTAATCGTATCACCTCAGTTGGCACCACTACCTCTATTATATCCTCTAATCGTATCACTACAGTTGGCAACACTACCTCTATTATATCCTCTAATCGTATCACTACAGTTGGCAACACTACCTCTATTATATCCTCTAGTCGTATCACTACAGTTGGCACCACTACCTCCGCTATATCCTCTAGTCTTGTCACTACAGTTGGCACCACTACCTCTACTATATCCTCTAGTCTTGTTACCACAGTTGGCACCACTACCTCTGCTATATCCTCTAGTCTTGTCACTACAGTTGGCACCACTACCTCTACTATATCCTCTAGTCTTGTCACTACAGTTGGCAACACTACCTCTATTATATCCTCTAATCGTATCACCTCAGTTGGCACCACTACCTCTACTATATCCTCTAGTACTTGTCACTACAGTTGGCACCACTAACTCTACTATATCCTCTAGTCTTGTCACTACAGTTGGCACCACTACCTCTACTATATCCTCTAGTCTTGTTACCACAGTTGGCACCACTACCTCTGCTATATCCTCTAGTCTTGTCACTACAGTTGGCACCACTACCTCTACTATATCCTCTAGTCTTGTCACTACAGTTGGCACCACTACCTCTACTATATCCTCTAGTCTTGTCACTACAGTTGGCACCACTACCTCTGCTATATCCTCTAGTCTTGTCACTAGAGTTGGCACCACTACTCTGCTATATCCTCTAGTCTTGTCAGTACAGTTGGCACCACTACCTCTACTATATCCTCTAGTCTTGTCACTACAGTTGGCACCACTACCTCTACTATATCCTCTAGTCTTGTTACCACAGTTGGCACCACTACCTCTGCTACATCCTCTAGTCTTGTCAGTACAGTTGGCACCACTACCTGTACTATATCCTCTAGTCTTGTCACTACAGTTGGCACCACTACCTCTACTATATCCTCTAGTCTTGTCACTACAGTTGGCACCACTACCTCTACTATATCCTCTAGTCTTGTCACTACAGTTGGCACCACTACCTCTGCTATATCCTCTAGTCTTGTCACTAGAGTTGGCACCACTACTCTGCTATATCCTCTAGTCTTGTCAGTACAGTTGGCACCACTACCTCTACTATATCCTCTAGTCTTGTCACTACAGTTGGCACCACTACCTCTACTATATCCTCTAGTCTTGTTACCACAGTTGGCACCACTACCTCTGCTACATCCTCTAGTCTTGTCAGTACAGTTGGCACCACTACCTCTGCTATATCCTCTAGTCTTGTCACTAGAGTTGGCACCACTACCTCTACTATATCCCCTAGTCTTGTCACTACAGTTGGCACCACTACCTCTGCTATATCCTCTAGTCTTGTCACTACAGTTGGCACCACTACCTCTACTATATCCTCTAGTCTTGTCACTGCAGTTGGCACCACTACCTCTACTATATCCTCTAGTCTTTTTACCACAGTTGGCACCACTACCTCTGCTACATCCTCTAGTCTTGTCAGTACAGTTGGCACCACTACCTGTACTATATCCTCTAGTCTTGTCAGTACAGTTGGCACCACTACCTCTGCTATATCCTCTAGTCTTGTCACTAGAGTTGGCACCACTACCTCTGCTATATTCTCTAGTCTTGTCACTAGAGTTGGCACCACTACCTGTACTATATCCTCTAGTCTTGTTACCACAGTTGGCACCACTACCTCTGCTACATCCTCTAGTCTTGTCAGTACAGTTGGCACCACTACTCTGCTATATCCTCTAGTCTTGTCACTAGAGTTGGCACCACTACTCTGCTATATCCTCTAGTCTTGTCACTACAGTTGGCACCACTACTCTGCTATATCCTCTAGTCTTGTCACTAGAGTTGGCACCACTACTCTGCTATATCCTCTAGTCTTGTCACTAGAGTTGGCACCACTACTCTGCTACATCCTCTAGTCTTGTCAGTACAGTTGGCACCACTACCTGTACTATATCCTCTAGTCTTGTTACCACAGTTGGCACCACTACCTCTGCTACATCCTCTAGTCTTGTCACTAGAGTTGGCACCACTACTCTGCTATATCCTCTAGTCTTGTCACTAGAGTTGGCACCACTACCTCTACTATATCCTCTAGTCTTGTTACCACAGTTGGCACCACTACCTCTGCTACATCCTCTAGTCTTGTCAGTACAGTTGGCACCACTACTCTGCTATATCCTCTAGTCTTGTCACTAGAGTTGGCACCACTACCTCTACTATATCCTCTAGTATTGTCACTACAGTTGGCACCACTACCTCTACTATATCCTCTAGTCTTGTTACCACAGTTGGCACCACTACCTCTGCTACATCCTCTAGTCTTGTCAGGACAGTTGGCACCACTACCTGTACTATATCCTCTAGTCTTGTCAGTACAGTTGGCACCACTACCTCTGCTATATCCTCTAGTCTTGTCACTAGAGTTGGCACCACTACCTCTGCTATATCCCCTAGTCTTGTCAGTACAGTTGGCACCACTACCTGTACTATATCCTCTAGTCTTGTCAGTACAGTTGGCACCACTACCTGTACTATATCCTCTAGTCTTGTCACTACAGTTGGCACCACTACCTCTGCTACATCCTCTAGTCTTGTCAGTACAGTTGGCACCACTACCTCTGCTATATCCTCTAGTCTTGTCACTAGAGATGGCACCACTACCTCAGCTATATCCTCTAGTCTTGTCACTACAGTTGGCACCACTACCTCTGCTATATCCCCTAGTCTTGTCACTAGAGTTGGCACCACTACCTCTACTATATCCTCTAGTCTTGTCACTAGAGTTGGCACCACTACCTCTGCTATATCCTCTAGTCGTCACTACAGTTGGCACCACTACCTCTACTATATCCTCTAGTCTTGTCACTAGAGTTGGCACCACTACCTCTACTATATCCTCTAGTCTTGTCACTACAGTTGGCACCACTACCTCTACTATATCCCCTAGTCTTGTCACTAGAGTTGGCACCACTACCTCTACTATATCCTCTAGTCGTCACTACAGTTGGCACCACTACCTCTACTATATCCTCTAGTCTTGTCACTACAGTTGGCACCACTACCTCTGCTATATCCTCTAGCCTTGTTACAACAGTTGGCACCACTACCTCTACTATATCCCCTAGTCTTGTCACTACAGTTGGCACCACTACCTCTGCTATATCCTCTAGTCTTGTTACAACAGTTGGCACCACTACCTCTGCTATATCCCCTAGTCTTGTCACTACAGTTGGCACCACTACTCTGCTATATCCCCTAGTCTTGTCACTACAGTTTGCACCACTACCTCTGCTATATCCACTAGTCTTGTCACTACAGTTGGCACCACTACTCTGCTATATCCCCTAGTCTTGTCACTACAGTTGGCACCACTACCTCTGCTATATCCCCTAGTCTTGTCACTACAGTTGGCACCACTACCTCTGCTATATCCTCTAGTCTTGTCAGTACAGTTGGCACCACTACCTCTACTATATCCTCTAGTCTTGTCACTACAGTTGGCACCACTACCTCTACTATATCCTCTAGTCTTGTCAGTACAGTTGGCACCACTTCCTCTACTATATCCTCTAGTCTTGTCACTACAGTTGGCACCACTACCTCTGCTATATCCCCTAGTCTTGTCACTACACTTGGCACCACTACCCCTGCTATATCCTCTAGTCTTGTCACTACAGTTGGCACCACTACCTCTACTATATCCTCTAGTCTTGTCAGTACAGTTGGCACCACTACCTCTACTATATCCTCTAGTCTTGTCACTACAGTTGGCACCACTACCTCTGCTATATTCTCTAGTCTTGTCACTACAGTTGGCACCACTACCTCTGCTATATCCTCTAGTCTTGTCAGTACAGTTGGCACCACTACCTCTACTATATCCTCTAGTCTTGTCACTACAGTTGGCACCACTACCTCTGCTATATCCCCTAGTCTTGTCATTACAGTTGGCACCACTACCTCTGCTATATCCCCTAGTCTTGTCACTACAGTTGGCACCACTACCTCTGCTATATCCTCTAGTCTTGTCAGTACAGTTGGCACCACTACCTCTACTATATCCTATAGTCTTGTCACTACAGTTGGCACCACTACCTCTGCTATATTCTCTATTCTTGTCACTACAGTTGGCACCACTACTCTGCTATATCCCCTAGTCTGGTCACTACAGTTGGCACCACTACCTCTGCTATATCCTCTAGTCTTGTCACTAGAGTTGGCACCACTACCTCTACTATATCCTCTAGTCTTGTCACTACAGTTGGCACCACTACTCTGCTATATCCCCTAGTCTTGTCACTACAGTTGGCTCCACTACCTCTGCTATATCCTCTAGTCTTGTCAGTACAGTTGGCACCACTACCTCTACTATATCCTCTAGTCTTGTCACTACAGTTGGCACCACTACCTCTGCTATATCCTCTAGTCTTGTCACTACAGTTGGCACCACTACCTCTGCTATATCCTCTAGTCTTGTCACTACAGTTGGCACCACTACCTCTGCTATATCCTCTAGCCTTGTCACTACAGTTGGCACCACTACCTCTACTATATCCTCTAGTCTTGTCACTACAGTTGGCACCACTACCTCTGCTATATTCTCTAGTCTTGTCACTACAGTTGGCACCACTACTCTGCTATATCCCCTAGTCTTGTCACTACAGTTGGCACCACTACCTCTGCTATATTCTCTAGTCTTGTCACTAGAGTTGGCACCACTACCTCTGCTATATCCTCTAGTCTTGTCACTACAGTTGGCACCACTACTCTGCTATATCCCCTAGTCTTGTCACTACAGTTGGAACCACTACCTCTGCTATATCCTGTAGTCTTGTCACTACAGTTGGCACCACTACCTCTGCTATATCCTCTAGTCTTGTCACTACAGTTGGCACCACTACCTCTACTATATCCTCTAGTCTTGTCACTACAGTTGGCACCACTACCTCTACTATATCCTCTAGTCGTATCACTACAGTTGGCACCACTACCTCTACTATATCCTCTAGTCTTGTCACTGCAGTTGGCACCACTACCTCTACGATATCCTCTAGTCTTGTCACTACAGTTGGCACCACTACCTGTACTATATCCTCTAGTCTTGTCACTACAGTTGGCACCACTACCTCTGCTATATCCTCTAGTCTTGTCACTACATTTGGCACCACTACCTCTGCTATATCCTCTAGTCTTGTCACTACAGTTGGCACCACTACCTCTGCTATATCCTCTAGTCTTGTCACTAGAGTTGGCACCACTACCTCTGCTATATCCTCTAGTCTTGTCACTACAGTTGGCACCACTACCTCTGCTATATTCTCTAGTCTTGTCACTACAGTTGGCACCACTACCTCTGCTATATCCTCTAGTCTTGTCACTACAGTTGGCACCACTACCTCTGCTATATCCTCTAGTCTTGTCACTACAGTTGGCACCACTACCTCTGCTATATCCTCTAGTCTTGTCACTACAGTTGGCACCACTACCTCTGCTATATTCTCTAGTCTTGTCAGTACAGTTGGCACCACTACCTCTACTATATCCTCTAGTCTTGTCACTACAGTTGGCACCACTACCTCTGCTATATCCTCTAGTCTTGTCACTACAGTTGGCACCACTACCTCTGCTATATCCCCTAGTATTGTTACAACAGTTGGCACCACTACCTCTACTATATCCTCTAGTCGTATCACTACAGTTGGCACCACTACCTCTACTATATCCCCTAGTCTTGTTACAACAGTTGGCACCACTACCTCTACTATATCCCCTAGTCTTGTCACTACAGTTGGCACCACTACCTCTACTATATTCTCTAGTCTTGTCACTACAGTTGGCACCACTACCTCTGCTATATCCTCTAGTCGTATCACTACAGTTGGCACCACTACCTCTACTATATCCTCTAGTCGTATCACTACAGTTGGCACCACTACCACTACTATATCCTCTAGTCTTGTCACTACAGTTGGCACCACTACCTCTGCTATATCCTCTAGTCTTGTCACTACAGTTGGCACCACTACCTCTGCTATATTCTCTAGTCTTGTCACTACAGTTGGCACCACTACCTCTGCTATATCCCCTAGTCTTGTTACAACAGTTGGCACCACTACCTCTACTATATCCTCTAGTCGTATCACTACAGTTGGCACCACTACCTCTACTATATCCTCTAGTCGTATCACTACAGTTGGCACCACTACCTCTACTATATCCTCTAGTCGTATCACTACAGTTGGCACCACTACCTCTACTATATCCTCTAGTCGTATCACTACAGTTGGCACCACTACTCTGCTATATCCTCTAGTCTTGTCACTAGAGTTGGCACCACCACTTCTACTATATCCTCTAGTCTTGTCACTACAGTTGGCTACACTACCTCTGCTATATCCTCTAGTCTTATCACTACAGTTGGCACCACTACCTCTACTATATCCCCTAGTCTTGTCACTACAGTTGGCACCACTACCTCTGCTATATTCTCTAGTCTTGTCACTACAGTTGGCACCACTACCTCTGCTATATCCTCTAGTCTTGTCACTACAGTTGGCACCACTACCTCTACTATATCCTCTAGTCTTGTCACTACAGTTGGCACCACTACCTCTACTATATCCTCTAGTCTTGTCACTACAGTTGGCACCACTACCTCTGCTATATCCTCTAGTCTTGTCACTAGAGTTGGCACCACTACCTCTACTATATCCTCTAGTCTTGTCACTACAGTTGGCACCACTACCTCTACTATATCCTCTAGTCTTGTCACTAGAGTTGGCACCACTACCTCTACTATATCCTCTAGTCTTGTCACTACAGTTGGCACCACTACCTCTACTATATCCTCTAGTCTTGTCACTAGAGTTGGCACCACTACCTCTACTATATCCTCTAGTCTTGTGACTACAGTTGGCACCACTACCTCTACTATATCCTCTAGTCTTGTCACTACAGTTGGCACCACTACCTCTGCTATATCCTCTAGTCTTGTCACTACAGTTGGCACCACCACCTCTGCTATATCCTCTAGTCTTGTCACTAGAGTTGGCACCACTACCTCTACTATATCCTCTAGTCACTAGAGTTGGCACCACTACCTCTGCTATATTCTCTAGTCTTGTCACTACAGTTGGCACCACTACCTCTACTATATCCTCTAGTCTTGTCACTAGAGTTGGCACCTCTACCTCTGCTATATTCTCTAGACTTGTCACTACAGTTGGCACCACTACCTCTGCTATATCCTCTAGTCTTGTCACTAGAGTTGGCACCACTACCTCTGCTATATCCTCTAGACTTGTCACTACAGTTGGCACCACTACCTCTGCTATATCCTCTAGTCTTGTCACTACAGTTGGCACCACTACCTCTACTATATCCTCTAGTCTTGTTACTACAGTTGGCACCACTACCTCTGCTATATCCTCTAGTCTTGTCACTAGAGTTGGCACCACTACCTCTGCTATATCCTCTAGTCTTGTCACTACAGTTGGCACCACTACCTCTGCTATATCCTCTAGTCTTGTCACTACAGTTGGCACCACTACCTCTACTATATCCTCTAGTCTTGTCACTACAGTTGGCACCACTACCTCTGCTATATCCCCTAGTCTTGTTACTACAGTTGGCACCACTACCTCTACTATATCCTCTAGTCTTGTCACTACAGTTGGCACCACTACCTCTGCTATATCCTCTAGTCTTGTCACTACAGTTGGCACCACTACCTCTACTATATCCCCTAGTCTTGTCACTAGAGTTGGCACCACTACCTCTGCTATATCCTCTAGTCTTGTCACTAGAGTTGGCACCACTACCTCTGCTATATCCTCTAGTCTTGTCACTAGAGTAGGCACCACTACCTCTGCTATATCCTCTAGTCTTGTCACTACATTTGGCACCTCTACCTCTGCTATATCCTCTAGTCTTGTCACTACAGTTGGCACCACTACCTCTGCTACATCCTCTAGTCTTGTCACTACAGTTAACACCACTACCTCTGCTATATTCTCTAGTCTTGTCACTACAGTTGGCACCACTACCTCTGCTATATCCTCTAGTCTTGTCACTACAGTTGGCACCACTACCTCTGCTACATCCTCTAGTCTTGTCACTACAGTTGGCACCACTACCTCTGCTATATCCTCTAGTCTTGTCACTACAGTTGGCACCACTACCTCTGCTACATCCTCTAGTCTTGTCACTAGAGTTGGCACCACCACCTCTACTATATCCTCTAGTCTTGTCACTACAGTTGGCACCACTACCTCCGCTATATCCTCTAGTCTTGTCACTACAGTTGGCATCACTACCTCTGCTATATCCTCTAGTCTTGTCACTACAGTTGGCACCACTACCTCTACTATATCCTCTAGTCTTGTCACTACAGTTGGCACCACTACCTCTACTATATCCTCTAGTCTTGTCACTACAGTTGGCACCACTACCTGTACTATATCCCCTAGTCTTGTCAGTACAGTTGGCACCACTACCTCTACTATATCCTCTAGTCTTGTCAGTAGAGTTGGCACCACTACCTCTGCTATATTCTCGAGTCTTGTCACTAGAGTTGGCACCACTACCTCTACTATATCCTCTAGTCTTGTCACTAGAGTTGGCACCACTACCTCTGCTATATCCTCTAGTCTTGTCACTACAGTTGGCACCACTACCTCTACTATATCCTCTAGTCTTGTCACTACAGTTGGCACCACTACCTCTACTATATCCTCTAGTCTTGTCACTACAGCTGGCACCACTACCTCTGCTATATCCTCTAGTCTTGTCACTAGAGTTGGCACCACTACCTCTGCTATATCCTCTAGTCTTGTCACTAGAGTTGGCACCACTACCTCTACTATATCCTCTAGTCTTGTCACTAGAGTTGGCACCACTACCTCTACTATATCCTCTAGTCTTGTCACTAGAGTTGGCACCACTACCTCTACTATATCCTCTAGTCTTGTCACTACAGTTGGCATCACTACCTCTGCTATATCCTCTAGTCTTGTCACTACAGTTGGCACCACTACCTGTACTATATTCTCTAGTCTTGTCACTAGAGTTGGCACCACTACCTCTGCTATATTCTCGAGTCTTGTCACTAGAGTTGGCACCACTACCTGTACTATATTCTCGAGTCTTGTCACTACAGTTGGCACCACTACCTCTGCTATATCCTCTAGTCTTGTCACTACAGTTGGCACCACTACCTCTGCTATATCCTCTAGTCTTTTCACTACAGTTGGCACCACTACCTCTACTATATCCTCTAGTCTTGTCACTAGAGTTGGCACCACTACCTCTACTATATCCTCTAGTCTTGTCACTAGAGTTGGCTCCACTACCTCTGCTACATCCTCTAGTCTTGTCACTACAGTTGGCACCACTACCTCTACTATATCCTCTAGTCTTGTCACTACAGTTGGCATCACTACCTCTGCTATATCCTCTAGTCTTGTCACTACAGTTGGCACCACTACCTGTACTATATTCTCTAGTCTTGTCACTACAGTTGGCACCACTACCTCTACTATATCCTCTAGTCTTGTCACTACAGTTGGCACCACTACCTGTACTATATCCCCTAGTCTTGTCACTACAGTTGGCACCACTACCTCTGCTATATCCTCTAGTCTTGTCACTACAGTTGGCACCACTACCTCTGCTATATTCTCGAGTCTTGTCACTAGAGTTGGCACCACTACCTGTACTATATTCTCGAGTCTTGTCACTACAGTTGGCACCACTACCTCTGCTATATCCTCTAGTCTTGTCACTACAGTTGGCACCACTACCTCTGCTATATCCTCTAGTCTTGTCACTAGAGTTGGCACCACCACCTCTACTATATCCTCTAGTCCTTTCACTACAGTTGGCACCACTACCTCTACTATATTCTCTAGTCTTGTCAGTACAGTTGGCACCACTACCTCTTCTATATTCTATAGTCTTGAGACTACAGTTGGTATCACTACTCTGCTATATCCTCTAGTCTTGTCAGTACAGTTGGCACCACTACCTCTACTATATCCTCTAGTCTTGTTACTACATTTGGCACCACTACCTCTACTATATCCTCTAGTCTTGTCACTAGAGTTGGCACCACTACCTCTACTATATCCTCTAGTCTTGTTACTACAGTTGGCACCACCACCTCTACTATATCCTCTAGTCTTTTCACTACAGTTGGCACCACTACCTCTACTATATTCTCTAGTCTTGTCAGTACAGTTGGCACCACTACCTCTTCTATATTCTATAGTCTTGAGACTACAGTTGGTATCACTACTCTGCTATATCCTCTAGTCTTGTCAGTACAGTTGGCACCACTACCTCTACTATATCCTCTAGTCTTGTTACTACAGTTGGCACCACTACCTCTGCTATATCCTCTAGTCTTGTCACTACAGTTGGCACCACTACCTCTGCTATATTCTCTAGTCTTGTCACTAGAGTTGGCACCACTACCTGTACTATATTCTCGAGTCTTGTCACTAGAGTTGGCACCACTACTTCTACTATATCCTCTAGTCGTGTTACTAGAGTTGGCACCACTACCTCTACTATATCCTCTAGTCTTTTCGCTACAGTTGGCACCACTACCTCTACTATATTCTCGAGTCTTGTCACTAGAGTTGGCACCACTACTTCTACTATATTCTCTAGTCTTGTCACTACAGTTGGCACCACTACCTCTGCTATATCCTCTAGTCTTTTCACTACAGTTGGCACCACTACCTCTACTATATTCTCTAGTCTTTTCAGTACAGTTGGCACCACTACCTCTACTATATCCCCTAGTCTTGTTACAACAGTTGGCACCACTACCTCTACTATATCCCCTAGTCTTGTCACTACAGTTGGCACCACTACCTCTACTATATTCTCTAGTCTTGTCACTACAGTTGGCACCACTACCTCTGCTATATCCTCTAGTCGTATCACTACAGTTGGCACGACTACCTCTACTATATCCTCTAGTCGTATCACTACAGTTGGCACCACTACCACTACTATATCCTCTAGTCTTGTCACTACAGTTGGCACCACTACCTCTGCTATATCCTTTAGTCTTGTCACTACAGTTGGCACCACTACCTCTGCTATATTCTCTAGTCTTGTCACTACAGTTGGCACCACTACCTCTGCTATATCCCCTAGTCTTGTTACAACAGTTGGCACCACTACCTCTACTATATCCTCTAGTCGTATCACTACAGTTGGCACCACTACCTCTACTATATCCTCTAGTCGTATCACTACAGTTGGCACCACTACCTCTACTATATCCTCTAGTCGTATCACTACAGTTGGCACCACTACCTCTACTATATCCTCTAGTCGTATCACTACAGTTGGCACCACTACTCAGCTATATCCTCTAGTCTTGTCACTAGAGTTGGCACCACCACTTCTACTATATCCTCTAGTCTTGTCACTACAGTTGGCTACACTACCTCTGCTATATCCTCTAGTCTTATCACTACAGTTGGCACCACTACCTCTACTATATCCCCTAGTCTTGTCACTACAGTTGGCACCACTACCTCTGCTATATTCTCTAGTCTTGTCACTACAGTTGGCACCACTACCTCTGCTATATCCTCTAGTCTTGTCACTACAGTTGGCACCACTACCTCTACTATATCCTCTAGTCTTGTCACTACAGTTGGCACCACTACCTCTACTATATCCTCTAGTCTTGTCACTACAGTTGGCACCACTACCTCTGCTATATCCTCTAGTCTTGTCACTAGAGTTGGCACCACTACCTCTACTATATCCTCTAGTCTTGTCACTACAGTTGGCACCACTACCTCTACTATATCCTCTAGTCTTGTCACTAGAGTTGGCACCACTACCTCTACTATATCCTCTAGTCTTGTCACTACAGTTGGCACCACTACCTCTACTATATCCTCTAGTCTTGTCACTAGAGTTGGCACCACTACCTCTACTATATCCTCTAGTCTTGTGACTACAGTTGGCACCACTCCCTCTACTATATCCTCTAGTCTTGTCACTACAGTTGGCACCACTACCTCTGCTATATCCTCTAGTCTTGTCACTACAGTTGGCACCACTACCTCTGCTATATCCTCTAGTCTTGTCACTAGAGTTGGCACCACTACCTCTACTATATCCTCTAGTCACTAGAGTTGGCACCACTACCTCTGCTATATCCTCTAGTCTTGTCACTACAGTTGGCACCACTACCTCTACTATATCCTCTAGTCTTGTCACTAGAGTTGGCACCACTACCTCTGCTATATTCTCTAGTATTGTCACTACAGTTGGCACCACTACCTCTGCTATATCCTCTAGTCTTGTCACTAGAGTTGGCACCACTACCTCTGCTATATCCTCTAGACTTGTCACTACAGTTGGCACCACTACCTCTGCTATATCCTCTAGTCTTGTCACTACAGTTGGCACCACTACCTCTACTATATCCTCTAGTCTTGTTACTACAGTTGGCACCACTACCTCTGCTATATCCTCTAGTCTTGTCACTAGAGTTGGCACCACTACCTCTGCTATATCCTCTAGTCTTGTCACTACAGTTGGCACCACTACCTCTGCTATATCCTCTAGTCTTGTCACTACAGTTGGCACCACTACCTCTACTATATCCTCTAGTCTTGTCACTATAGTTGGCACCACTACCTCTGCTATATCCCCTAGTCTTGTTACTACAGTTGGCACCACTACCTCTACTATATCCTCTAGTCTTGTCACTACAGTTGGCACCACTACCTCTGCTATATCCTCTAGTCTTGTCACTACAGTTGGCACCACTACCTCTACTATATCCCCTAGTCTTGTCACTAGAGTTGGCACCACTACCTCTGCTATATCCTCTAGTCTTGTCACTAGAGTTGGCACCACTACCTCTGCTATATCCTCTAGTCTTGTCACTAGAGTTGGCACCACTACCTCTGCTATATCCTCTAGTCTTGTCACTACATTTGGCACCACTACCTCTGTTATATCCTCTAGTCTTGTCACTACAGTTGGCACCACTACCTCTGCTACATCCTCTAGTCTTGTCACTACAGTTAACACCACTACCTCTGCTATATTCTCTAGTCTTGTCACTACAGTTGGCACCACTACCTCTGCTATATCCTCTAGTCTTGTCACTACAGTTGGCACCACTACCTCTGCTACATCCTCTAGTCTTGTCACTACAGTTGGCACCACTACCTCTGCTATATCCTCTAGTCTTGTCACTACAGTTGGCACCACTACCTCTGCTACATCCTCTAGTCTTGTCACTAGAGTTGGCACCACCACCTCTACTATATCCTCTAGTCCTGTCACTACAGTTGGCACCACTACCTCCGCTATATCCTCTAGTCTTGTCACTACAGTTGGCATCACTACCTCTGCTATATCCTCTAGTCTTGTCACTACAGTTGGCACCACTACCTCTAGTATATCCTCTAGTCTTGTCACTACAGTTGGCACCACTACCTCTACTATATCCTCTAGTCTTGTCACTACAGTTGGCACCACTACCTGTACTATATCCCCTAGTCTTGTCAGTACAGTTGGCACCACTACCTCTACTATATCCTCTAGTCTTGTCAGTAGAGTTGGCACCACTACCTCTGCTATATTCTCGAGTCTTGTCACTAGAGTTGGCACCACTACCTCTACTATATCCTCTAGTCTTGTCACTAGAGTTGGCACCACTACCTCTGCTATATCCTCTAGTCTTGTCACTACAGTTGGCACCACTACCTCTACTATATCCTCTAGTCTTGTCACTACATTTGGCACCACTACCTCTACTATATCCTCTAGTCTTGTCACAACAGCTGGCACCACTACCTCTGCTATATCCTCTAGTCTTGTCACTAGAGTTGGCACCACTACCTCTGCTATATCCTCTAGTCTTGTCACTAGAGTTGGCACCACTACCTCTACTATATCCTCTAGTCTTGTCACTAGAGTTGGCACCACTACCTCTACTATATCCTCTAGTCTTGTCACTAGAGTTGGCACCACTACCTCTACTATATCCTCTAGTCTTGTCACTACAGTTGGCATCACTACCTCTGCTATATCCTCTAGTCTTGTCACTACAGTTGGCACCACTACCTGTACTATATTCTCTAGTCTTGTCACTAGAGTTGGCACCACTACATCTGCTATATTCTCGAGTCTTGTCACTAGAGTTGGCACCACTACCTGTACTATATTCTCGAGTCTTGTCACTACAGTTGGCACCACTACCTCTGCTATATCCTCTAGTCTTGTCACTACAGTTGGCACCACTACCTCTGCTATATCCTCTAGTCTTTTCACTACAGTTGGCACCACTACCTCTACTATATCCTCTAGTCTTGTCACTAGAGTTGGCACCACTACCTCTACTATATCCCCTAGTCTTGTCACTAGAGTTGGCACCACTACCTCTGCTACATCCTCTAGTCTTGTCACTACAGTTGGCACCACTACCTCTACTATATCCTCTAGTCTTGTCACTACAGTTGGCATCACTACCTCTGCTATATCCTCTAGTCTTGTCACTACAGTTGGCACCACTACCTGTACTATATTCTCTAGTCTTGTCACTACAGTTGGCACCACTACCTCTACTATATCCTCTAGTCTTGTCACTACAGTTGGCACCACTACCTGTACTATATCCCCTAGTCTTGTCACTACAGTTGGCACCACTACCTCTGCTATATCCTCTAGTCTTGTCACTACAGTTGGCACCACTACCTCTGCTATATTCTCGAGTCTTGTCACTAGAGTTGGCACCACTACCTGTACTATATTCTCGAGTCTTGTCACTACAGTTGGCACCACTACCTCTGCTATATCCTCTAGTCTTGTCACTACAGTTGGCACCACTACCTCTGCTATATCCTCTAGTCTTGTCACTAGAGTTGGCACCACCACCTCTACTATATCCTCTAGTCTTTTCACTACAGTTGGCACCACTACCTCTACTATATTCTCTAGTCTTGTCAGTACAGTTGGCACCACTACCTCTTCTATATTCTATAGTCTTGAGACTACAGTTGGTATCACTACTCTGCTATATCCTCTAGTCTTGTCAGTACAGTTGGCACCACTACCTCTACTATATCCTCTAGTCTTGTTACTACATTTGGCACCACTACCTCTACTATATCCTCTAGTCTTGTCACTAGAGTTGGCACCACTACCTCTACTATATCCTCTAGTCTTGTTACTACAGTTGGCACCACCACCTCTACTATATCCTCTAGTCTTTTCACTACAGTTGGCACCACTACCTCTACTATATTCTCTAGTCTTGTCAGTACAGTTGGCACCACTACCTCTTCTATATTCTATAGTCTTGAGACTACTGTTGGTATCACTACTCTGCTATATCCTCTAGTCTTGTCAGTACAGTTGGCACCACTACCTCTACTATATCCTCTAGTCTTGTTACTACAGTTGGCACCACTACCTCTGCTATATCCTCTAGTCTTGTCACTACAGTTGGCACCACTACCTCTGCTATATTCTCTAGTCTTGTCACTAGAGTTGGCACCACTACCTGTACTATATTCTCGAGTCTTGTCACTAGAGTTGGCACCACTACTTCTACTATATCCTCTAGTCTTGTTACTAGAGTTGGCACCACTACCTCTACTATATCCTCTAGTCTTTTCGCTACAGTTGGCACCACTACCTCTACTATATTCTCGAGTCTTGTCACTAGAGTTGGCACCACTACTTCTACTATATTCTCTAGTCTTGTCACTACAGTTGGCACCACTACCTCTGCTATATCCTCTAGTCTTTTCACTACAGTTGGCACCACTACCTCTACTATATTCTCTAGTCTTGTCAGTACAGTTGGCACCACTACCTCTGCTATATTCTATAGTCTTGAGACTACAGTTGGTATCACTACTCTGCTATATCCTCTAGTCTTGTCAGTACAGTTGGCACCACTACCTCTACTATATCCTCTAGTCTTGTTACTAGAGTTGGCACCACTACCTCTACTATATCCTCTAGTCTTGTTACTACAGTTGGCACCACTACCTCTACTATATCCTCTAGTCTTGTTACTACAGTTGGCACCACTACCTCTACTATATCCTCTAGTCTTGTTACTACAGTTGGCACCACTACCTCTACTATATCCTCTAGTCTTGTCACTAGAGTTGGCACCACTACCTCTGCTATATCCTCTAGTCTTGTCACTAGAGTTGGCACCACTACCTGTACTATATTCTCTAGTCTTGTCACTAGAGTTGGCACCACTACCTCTACTATATCCTCTAGTCTTGTCACTACAGTTGGCACCACTACCTGTACTATATCCTCTAGTCTTGTCACTACAGTTGGCACCACTACCTGTACTATATTCTCTAGTCTTGTCACTAGAGTTGGCACCACTACCTGTACTATATCCTCTAGTCTTGTCACTACAGTTGGCACCACTACCTCTACTATATTCTCTAGTCTTGTCACTAGAGTTGGCACCACTACCTGTACTATATCCTCTAGTCTTGTTACTACAGTTGGCACCACTACCTCTACTATATCCTCTAGTCTTGTCACTACAGTTGGCACCACTACCTGTACTATATCCTCTAGTCTTGTCACTACAGTTGGCACCACTACCTGTACTATATTCTCTAGTCTTTTCACTACAGTTGGCACCACTACCTCTACTATATCCTCTAGTCTTGTCAGTACAGTTGGCGCCACTACCTCTACTATATCCTCTAGTCTTGTCACTACAGTTGGCACCACTACCTGTACTATATCCTCTAGTCTTGTCACTAGAGTTGGCACCACTACCTGTACTATATTCTCTAGTCTTTTCACTACTGTTGGCACCACTACCTCTACTATATCCTCTAGTCTTGTCAGTACAGTTGGCACCACTACCTCTACTATATCCTCTAGTCTTGTTACTACAGTTGGCACCACTACCTCTGCTATATCCTCTAGTCTTGTCACTAGAGTTGGCACCACTACCTCTACTATATTCTCTAGTCTTGTCACTAGAGTTGGCACCACTACCTCTACTATATCCTCTAGTCTTGTCAGTACAGTTGGCACCACTACCTCTGCTATATCCCCTAGTCTTGTCACTACAGTTGGCACCACTACCTCTATTATATCCTCTAGTCTTGTCACTACAGTTGGCACCACTACCTCTGCTATATCCTCTAGTCTTGTCACTAGAGTTGGCACCACTACCTCTATTATATCCTCTAATCGTATCACTACAGTTGGCAACACTACCTCTATTATATCCTCTAATCGTATCACCTCAGTTGGCACCACTACCTCTATTATATCCTCTAATCGTATCACTACAGTTGGCAACACTACCTCTATTATATCCTCTAATCGTATCACTACAGTTGGCAACACTACCTCTATTATATCCTCTAATCGTATCACCTCAGTTGGCACCACTACCTCTGCTACATCCTCTAGTCTTGTCACTACAGTTGGCACCACTACCTCTACTATATCCTCTAGTATTGTCAGTACAGTTGGCACCACTACCTCTGCTATATCCCCTAGTCTTGTCACTACAGTTGGCACCACTACCTCTGCTATATCCTCTAGTCTTGTCACTACAGTTGGCACCACTACTCTGCTATATCCCCTAGTCTTGTCACTACAGTTGGCACCACTACCTCTGCTACATCCTCTAGTCTTGTCAGTACGGTTGGCACCACTACCTGTACTATATCCTCTAGTCTTGTCACTACAGTTGGCACCACTACCTCTACTATATCCTCTAGTCTTGTCACTACAGTTGGCACCACTACCTCTGCTACATCCTCTAGTCTTGTCAGTACAGTTGGCACCACTACCTGTACTATATCCTCTAGTCTTGTCACTACATTTGGCACCACTACCTCTGCTACATCCTCTAGTCTTGTCACTACAGTTGGCACCACTACCTCTACTATATCCTCTAGTCTTGTCAGTACAGTTGGCACCACTACCTCTGCTACATCCTCTAGTCTTGTCAGTACAGTTGGCACCACTACCTCTGCTATATCCCCTAGTCTTGTCACTACAGTTGGCACCACTACCTCTGCTATATCCTCTAGTCTTGTCACTAGAGTTGGCACCACTACCTCTGCTATATCCTCTAGTCTTGTCACTACAGTTGGCACCACTACCTCTGCTATATCCCCTAGTCTTGTCACTAGAGTTGGCACCACTACCTCTACTATATCCTCTAGTCTTGTCACTACAGTTGGCACCACTACCTCTGCTATATCCTCTAGTCGTCACTACAGTTGGCACCACTCCCTCTGCTATATCCTCTAGTCTTGTCACTAGAGTTGGCACCACTACTCTGCTATATCCTCTAGTCTTGTCACTACAGTTGGCACCACTACCTCTGCTATATCCTCTAGTCTTGTCACTAGAGTTGGCACCACTACCTCTACTATATCCTCTAGTCTTGTCACTACAGTTGGCACCACTACCTCTGCTATATCCCCTAGTCTTGTCACTACAGTTGGCACCACTACCTCTGCTATATCCTCTAGTCTTGTCACTAGAGTTGGCACCACTACTCTGCTATATCCTCTAGTCTTGTCACTACAGTTGGCACCACTACCTCTGCTATATCCTCTAGTCTTGTCACTACAGTTGGCACCACTACCTCTACTATATCCTCGAGTCTTGTCACTACAGTTGGCACCACTACCTCTGCTATATCCTCTAGTCGTCACTACAGTTGGCACCACTACCTCTACTATATCCTCTAGTCTTGTCACTACAGTTGGCACCACTACCTCTGCTATATCCTCTAGTCGTCACTACAGTTGGCACCACTACCTCTACTATATCCTCTAGTCTTGTCACTACAGTTGGCACCACTACCTCTACTATATCCTCTAGTCTTGTCACTACAGTTGGCACCACTACCTCTGCTATATCCTCTAGTCGTCACTAGAGTTGGCACCACTACCTCTACTATATCCTCTAGTCTTGTCACTACAGTTGGCACCACTACCTCTGCTATATCCTCTAGTCGTCACTACAGTTGGCACCACTACCTCTACTATATCCTCTAGTCTTGTCACTACAGTTGGCACCACTACCTCTGCTATATCCTCTAGTCGTCACTACAGTTGGCACCACTACCTCTACTATATCCTCTAGTCTTGTCACTACAGTTGGCACCACTACCTCTGCTATATCCCCTAGTCTTGTCACTAGAGTTGGCACCACTACCTCTACTATATCCTCTAGTCTTGTCACTACAGTTGGCACCACTACCTCTGCTATATCCTCTAGTCGTCACTACAGTTGGCACCACTACCTCTGCTATATCCTCTAGTCTTGTCACTACAGTTGGCACCACTACCTCTACTATATCCTCTAGTCTTGTCACTACGGTTGGCACCACTACCTCTGCTACATCCTCTAGTCTTGTCACTACAGTTGGCACCACTACCTCTACTATATCCTCTAGTCTTGTCACTACAGTTGGCACCACTACCTCTGCTATATCCTCTAGTCGTCACTACAGTTGGCACCACTACCTCTACTATATCCTCTAGTCTTGTCACTACAGTTGGCACCACTACCTCTACTATATCCTCTAGTCTTGTCACTACAGTTGGCACCACTACCTCTGCTATATCCTCTAGTCTTGTCACTACAGTTGGCACCACTACCTCTGCTATATCCTCTAGTCTTGTCACTAGAGTTGGCACCACTACCTCTACTATATCCTCTAGTCGTCACTACAGTTGGCACCACTACCTCAGCTATATCCTCTAGTCTTGTCACTACAGTTGGCACCACTACCTCTGCTATATCCTCTAGTCTTGTCACTAGAGTTGGCACCACTACCTCTACTATATCCTCTAGTCGTCACTACAGTTGGCACCACTACCTCTGCTATATCCTCTAGTCTTGTCACTAGAGTTGGCACCACTACCTCTACTATATCCTCTAGTCTTGTCACTACAGTTGGCACCACTACCTCTGCTATATCCCCTAGTCTTGTCACTACAGTTGGCACCACTACCTCTGCTATATCCTCTAGTCTTGTCACTAGAGTTGGCACCACTACCTCTGCTATATCCTCTAGTCTTGTCACTACAGTTGGCACCACTACCTCTGCTATATCCTCTAGTCTTGTCACTAGAGTTGGCACCACTACCTCTACTATATCCTCTAGTCTTGTCACTACAGTTGGCACCACTACCTCTGCTATATCCCCTAGTCTTGTCACTACAGTTGGCACCACTACCTCTGCTATATCCTCTAGTCTTGTCACTACAGTTGGCACCACTACCTCTGCTATAACCTCTAGTCTTGTTACAACAGTTGGCACCACTACCTCTACTATATCCCCTAGTCTTGTCACTACAGTTGGCACCACTACCTCTGCTATATCCTCTAGTCTTGTTACAACAGTTGGCACCACTACCTCTGCTATATCCCCTAGTCTTGTCACTACAGTTGGCACCACTACTCTGCTATATCCCCTAGTCTTGTCACTACAGTTGGCACCACTACCTCTGCTATATCCCCTAGTCTTGTCACTACAGTTGGCACCACTGCTCTGCTATATCCCCTAGTCTTGTCACTACAGTTGGCACCACTACCTCTGCTATATCCCCTAGTCTTGTCACTACAGTTGGCACCACTACCTCTGCTATATCCTCTAGTCTTGTCACTACAGTTGGCACCACTACTCTGCTATATCCCCTAGTCTTGTCACTACAGTTGGCACCACTACCTCTGCTATATCCTCTAGTCTTGTCACTAGAGTTGGCACCACTACCTCTGCTATATCCTCTAGTCTTGTCACTACAGTTGGCACCACTACCTCTGCTATATCCTCTAGTCTTTTCACTACAGTTGGCACCACTACCTCTACTATATCCTCTAGTCTTGTCTTTACAGTTGGCACCACTACCTGTACTATATCCTCTAGTCTTGTCACTACAGTTGGCACCACTACCTCTGCTATATCCTCTAGTCTTGTCAGTACAGTTGGCACCACTACCTCTGCTATATTCTCTAGTCTTGTCACTACAGTTGGCACCACTACCTCTGCTATATTCTCTAGTCTTGTCACTACAGTTGGCACCACTACCTCTGCTATATCCTCTAGTCTTGTGTCTACAGTTGGCACCACCACCTGTACTATATCCTCTAGTCTTGTCACTACAGTTGGCACCACTACCTCTGCTACATCCTCTAGTCTTGTCAGTACAGTTGGCACCACTACCTGTACTATATCCTCTTGTCTTGTCACTACAGTTGGCACCACTACCTCTGCTAAATCCTCTAGTCTTGTCACTACAGTTGGCACCACTACCTCTACTATATCCTCTAGACTTGTCACTACATTTGGCACCACTACCTCCGCTATATCCTCTAGTCTTGTCACTACAGTTGGCACCACTATCTCTGCTATATCCTCTAGTCTTGTCACTACAGTTGGCACCACTACCTCTGCTATATTCTCTAGTCTTGTCAGTACAGTTGGCACCACTACCTCTACTATATCCTCTAGTCTTGTCACTACAGTTGGCACCACTACCTCTGCTATATCCTCTAGTCTTGTCACTACAGTTGGCACCACTACCTCTGCTATATTCTCTAGTCTTGTCAGTACAGTTGGCACCACTAACTCTGCTATATCCTCTAGTCTTGTCACTACAGTTGGCACCACTACCTCTGCTATATCCCCTAGTCTTGTTACAACAGTTGGCACCACTACCTCTACTATATCCTCTAGTCGTATCACTACAGTTGGCACCACTACCTCTACTATATCCTCTAGTCTTGTCACTACAGTTGGCACCACTACCTCTGCTATATCCCCTAGTCTTGTCACTACAGTTGGCACCACTACCTCTGCTATATCCTCTAGTCTTGTCACTACAGTTGGCACCACTACCTCTACTATATTCTCTAGTCTTGTCACTACAGTTGGCACCACTACCTCTGCTATATTCTCTAGTCTTGTCAGTACAGTTGGCACCACTACCTCTGCTATATCCTCTAGTCTTGTCACTACAGTTGGCACCACTACCTGTACTATATCCTCTAGTCGTATCACTACAGTTGGCACCACTACCTCTACTCTATCCTCTAGTCGTATCACTACAGTTGGCACCACTACCTCTACTATATCCTCTAGACTTGTCACTACAGTTGGCAACACTACCTCTGCTATATCCTCTAGTCTTGTCACTACAGTTGGCACCACTACCTCTGCTATATTCTCTAGTCTTGTCACTACAGTTGGCACCACTACCTCTGCTATATCCCCTAGTCTTGTTACAACAGTTGGCACCACTACCTCTACTATATCCTCTAGTCTTGTCACTACATTTGGCACCACTACCTCTACTATATCCTCTAGTCTTGTCACTACAGTTGGCACCACTACCTCTACTATATCCTCTAGTCTTGTCACTACTGTTGGCACCACTACCTCTACTATATCCTCTAGTCTTGTCACTACAGTTGGCACCACTACCTCTACTATATCCTCTAGTCTTGTCACTACAGTTGGCACCACTACCTCTGCTATATCCTGTAGTCTTGTCACTAGAGTTGGCACCACTACCTCTACTATATCCTCTAGTCTTGTCACTACAGTTGGCACCACTACCTCTACTATATCCTCTAGTCTTGTCACTAGAGTTGGCACCACTGCCTCTACTATATCCTCTAGTCTTGTCCCTACAGTTGGCACCACTACCTCTACTATATCCTCTATTCTTGTCACTAGAGTTGGCACCACTACCTCTGCTATATCCTCTAGTCTTGTCACTACAGTTGGCACCACTACCTCTACTATATCCTCTAGTCTTGTCACTACAGTTGGCACCACTACCTCTACTATATCCTCTAGTCTTGTTACTACAGTTGGCACCACTACCTCTGCTATATCCTCTAGTCTTGTCACTACAGTTGGCACCACTACCTCTGCTATATCCTCTAGTCTTGTCA
The DNA here is from genome assembly GCA_946902985.2 of Meconema thalassinum. Lineage (NCBI taxonomy): Eukaryota > Metazoa > Arthropoda > Insecta > Orthoptera > Tettigoniidae > Meconema > Meconema thalassinum. The sequence goes on from OX336388.2 coordinate 2,043,634,868, forward strand.
CTAGAGTTGGCACCACTACCTCTACTATATCCTCTAGTCTTGTCACTAGAGTTGGCACCACTACCTCTGCTATATTCTCTAGTCTTGTCACTACAGTTGGCACCACTACCTCTACTATATCGTCTAGTCTTGTCACTAGAGTTGGCACGACTACCTCTGCTATATTCTCTAGTCTTGTCACTACAGTTGGCACCACTACCTCTGCTATATCCTCTAGTCTTGTCACTAGAGTTGGCACCACTACCTCTGCTATATCCTCTAGTCTTGTCACTACAGTTGGCACCACTACCTCTGCTATATCCTCTAGTCTTGTCACTACAGTTGGCACCACTACCTCTACTATATCCTCCAGTCTTGTCACTACATTTGGCACCACTACCTGTACTATATCCCCTAGTCTTGTTACTACAGTTGGCACCACTACCTCTAGTATATCCTCTAGTCTTGTCACTAGAGTTGGCACCACTACCTCTACTATATCCTCTAGTCTTGTCACTACAGTTGGCACCACTACCTCCACTATATCCTCTAGTCTTGTCACTACAGTTGGCACCACTACCTCTGCTACATCCTCTAGTCTTGTCACTACAGTTGGCACCACTACCTCTGCTATATCCTCTAGTCTTGTCACTACATTTGGCACCACTACCTCTGCTATATCCTCTAGTCTTGTCACTACAGTTGGCACCACTACCTGTACTATATCCTCTAGTCTTGTCACTACAGTTGGCACCACTACCTCTGCTATATTCTCTAGTCTTGTCACTACAGTTGGCACCACTACCTCTGCTACATCCTCTAGTCATGTCACTACAGTTGGCACCACTACCTCTGCTATATCCTCTAGTCTTGTCACTACAGTTGGCACCACTACCTCTGCTATATCCTCTAGTCTTGTCACTACAGTTGGCACCACTACCTCTGCTACATCCTCTAGTCTTGTCACTACAGTTGGCACCACTACCTCTGCTATATCCTCTAGTCTTGTCACTACAGTTGGCAGCACTACCTCTGCTACATCCTCTAGTCTTGTCACTACAGTTGACACCACTACCTCTGCTATATTCTCTAGTCTTGTCACTACAGTTGGCACCACTACATCTGCTACATCCTCTAGTCTTGTCACTACAGTTGGCACCACTACCTCTGCTATATCCTCTAGTCTTGTCACTAGAGTTGGCACCACTACCTCTGCTACATCCTCTAGTCTTGTCACTACAGTTGGCACCACTACCTCTACTATATCCTCTAGTCTTGTTACTACAGTTGGCACCACTACCTCTACTATATCCTCTAGTCTTGTCACTACAGTTGGCACCACTACCTGTACTATATCCTCTAGTCTTGTCACTAGAGTTGGCACCACTATCTCTACTATATCCCCTAGTCTTGTTACTACAGTTGGCACCACTACCTCTACTATATCCCCTAGTCTTGTCACTACAGTTGGCACCACTACCTCTACTATATCCTCTAGTCGTCACTACAGTTGGCACCACTACCTCTGCTATATCCTCTAGTCTTGTCACTAGAGTTGGCACCACTACCTCTGCTATATCCTCTAGTCTTGTCACTACAGTTGGCACCACTACCTCTACTATATCCTCTAGTCTTGTCACTAGAGTTGGCACCACTACCTCTACTATATCCTCTAGTCTTGTCCCTACAGTTGGCACCACTACCTCTACTATATCCTCTAGTCTTGTCACTAGAGTTGGCACCACTACCTCTACTATATCCTCTAGTCTTGTTACTACAGTTGGCACCACTACCTCTACTATATCCTCTAGTCTTGTTACTACAGTTGGCACCACTACCTCTACTATATCCTCTAGTCTTGTTACTACAGTTGGCACCACTACCTGTACTATATCCTCTAGTCTTGTCACTACAGTTGGCACCACTACCTGTACTATATCCTCTAGTCTTGTCACTACAGTTGGCACCACTACCTCTGCTACATCCTCTAGTCTTGTCACTACAGTTGGCACCACTACCTCTGCTATATTCTCTAGTCTTGTCACTACAGTTGGCACCACTACCTCTGCTATATTCTCTAGTCTTGTCAGTACAGTTGGCACCACTACCTCTGCTATATCCTCTAGTCTTGTCACTACAGTTGGCACCACTACCTGTACTATATCCTCTAGTCTTGTCACTAGAGTTGGCACCACTACCTCTACTATATCCTCTAGTCTTGTCACTACAGTTGGCACCACTACCTCTGCTATATTCTCTAGTCTTGTCACTAGAGTTGGCACCACTACCTCTGCTATATCCTCTAGTCTTGTCACTACAGTTTGCACCACTACCTCTACTATATCCTCTAGTCTTGTCACTACAGTTGGCACCACTACCTCTGCTATATTCTCTAGTCTTGTTACTAGAGTTGGCACCACTACCTCTGCTATATCCTCTAGTCTTGTTACTACAGTTGGCACCACTACCTGTACTATATCCCCTAGTCTTGTCACTACAGTTGGCACCACTACCTCTGCTACATCCTCTAGTCTTGTTACTACAGTTGGCACCACTACCTCTGCTATATCCCCTAGTCTTGTCAGTACAGTTGGCACCACTACCTCTGCTATATCCTCTAGTCTTGTCACTACAGTTGGCACCACTACCTCTGCTATATCCTCTAGTCTTGTCACTACAGTTGGCACCACTACCTCTACTATATCCTCTAGTCTTGTCACTACAGTTGGCACCACTACCTCTGCTATATCCTCTAGTCTTGTCACTAGAGTTGGCACCACTACCTGTACTATATTCTCTAGTCTTGTCACTAGAGTTGGAACCACTACCTCTACTATATCCTCTAGTCTTGTTACTACAGTTGGCACCACTACCTCTGCTATATTCTCGAGTCTTGTCACTAGAGTTGGCACCACTACCTCTGCTATATTCTCTAGTCTTGTCACTACAGTTGGCACCACTACCTGTACTATATCCTCTAGTCTTGTCACTACAGTTGGCACCACTACCTCTGCTATATCCTCTAGTCTTGTCACTACAGTTGGCACCACTACCTGTACTATATTCTCTAGTCTTGTCACTAGAGTTGGCACCACTACCACTGCTATATCCTCTAGTCTTGTCAGTAGAGTTGGCACCACTACCTCTGCTATATTCTCGAGTCTTGTCACTAGAGTTGGCACCACTACCTGTACTATATTCTCGAGTCTTGTTACTACAGTTGGCACCACTACTATGCTATCTCCTCTAGTCTTGTCACTAGAGTTGGCACCACTACCTGTACTATATCCCCTAGTCTTGTCACTAGAGTTGGCACCACTACCTCTACTATATCCTCTAGTCTTGTCACTAGAGTTGGCACCACTACCTCTACTATATCCTCTAGTCTTGTCACTAGAGTTGGCACCACTACCTCTACTATATCCTCTAGCCTTGTCAGTAGAGTTGGCACCACTACCTCTGCTATATTCTCGAGTCTTGTCACTAGAGTTGGCACCACTACCTGTACTATATTCTCGAGTCTTGTTACTACAGTTGGCACCACTACCTCTGCTACATCCTCTAGTCTTGTTACTACAGTTGGCACCACTACCTCTGCTATATCCCCTAGTCTTGTCAGTACAGTTGGCACCACTACCTCTGCTATATCCTCTAGTCTTGTCACTACAGTTGGCACCACTACCTCTACTATATCCTCTAGTCTTGTCACTAGAGTTGGCACCACTACCTCTACTATATTCTCTAGTCTTGTCACTAGAGTTGGCACCACTACCTGTACTATATTCTCTAGTCTTGTCACTAGAGTTGGCACCACTACCTCTACTATATCCTCTAGTCTTGTCACTAGAGTTGGCACCACTACCTCTACTATATCCTCTAGTCTTGTCACTAGAGTTGGCACCACTACCTCTACTATATCCTCTACTCTTGTCACTACAGTTGGCACCACTACCTCTGCTATATCCTCTAGTCTTGTCACTAGAGTTGGCACCACTACCTCTGCTATATCCTCTAGTCTTGTCACTAGAGTTGGCACCACTACCTCTACTATATCCTCTAGTCTTGTCACTACAGTTGGCACCACTACCTCTACTATATCCTCTAGTCTTGTCACTAGAGTTGGCACCACTACCTCTACTATATCCTCTAGTCTTGTCACTACAGTTGGCATCACTACCTCTGCTATATCCTCTATTCTTGTCACTACAGTTGGCACCACTACCTGTACTATATTCTCTAGTCTTGTCACTAGAGTTGGCACCACTACCTCTGCTATATTCTCGAGTTTTGTCACTAGAGTTGGCACCACTACCTGTACTATATTGTCGAGTCTTGTCACTACAGTTGGCACCACTACCTCTGCTATATCCTCTAGTCTTGTCACTACAGTTGGCACCACTACCTCTGCTATATCCTCTAGTCTTTTCACTACAGTTGGCACCACTACCTCTACTATATCCTCTAGTCTTGTCACTAGAGTTGGCACCACCACCTCTACTATATCCTCTAGTCTTTTCACTACAGTTGGCACCACTACCTCTACTATATTCTCTAGTCTTGTCACTAGAGTTGGCACCACTACCTCTACTATATCCTCTAGTCTTGTCAGTACAGTTGGCACCACTACCTCTGCTATATTCTATAGTCTTGAGACTACAGTTGGCACCACTACCTCTGCTATATCCTCTAGTCTTGTCAGTACAGTTGGCACCACTACCTCTACTATATCCTCTAGTCTTGTTACTACAGTTGGCAACACTACCTCTGCTATATCCTCTAGTCTTGTCACTAGAGTTGGCACCACTACCTCTGCTATATTCTCTAGTCTTGTCACTAGAGTTGGCACCACTACCTGTACTATATTCTCGAGCCTTGTCACTAGAGTTGGCACCACTACTTCTACTATATCCTCTAGTCTTGTCACTACAGTTGGCACCACTACCTCTACTATATCCTCTAGTCTTTTCACTACAGTTGGCACCACTACCTCTACTATATTCTCGAGTCTTGTCACTAGAGTTGGCACCACTACTTCTACTATATTCTCTAGTCTTGTCACTACAGTTGGCACCACTACCTCTGCTATATCCTCTAGTCTTTTCACTACAGTTGGCACCACTACCTCTACTATATTCTCTAGTCTTGTCAGTACAGTTGGCACCACTACCTCTGCTATATTCTATAGTCTTGAGACTACAGTTGGTATCACTACTCTGCTATATCCTCTAGTCTTGTCAGTACAGTTGGCACCACTACCTCTACTATATCCTCTAGTCTTGTTACTACAGTTGGGACCACTACCTCTAATATATCCTCTAGTCTTGTTACTACAGTTGGCACCACTACCTCTACTATATCCTCTAGTCTTGTTACTACAGTTGGCACCACTACCTCTACTATATCCTCTAGTCTTGTTACTACAGTTGGCACCACTACCTCTACTATATCCTCTATTCTTGTCACTAGAGTTGGCACCACTACCTCTACTATATCCTCTAGTCTTGTTACTACAGTTGGCACCACTACCTCTGCTATATCCTCTAGTCTTGTCACTACAGTTGGCACCACTACCTCTACTATATTCTCTAGTCTTGTCACTACAGTTGGCATCACTACCTCCGCTATATTCTCTAGTCTTGTCACTAGAGTTGGCACCACTACCTCTACTATATTCTCTAGTCTTGTCACTACAGTTGGCACCACTACCACTGCTATATCCTCTAGTCTTGTCACTAGAGTTGGCACCACTGCCTCAGCTATATCCTCTAGTCTTGTCTCTACAGTTGGCACCACTACCTCAGCTATATCCTCTAGTCTTGTCACTAGAGTTGGCACCACTACCACTGCTATATCCTCTAGTCTTGTCACTAGAGTTGGCACCACTACCTCTACTATATCCTCTAGTCGTCACTACAGTTGGCACCACTACCTCTACTATATCCTCTAGTCTTGTTACTACAGTTGGCACCACTACCTCTGCTATATCCTCTAGTCTTGTCACTACAGTTGGCACCACTACCTCTGCTATATTCTCTAGTCTTGTCACTACAGTTGGCACCACTACCTCTGCTATATCCTCTAGTCTTGTCACTACAGTTGGCACCACTACCTCCGCTATATCCCCTAGTCTTGTCACTAGAGTTGGCACCACTACCACTGCTATATCCTCTAGTCGTCACTACAGTTGGCACCACTACCTGTACTATATCCTCTAGTCTTGTTACTACAGTTGGCACCACTACCTCTACTATATCCTCTAGTCTTGTCACTACAGGACGCACCAATTTCCTCTGCTATATCCTCTAGTCGTCACTACAGTTGGCACCACTACCTCTGCTATATCCTCTAGTCTTGTCACTACAGTTGGCACCACTACCTCTGCTATATCCTCTAGTCTTGTCACTACAGTTGGCACCACTACCTCTGCTATATCCTCTAGTCTTGTCACTACAGTTGGCACCACTACTCTGCTATATCCTCTAGTCTTGTCACTAGAGTTGGCACCACTACCTCTGCTATATCCTCTAGTCTTTGTCACTACAGTTGGCACCACTACCTCTGCTATATCCTCTAGTCTTGTCACTACAGTTGGCACCACTACCTCTGCTATATCCTCTAGTCTTGTCACTAGAGTTGGCACCACTACCTCTGCTATATCCTCTAGTCTTGTCACTACAGTAGGCACCACTACCTCTGCTATATCCTCTAGTCTTGTCACTACATTTGGCACCACTACCTCTGCTATATCCTCTAGTCTTGTCACTACATTAGGCACCACTACCTCTACTATATCCTCTAGTCTTGTCACTACAGTTGGCACCAATACCTCTGCTATATCCTCTAGTCTTGTCACTACATTTGGCACCACTACCTCTGCTATGTCCTCTAGTCTTGTCACTAGAGTTGGCACCACTACCTCTGCTATATTCTCTAGTCTTGTCACTACAGTTGGCACCACTACCTCTGCTATATCCTCTAGTCTTGTCACTAGAGTTGGCACCACTACCTCTGCTATATCCTCTAGTCTTGTCCCTACAGTTGGCACCACTACCTCCGCTATATCCTCTAGTCTTGTCCCTACAGTTGGCACCACTACCTCTGATATATCCTCTAGTCTTGTCACTAGAGTTGGCACCACTACCTCTACTATATCCTCTAGTCGTCACTACAGTTGGCACCACTACCTCTGCTATATCCTCTAGTCTTGTCACTACAGTTGGCACCACTACCTCTGCTATATCCTCTAGTCTTGTCACTAGAGTTGGCACCACTACCTCTACTATATCCTCTAGTCGTCACTACAGTTGGCACCACTACCTCTGCTATATCCTCTAGTCTTGTCACTAGAGTTGGCACCACTACCTCTACTATATCCTCTAGTCTTGTCACTACAGTTGGCACCACTACCTCTGCTATATCCCCTAGTCTTGTCACTACAGTTGGCACCACTACCTCTGCTATATCCTCTAGTCTTGTCACTACAGTTGGCACCACTACCTCTGCTATATCCTCTAGTCTTGTCACTACAGTTGGCACCACTACCTCTGCTATATCCTCTAGCCTTGTCACTAGAGTTGGCACCACTACCTCTACTATATCCTCTAGTCTTGTCACTACAGTTGGCACCACTACCTCTGCTATATCCCCTAGTCTTGTCACTACAGTTGGCACCACTACCTCTACTATATCCTCTAGTCTTGTCACTACAGTTGGCACCACTACCTCTACTATATCCTCTAGTCTTGTCACTACAGTTGGCACCACTACCTCTGCTATATCCTCTAGTCTTGTCACTACAGTTGGCACCACTACCTCTGCTACATCCTCTAGTCTTGTCAGTACAGTTGGCACCACTACTCTGCTATATCCTCTAGTCTTGTCACTACAGTTGGCACCACTACCTCTGCTATAACCTCTAGTCTTGTTACAACAGTTGGCACCACTACCTCTACTATATCCCCTAGTCTTGTCACTACAGTTGGCACCACTACCTCTGCTATATCCTCTAGTCTTGTTACAACAGTTGGCACCACTACCTCTGCTATATCCCCTAGTCTTGTCACTACAGTTGGCACCACTACTCTGCTATATCCCCTAGTCTTGTCACTACAGTTGGCACCACTACCTCTGCTATATCCCCTAGTCTTGTCACTACAGTTGGAACCACTACTCTGCTATATCCCCTAGTCTTGTCACTACAGTTGGCACCACTACCTCTGCTATATCCCCTAGTCTTGTCACTACAGTTGGCACCACTACCTCTGCTATATCCTCTAGTCTTGTCACTACAGTTGGCACCACTACTCTGCTATATCCCCTAGTCTTGTCACTACAGTTGGCACCACTACCTCTGCTATATCCTCTAGTCTTGTCACTAGAGTTGGCACCACTACCTCTGCTATATCCTCTAGTCTTGTCACTACAGTTGGCACCACTACCTCTGCTATATCCTCTAGTCTTGTCACTACAGTTGGCACCACTACCTCTACTATATCCTCTAGTCTTGTCACTACAGTTGGCACCACTACCTGTACTATATCCTCTAGTCTTGTCACTACAGTTGGCACCACTACCTCTGCTATATCCTCTAGTCTTGTCAGTACAGTTGGCACCACTACCTCTGCTATATTCTCTAGTCTTGTCACTACAGTTGGCACCACTACCTCTGCTATATTCTCTAGTCTTGTCACTACAGTTGGCACCACTACCTCTGCTATATCCTCTAGTCTTGTCACTACAGTTAGCACCACCACCTGTACTATATCCTCTAGTCTTGTCACTACAGTTGGCACCTCTACCTCTGCTACATCCTCTAGTCTTGTCAGTACAGTTGGCACCACTACCTGTACTATATCCTCTAGTCTTGTCACTACAGTTGGCACCACTACCTCTGCTACATCCTCTAGTCTTGTCACTACAGTTGGCACCACTACCTCTACTATATCCTCTAGTCTTGTCACTACATTTGGCACCACTACCTCCGCTATATCCTTTAGTCTTGTCACTACAGTTGGCACCACTACCTCTGCTATATCCTCTAGTCTTGTCACTACAGTTGGCACCACTACCTCTGCTATATTCTCTAGTCTTGTCAGTACAGTTGGCACCACTACCTCTACTATATCCTCTAGTCTTGTCACTACAGTTGGCACCACTACCTCTGCTATATCCTCTAGTCTTGTCACTACAGTTGGCACCACTACCTCTGCTATATTCTCTAGTCTTGTCAGTACAGTTGGCACCACTACCTCTGCTATATCCTCTAGTCTTGTCACTACAGTTGGCACCACTACCTCTGCTATATCCCCTAGTCTTGTTACAACAGTTGGCACCACTACCTCTACTATATCCTCTAGTCGTATCACTACAGTTGGCACCACTACCTCTACTATATCCTCTAGTCTTGTCACTACAGTTGGCACCACTACCTGTACTATATCCCCTAGTCTTGTTACAACAGTTGGCACCACTACCTCTACTATATCCTCTAGTCGTATCACTACAGTTGGCATCACTACCTCTACTATATCCTCTAGTCTAGTCACTACAGTTGGCACCACTACCTCTGCTATATCCTCTAGTCTTGTCACTACAGTTGGCACCACTACCTCTACTATATTCTCTAGTCTTGTCACTACAGTTGGCACCACTACCTCTGCTATATTCTCTAGTCTTGTCAGTACAGTTGGCACCACTACCTCTGCTATATCCTCTAGTCTTGTCACTACAGTTGGCACCACTACCTGTACTATATCCTCTAGTCGTATCACTACAGTTGGCACCACTACCTCTACTATATCCTCTAGTCGTATCACTACAGTTGGCACCACTACCTCTACTATATCCTCTAGTCTTATCACTACAGTTGGCAACACTACCTCTGCTATATCCTCTAGTCTTGTCACTACAGTTGGCACCACTACCTCTGCTATATTCTCTAGTCTTGTCACTACAGTTGGCACCACTACCTCTGCTATATCCCCTAGTCTTGTTACAACAGTTGGCACCACTACCTCTACTATATCCTCTAGTCTTGTCACTACATTTGGCACCACTACCTCTACTATATCCTCTAGTCTTGTCACTACAGTTGGCACCACTACCTCTACTATATCCTCTAGTCTTGTCACTACAGTTGGCACCACTACCTCTACTATATCCTCTAGTCTTGTCACTACAGTTGGCACCACTACCTCTACTATATCCTCTAGTCTTGTCACTAGAGTTGGCACCACTACCTCTGCTATATCCTCTAGTCTTGTCACTAGAGTTGGCACCACTACCTCTACTATATCCTCTAGTCTTGTCACTACAGTTGGCACCACTACCTCTACTATATCCTCTAGTCTTGTCACTAGAGTTGGCACCACTACCTCTACTATATCCTCTAGTCTTGTCCCTACAGTTGGCACCACTTCCTCTACTATATCCTCTATACTTGTCACTAGAGTTGGCACCACTACCTCTACTATATCCTCTAGTCTTGTCACTACAGTTGGCACCACTACCTCTACTATATCCTCTAGTCTTGTCACTACAGTTGGCACCACTACCTCTACTATATCCTCTAGTCTTGTTACTACAGTTGGCACCACTACCTCTGCTATATCCTCTAGTCTTGTCACTACAGTTGGCACCACTACCTCTGCTATATCCTCTAGTCTTGTCACTAGAGTTGGCACCACTACCTCTACTATATCCTCTAGTCTTGTCACTAGAGTTGGCACCACTACCTCTGCTATATTCTCTAGTCTTGTCACTACAGTTGGCACCACTACCTCTACTATATCGTCTAGTCTTGTCACTAGAGTTGGCACGACTACCTCTGCTATATTCTCTAGTCTTGTCACTACAGTTGGCACCACTACCTCTGCTATATCCTCTAGTCTTGTCACTAGAGTTGGCACCACTACCTCTGCTATATCCTCTAGTCTTGTCACTAGAGTTGGCACCACTACCTCTGCTATATCCTCTAGTCTTGTCACTACAGTTGGCACCACTACCTCTGCTATATCCTCTAGTCTTGTCACTACAGTTGGCACCACTACCTCTACTATATCCTCCAGTCTTGTCACTACATTTGGCACCACTACCTGTACTATATCCCCTAGTCTTGTTACTACAGTTGGCACCACTACCTCTACTATATCCTCTAGTCTTGTCACTAGAGTTGGCACCACTACCTCTACTATATCCTCTAGTCTTGTCACTACAGTTGGCACCACTACCTCCACTATATCCTCTAGTCTTGTCACTACAGTTGGCACCACTACCTCTGCTACATCCTCTAGTCTTGTCACTACAGTTGGCACCACTACCTCTGCTATATCCTCTAGTCTTGTCACTACATTTGGCACCACTACCTCTGCTATATCCTCTAGTCTTGTCACTACAGTTGGCACCACTACCTGTACTATATCCTCTAGCCTTGTCACTACAGTTGGCACCACTACCTCTGCTATATTCTCTAGTCTTGTCACTACAGTTGGCACCACTACCTCTGCTACATCCTCTAGTCATGTCTCTACAGTTGGCACCACTACCTCTGCTATATCCTCTAGTCTTGTCACTACAGTTGGCACCACTACCTCTGCTATATCCTCTAGTCTTGTCACTACAGTTGGCACCACTACCTCTGCTACATCCTCTAGTCTTGTCACTACAGTTGGCACCGCTACCTCTGCTATATCCTCTAGTCTTGTCACTACAGTTGGCACCACTACCTCTGCTACATCCTCTAGTCTTGTCACTACAGTTGGCACCACTACCTCTGCTATATTCTCTAGTCTTGTCACTACAGTTGGCACCACTTCCTCTGCTACATCCTCTAGTCTTGTCACTACAGTTGGCACCACTACCTCTGCTATATCCTCTAGTCTTGTCACTAGAGTTGGCACCACTACCTCTGCTACATCCTCTAGTCTTGTCACTACAGTTGGCACCCCTACCTCTACTATATCCTCTAGTCTTGTTACTACAGTTGGCACCACTACCTCTACTATATCCTCTAGTCTTGTCACTACCGTTGGCACCACTACCTGTACTATATCCTCTAGTCTTGTCACTAGAGTTGGCACCACTACCTCTACTATATCCCCTAGTCTTGTTACTACAGTTGGCACCACTACCTCTACTATATCCCCTAGTCTTGTCACTACAGTTGGCACCACTACCTCTACTATATCCTCTAGTCGTCACTACAGTTGGCACCACTACCTCTGCTATATCCTCTAGTCTTGTCACTAGAGTTGGCACCACTACCTCTGCTATATCCTCTAGTCTTGTCACTAAAGTTGGCACCACTACCTCTACTATATCCTCTAGTCTTGTCACTAGAGTTGGCACCACTACCTCTACTATATCCTCTAGTCTTGTCCCTACAGTTGGCACCACTACCTCTACTATATCCTCTAGTCTTGTCACTAGAGTTGGCACCACTACCTCTACTATATCCTCTAGTCTTGTTACTACAGTTGGCACCACTACCTCTACTATATCCTCTAGTCTTGTTACTACAGTTGGCACCACTACCTCTACTATATCCTCTAGTCTTGTTACTGCAGTTGGCACCACTACCTGTACTATATCCTCTAGTCTTGTCACTACAGTTGGCACCACTACCTGTACTATATCCTCTAGTCTTGTCACTACAGTTGGCACCACTACCTCTGCTACATCCTCTAGTCTTGTCACTACAGTTGGCGCCACTACCTCTGCTATATTCTCTAGTCTTGTCACTACAGTTGGCACCACTACCTCTGCTATATTCTCTAGTCTTGTCAGTACAGTTGGCACCACTACCTCTGCTATATCCTCTAGTCTTGTCACTACAGTTGGCACCACTACCTGTACTATATCCTCTAGTCTTGTCACTAGAGTTGGCACCACTACCTCTACTATATCCTCTAGTCTTGTCACTACAGTTGGCACCACTACCTCTGCTATATTCTCTAGTCTTGTCACTAGAGTTGGCACCACTACCTCTGCTATATCCTCTAGTCTTGTCACTACAGTTTGCACCACTACCTCTACTATATCCTCTAGTCTTGTCACTACAGTTGGCCCCACTACCTCTGCTATATTCTCTAGTCTTGTCACTAGAGTTGGCACCACTACCTCTGCTATATCCTCTAGTCTTGTTACTACAGTTGGCACCACTACCTGTACTATATCCCCTAGTCTTGTCACTACAGTTGGCACCACTACCTCTGCTACATCCTCTAGTCTTGTTACTACAGTTGGCACCACTACCTCTGCTATATCCCCTAGTCTTGTCAGTACAGTTGGCACCACTACCTCTGCTATATCCTCTAGTCTTGTCAATACAGTTGGCACCACTACCTCTGCTATATCCTCTAGTCTTGTCACTACAGTTGGCACCACTACCTCTACTATATCCTCTAGTCTTGTCACTACAGTTGGCACCACTACCTCTGCTATATCCTCTAGTCTTGTCACTAGAGTTGGCACCACTATCTGTACTATATTCTCTAGTCTTGTCACTAGAGTTGGAACCACTACCTCTACTATATCCTCTAGTCTTGTTACTACAGTTGGCACCACTACCTCTGCTATATTCTCGAGTCTTGTCACTAGAGTTGGCACCACTACCTCTGCTATATTCTCTAGTCTTGTCACTACAGTTGGCACCACTACCTGTACTATATCCTCTACTCTTGTCACTACAGTTGGCACCACTACCTCTGCTATATCCTCTAGTCTTGTCACTACAGTTGGCACCACTACCTGTACTATATTCTCTAGTCTTGTCACTAGAGTTGGCACCACTACCACTGCTATATCCTCTAGTCTTGTCACTAGATTTGGCACCACTACCTCTACTATATCCTCTAGTCATGTCACTAGAGTTGGCACCACTACCTCTACTATATCCTCTAATCTTGTCAGTAGAGTTGGCACCACTACCTCTGCTATATTCTCGAGTCTTGTCACTAGAGTTGGCACCACTACCTGTACTATATTCTCGAGTCTTGTTACTACAGTTGGCACCACTACTATGCTATCTCCTCTAGTCTTGTCACTAGAGTTGGCACCACTACCTGTACTATATCCCCTAGTCTTGTCACTAGAGTTGGCACCACTACCTCTACTATATCCTCTAGTCTTGTCACTAGAGTTGGCACCACTACCTCTACTATATCCTCTAGTCTTGTCACTAGAGTTGGCACCACTACCTCTACTATATCCTCTAGTCTTGTCAGTAGAGTTGGCACCACTACCTCTGCTATATTCTCGAGTCTTGTCACTAGAGTTGGCACCACTACCTGTACTATATTCTCGAGTCTTGTTACTACAGTTGGCACCACTACCTCTGCTACATCCTCTAGTCTTGTTACTACAGTTGGCACCACTACCTCTGCTATATCCCCTAGTCTTGTCAGTACAGTTGGCACCACTACCTCTGCTATATCCTCTAGTCTTGTCACTACAGTTGGCACCACTACCTCTACTATATCCTCTAGTCTTGTCACTAGAGTTGGCACCACTACCTCTACTATATTCTCTAGTCTTGTCACTAGAGTTGGCACCACTACCTGTACTATATTCTCTAGTCTTGTCACTAGAGTTGGCACCACTACCTCTACTATATCCTCTAGTCTTGTCACTAGAGTTGGCACCACTACCTCTACTATATCCTCTAGTCTTGTCACTAGAGTTGGCACCACTACCTCTACTATATCCTCTACTCTTGTCACTACAGTTGGCACCACTACCTCTGCTATATCCTCTAGTCTTGTCACTAGAGTTGGCACCACTACCTCTGCTATATCCTCTAGTCTTGTCACTAGAGTTGGCACCACTACCTCTACTATATCCTCTAGTCTTGTCACTACAGTTGGCACCACTTCCTCTACTATATCCTCTAGTCTTGTCACTAGAGTTGGCACCACTACCTCTACTATATCCTCTAGTCTTGTCACTACAGTTGGCATCACTACCTCTGCTATATCCTCTAGTCTTGTCACTACAGTTGGCACCACTACCTGTACTATATTCTCTAGTCTTGTCACTAGAGTTGGCACCACTACCTCTGCTATATTCTCGAGTTTTGTCACTAGAGTTGGCACCACTACCTGTACTATATTCTCGAGTCTTGTCACTACAGTTGGCACCACTACCTCTGCTATATCCTCTAGTCTTGTCACTACAGTTGGCACCACTACCTCTGCTATATCCTCTAGTCTTTTCACTACAGTTGGCACCACTACCTCTACTATATCCTCTAGTCTTGTCACTAGAGTTGGCACCACCACCTCTACTATATCCTCTAGTCTTTTCACTACAGTTGGCACCACTACCTCTACTATATTCTCTAGTCTTGTCACTAGAGTTGGCACCACTACCTCTACTATATCCTCTAGTCTTGTCAGTACAGTTGGCACCACTACCTCTGCTATATTCTATAGTCTTGAGACTACAGTTGGCACCACTACCTCTGCTATATCCTCTAGTCTTGTCAGTACAGTTGGCACCACTACCTCTACTATATCCTCTAGTCTTGTTACTACAGTTGGCAACACTACCTCTGCTATATCCTCTAGTCTTGTCACTAGAGTTGGCACCACTACCTCTGTTATTCTCTAGTCTTGTCACTAGAGTTGGCACCACTACCTGTACTATATTCTCGAGCCTTGTCACTAGAGTTGGCACCACTACTTCTACTATATCCTCTAGTCTTGTCACTACAGTTGGCACCACTACCTCTACTATATCCTCTAGTCTTTTCACTACAGTTGGCACCACTACCTCTACTATATTCTCGAGTCTTGTCACTAGAGTTGGCACCACTACTTCTACTATATTCTCTAGTCTTGTCACTACAGTTGGCACCACTACCTCTCTTATATCCTCTAGTCTTTTCACTACAGTTGGCACCACTACCTCTACTATATTCTCTAGTCTTGTCAGTACAGTTGGCACCACTACCTCTGCTATATTCTATAGTCTTGAGACTACAGTTGGTATCACTACTCTGCTATATCCTCTAGTCTTGTCAGTACAGTTGGCACCACTACCTCTACTATATCCTCTAGTCTTGTTACTACAGTTGGCACCACTACCTCTAATATATCCTCTAGTCTTGTCCCTACAGTTGGCACCACTACCTCTACTATATCCTCTAGTCTTGTCACTAGAGTTGGCACCACTACCTCTACTATATCCTCTAGTCTTGTTACTACAGTTGGCACCACTACCTCTACTATATCCTCTAGTCTTGTTACTACAGTTGGCACCACTACCTCTACTATATCCTCTAGTCTTGTTACTGCAGTTGGCACCACTACCTGTACTATATCCTCTAGTCTTGTCACTACAGTTGGCACCACTACCTGTACTATATCCTCTAGTCTTGTCACTACAGTTGGCACCACTACCTCTGCTACATCCTCTAGTCTTGTCACTACAGTTGGCGCCACTACCTCTGCTATATTCTCTAGTCTTGTCACTACAGTTGGCACCACTACCTCTGCTATATTCTCTAGTCTTGTCAGTACAGTTGGCACCACTACCTCTGCTATATCCTCTAGTCTTGTCACTACAGTTGGCACCACTACCTGTACTATATCCTCTAGTCTTGTCACTAGAGTTGGCACCACTACCTCTACTATATCCTCTAGTCTTGTCACTACAGTTGGCACCACTACCTCTGCTATATTCTCTAGTCTTGTCACTAGAGTTGGCACCACTACCTCTGCTATATCCTCTAGTCTTGTCACTACAGTTTGCACCACTACCTCTACTATATCCTCTAGTCTTGTCACTACAGTTGGCCCCACTACCTCTGCTATATTCTCTAGTCTTGTCACTAGAGTTGGCACCACTACCTCTGCTATATCCTCTAGTCTTGTTACTACAGTTGGCACCACTACCTGTACTATATCCCCTAGTCTTGTCACTACAGTTGGCACCACTACCTCTGCTACATCCTCTAGTCTTGTTACTACAGTTGGCACCACTACCTCTGCTATATCCCCTAGTCTTGTCAGTACAGTTGGCACCACTACCTCTGCTATATCCTCTAGTCTTGTCACTACAGTTGGCACCACTACCTCTGCTATATCCTCTAGTCTTGTCACTACAGTTGGCACCACTACCTCTACTATATCCTCTAGTCTTGTCACTACAGTTGGCACCACTACCTCTGCTATATCCTCTAGTCTTGTCACTAGAGTTGGCACCACTATCTGTACTATATTCTCTAGTCTTGTCACTAGAGTTGGAACCACTACCTCTACTATATCCTCTAGTCTTGTTACTACAGTTGGCACCACTACCTCTGCTATATTCTCGAGTCTTGTCACTAGAGTTGGCACCACTACCTCTGCTATATTCTCTAGTCTTGTCACTACAGTTGGCACCACTACCTGTACTATATCCTCTAGTCTTGTCACTACAGTTGGCACCACTACCTCTGCTATATCCTCTAGTCTTGTCACTACAGTTGGCACCACTACCTGTACTATATTCTCTAGTCTTGTCACTAGAGTTGGCACCACTACCACTGCTATATCCTCTAGTCTTGTCACTAGATTTGGCACCACTACCTCTACTATATCCTCTAGTCTTGTCACTAGAGTTGGCACCACTACCTCTACTATATCCTCTAATCTTGTCAGTAGAGTTGGCACCACTACCTCTGCTATATTCTCGAGTCTTGTCACTAGAGTTGGCACCACTACCTGTACTATATTCTCGAGTCTTGTTACTACAGTTGGCACCACTACTATGCTATCTCCTCTAGTCTTGTCACTAGAGTTGGCACCACTACCTGTACTATATCCCCTAGTCTTGTCACTAGAGTTGGCACCACTACCTCTACTATATCCTCTAGTCTTGTCACTAGAGTTGGCACCACTACCTCTACTATATCCTCTAGTCTTGTCACTAGAGTTGGCACCACTACCTCTACTATATCCTCTAGTCTTGTCAGTAGAGTTGGCACCACTACCTCTGCTATATTCTCGAGTCTTGTCACTAGAGTTGGCACCACTACCTGTACTATATTCTCGAGTCTTGTTACTACAGTTGGCACCACTACCTCTGCTACATCCTCTAGTCTTGTTACTACAGTTGGCACCACTACCTCTGCTATATCCCCTAGTCTTGTCAGTACAGTTGGCACCACTACCTCTGCTATATCCTCTAGTCTTGTCACTACAGTTGGCACCACTACCTCTACTATATCCTCTAGTCTTGTCACTAGAGTTGGCACCACTACCTCTACTATATTCTCTAGTCTTGTCACTAGAGTTGGCACCACTACCTGTACTATATTCTCTAGTCTTGTCACTAGAGTTGGCACCACTACCTCTACTATATCCTCTAGTCTTGTCACTAGAGTTGGCACCACTACCTCTACTATATCCTCTAGTCTTGTCACTAGAGTTGGCACCACTACCTCTACTATATCCTCTACTCTTGTCACTACAGTTGGCACCACTACCTCTGCTATATCCTCTAGTCTTGTCACTAGAGTTGGCACCACTACCTCTGCTATATCCTCTAGTCTTGTCACTAGAGTTGGCACCACTACCTCTACTATATCCTCTAGTCTTGTCACTACAGTTGGCACCACTTCCTCTACTATATCCTCTAGTCTTGTCACTAGAGTTGGCACCACTACCTCTACTATATCCTCTAGTCTTGTCACTACAGTTGGCATCACTACCTCTGCTATATCCTCTAGTCTTGTCACTACAGTTGGCACCACTACCTGTACTATATTCTCTAGTCTTGTCACTAGAGTTGGCACCACTACCTCTGCTATATTCTCGAGTTTTGTCACTAGAGTTGGCACCACTACCTGTACTATATTCTCGAGTCTTGTCACTACAGTTGGCACCACTACCTCTGCTATATCCTCTAGTCTTGTCACTACAGTTGGCACCACTACCTCTGCTATATCCTCTAGTCTTTTCACTACAGTTGGCACCACTACCTCTACTATATCCTCTAGTCTTGTCACTAGAGTTGGCACCACCACCTCTACTATATCCTCTAGTCTTTTCACTACAGTTGGCACCACTACCTCTACTATATTCTCTAGTCTTGTCACTAGAGTTGGCACCACTACCTCTACTATATCCTCTAGTCTTGTCAGTACAGTTGGCACCACTACCTCTGCTATATTCTATAGTCTTGAGACTACAGTTGGCACCACTACCTCTGCTATATCCTCTAGTCTTGTCAGTACAGTTGGCACCACTACCTCTACTATATCCTCTAGTCTTGTTACTACAGTTGGCAACACTACCTCTGCTATATCCTCTAGTCTTGTCACTAGAGTTGGCACCACTACCTCTGTTATTCTCTAGTCTTGTCACTAGAGTTGGCACCACTACCTGTACTATATTCTCGAGCCTTGTCACTAGAGTTGGCACCACTACTTCTACTATATCCTCTAGTCTTGTCACTACAGTTGGCACCACTACCTCTACTATATCCTCTAGTCTTTTCACTACAGTTGGCACCACTACCTCTACTATATTCTCGAGTCTTGTCACTAGAGTTGGCACCACTACTTCTACTATATTCTCTAGTCTTGTCACTACAGTTGGCACCACTACCTCTCTTATATCCTCTAGTCTTTTCACTACAGTTGGCACCACTACCTCTACTATATTCTCTAGTCTTGTCAGTACAGTTGGCACCACTACCTCTGCTATATTCTATAGTCTTGAGACTACAGTTGGTATCACTACTCTGCTATATCCTCTAGTCTTGTCAGTACAGTTGGCACCACTACCTCTACTATATCCTCTAGTCTTGTTACTACAGTTGGCACCACTACCTCTAATATATCCTCTAGTCTTGTTACTACAGTTGGCACAACTACCTCTACTATATCCTCTAGTCTTCTTACTACAGTTGGCACCACTACCTCTACTATATCCTCTAGTCTTGTTACTACAGTTGGCACCACTACCTCTACTATATCCTCTAGTCTTGTCACTACAGTTGGCACCACTACCTCTACTATATCCTCTAGTCTTGTTACTACAGTTGGCACCTCTACCTCTGCTATATCCTCTAGTCTTGTCACTACAGTTGGCACCACTACCTCTACTATATTCTCTAGTCTTGTCACTACAGTTGGCATCACTACCTCCGCTATATTCTCTAGTCTTGTCACTAGAGTTGGCACCACTACCTCTACTATATTCTCTAGTCTTGTCACTACAGTTGGCACCACTACCACTGCTATATCCTCTAGTCTTGTCACTAGAGTTGGCACCACTACCTCAGCTATATCCTCTAGTCTTGTCACTACAGTTGGCACCACTACCTCAGCTATATCCTCTAGTCTTGTCACTAGAGTTGGCACCACTACCACTGCTATCCTCTAGTCTTGTCACTAGAGTTGGCACCACTACCTCTACTATATCCTCTAGTCGTCACTACAGTTGGCACCACTAGCTCTACTATATCCTCTAGTCTTGTTACTACAGTTGGCACCACTACCTCTGCTATATCCTCTAGTCTTGTCACTACAGTTGGCACCACTACCTCTGCTATATTCTCTAGTCTTGTCACTACAGTTGGCACCACTACCTCTGCTATATCCTCTAGTCTTGTCACTACAGTTGGCACCACTACCTCCGCTATATCCCCTAGTCTTGTCACTAGAGTTGGCACCACTACCACTGCTATATCCTCTAGTCGTCACTACAGTTGGCACCACTACCTGTACTATATCCTCTAGTCTTGTTACTACAGTTGGCACCACTACCTCTACTATATCCTCTAGTCTTGTCACTACAGTTGGCACCAATTTCCTCTGCTATATCCTCTAGTCGTCACTACAGTTGGCACCACTACCTCTGCTATATCCTCTAGTCTTGTCACTACAGTTGGCACCACTACCTCTGCTATATCCTCTAGTCTTGTCACTACAGTTGGCACCACTACCTCTGCTATATCCTCTAGTCTTGTCACTACAGTTGGCACCACTACTCTGCTATATCCTCTAGTCTTGTCACTAGAGTTGGCACCACTACCTCTGCTATATCCTCTAGTCTTGTCACTACAGTTGGCACCACTACCTCTGCTATATCCTCTAGTCTTGTCACTACAGTTGGCACCACTACCTCTGCTATATCCTCTAGTCTTGTCACTAGAGTTGGCACCACTACCTCTGCTATATCCTCTAGTCTTGTCACTACAGTAGGCACCACTACCTCTGCTATATCCTCTAGTCTTGTCACTACATTTGGCACCACTACCTCTGCTATATCCTCTAGTCTTGTCTCTACATTTGGCACCACTACCTCTACTATATCCTCTAGTCTTGTCACTACAGTTGGCACCAATACCTCTGCTATATCCTCTAGTCTTGTCACTACATTTGGCACCACTACCTCTGCTATATCCTCTAGTCTTGTCACTAGAGTTGGCACCACTACCTCTGCTATATTCTCTAGTCTTGTCACTACAGTTGGCACCACTACCTCTGCTATATCCTCTAGTCTTGTCACTAGAGTTGGCACCACTACCTCTGCTATATCCTCTAGTCTTGTCACTACAGTAGGCACCACTACCTCTGCTATATCCTCTAGTCTTGTCACTACATTTGGCACCACTACCTCTGCTATATCCTCTAGTCTTGTCTCTACATTTGGCACCACTACCTCTACTATATCCTCTAGTCTTGTCACTAGAGTTGGCACCACTACCTCTACTATATCCTCTAGTCTTGTCACTACAGTTGGCACCACTACCACTGCTATCCTCTAGTCTTGTCACTAGAGTTGGCACCACTACCTCTGCTATATCCTCTAGTCTTGTCACTACAGTTGGCACCACTACCTCTGCTATATCCTCTAGTCTTGTCACTACAGTTGGCACCACTACCTCTGCTATATCCTCTAGTCTTGTCACTAGAGTTGGCACCACTACCTCTGCTATATCCTCTAGTCTTGTCACTACAGTAGGCACCACTACCTCTGCTATATCCTCTAGTCTTGTCACTACATTTGGCACCACTACCTCTGCTATATCCTCTAGTCTTGTCTCTACATTTGGCACCACTACCGCTACTATATCCTCTAGTCTTGTCACTACAGTTGGCACCAATACCTCTGCTATATCCTCTAGTCTTGTCACTACATTTGGCACCACTACCTCTGCTATATCCTCTAGTCTTGTCACTAGAGTTGGCACCACTACCTCTGCTATATTCTCTAGTCTTGTCACTACAGTTGGCACCACTACCTCTGCTATATCCTCTAGTCTTGTCACTAGAGTTGGCACCACTACCTCTGCTATATCCTCTAGTCTTGTCACTACAGTAGGCACCACTACCTCTGCTATATCCTCTAGTCTTGTCACTACATTTGGCACCACTACCTCTGCTATATCCTCTAGTCTTGTCTCTACATTTGGCACCACTACCTCTACTATATCCTCTAGTCTTGTCACTACAGTTGGCACCAATACCTCTGCTATATCCTCTAGTCTTGTCACTACATTTGGCACCACTACCTCTGCTATATCCTCTAGTCTTGTCACTAGAGTTGGCACCACTACCTCTGCTATATTCTCTAGTCTTGTCACTACAGTTGGCACCACTACCTCTGCTATATCCTCTAGTCTTGTCACTAGAGTTGGCACCACTACCTCTGCTATATCCTCTAGTCTTGTCCCTACAGTTGGCACCACTACCTCCGCTATATCCTCTAGTCTTGTCCCTACAGTTGGCACCACTACCTCTGCTATATCCTCTAGTCTTGTCACTAGAGTTGGCACCACTACCTCTGCTATATTCTCTAGTCTTGTCACTACAGTTGGCACCACTACCTCTGCTATATCCTCTAGTCTTGTCACTAGAGTTGGCACCACTACCTCTGCTATATCCTCTAGTTTTGTCACTAGAGTTGGCACCACTACCTCTGCTATATCCTCTAGTCTTGTCACTAGAGTTGGCACCACTACCTCTACTATATCCTCTAGTCTTGTCACTACAGTTGGCACCACTACCTCTACTATATCCTCTAGTCTTGTCACTACAGTTGGCACCACTACCTCTGCTATATCCTCTAGTCTTGTCACTACAGTTTGCACCACTACCTCTGCTATATCCTCTAGTCTTGTCACTAGAGTTGGCACCACTACCTCTACTATATCCTCTAGACTTGTCACTACAGTTGGCACCACTACCTCTGCTATATCCTCTAGTCTTGTCACTACAGTTGGCACCACTACCTCTGCTATATCCTCTAGTCTTGTCACTAGAGTTGGCACCACTACCTCTGCTATATCCTCTAGTCTTGTTACTACAGTTGGCACCACCACCTCTGCTATATCCTCTAGTCTTGTTACTACAGTTGGCACCACCACCTCTGCTATATCCTCTAGTCTTGTCACTACAGTTGGCACCACTACCACTACTATATCCTCTAGTCGTCACTACAGTTGGCACCACTACCTCTGCTATATCCTCTAGTCTTGTCACTAGAGTTGGCACCACTACCTCTGCTATATCCTCTAGTCTTGTTACTACAGTTGGCACCACCACCTCTGCTATATCCTCTAGTCTTGTTACTACAGTTGGCACCACCACCTCTGCTATATCCTCTAGTCTTGTCACTACAGTTGGCACCACTACCACTACTATATCCTCTAGTCGTCACTACAGTTGGCACCACTACCTCTGCTATATCCTCTAGTCTTGTCACTACAGTTGGCACCACTACCACTACTATATCCTCTAGTCGTCACTACAGTTGGCACCACTACCTCTACTATATCCTCTAGTATTGTCACTAGAGTTGGCACCACTACCTCTGCTATATCCTCTAGTCTTGTCACTACAGTTGGCACCACTACCTCTGCTATATCCTCTAGTCTTGTTACTAGAGTTGGCACCACTACCTCTGCTATATCCTCTCGTCTTGTCAATACAGTTGGCACCACTACCTCTGCTATATCCTCTAGTCTTGTCACTACAGTTGGCACCACTACGTCTGCTATATCCTCTAGTCTTGTCACTAGAGTTGGCACCACTACCTCTGCTATATCCTCTAGTCTTGTCACTACAGTTGGCACCACTACCTCTACTATATTCTCTAGTCTTGTCACTAGAGTTGGCACCACTACCTCTGCTATATCCTCTAGTCTTGTCACTACAGTTGGCACCACTACCTCTGCTATATCCTCTAGTCTTGTCACTACATTTGGCACCACTACCTCTGCTATATCCTCTAGTCTTGTCACTACAGTTGGCACCACTACCTCTACTATATTCTCTAGTCTTGTCACCAGAGTTGGCACCACTACCTCTGCTATATCCTCTAGTCTTGTCACTACAGTTGGCACCACAACCTCTACTATATCCTCTAGTCTTGTCACTACAGTTGGCACCACTACCTCTGCTATATCCTCTAGTCTTGTCACTAGAGTTGGCACCACTACCTCTGCTATATCCTCTAGTCTTGTCACTACAGTTGGCACCACTACCTCTACAATATTCTCTAGTCTTGTCACTACAGTTGGCACCACTACCTCTGCTATATCCTCTAGTCTTGTCCCTACAGTTGGCACCACTACCTCCGCTATATCCTCTAGTCTTGTCACTAGAGTTGGCACCACTACCTCTGCTATATCCTCTAGTCTTGTCACTAGAGTTGGCACCACTACCTCTGCTATATCCTCTAGTCTTGTCCATACAGTTGGCACCACTACCTCCGCTATATCCTCTAGTCTTGTCACTAGAGTTGGCACCACTACCTCTACTATATCCTCTAGCCTTGTCATTACAGTTGGCACCACTACCTCTGCTATATCCTCTAGTCTTGTCACTACAGTTGGCACCACTACCTCTACTATATCCTCTAGTCTTGTCACTACAGTTGGCACCACTACCTCTGCTATATCCTCTAGTCTTGTCACTAGAGTTGGCACCTCTACCTCTGCTATATCCTCTAGTCTTGTCACTACAGTTGGCACCACTACCTCTACTATATCCTCTAGTCTTGTCACTACAGTTGGCACCACTACCTCTACTATATCCTCTAGTCTTGTCACTACAGTTGGCACCACTACCTGTACTATATCCTCTAGTCTTGTCACTAGAGTTGGCACCACTACCTCTGCTATATTCTCTAGTCTTGTCACTACAGTTGGCACCACTACCTCTGCTATATCCTCTAGTCTTGTCACTAGAGTTGGCACCACTACCTCTACTATATCCTCTAGCCTTGTCACTACAGTTGGCACCACTACCTCTACTATATTCTCTAGTCTTGTCACTAGAGTTGGCACCACTGCCTCTGCTATATTCTCTAGTCTTGTCACTAGAGTTGGCACCACTACCTCTACCTTATTCTCTAGCCTTGTCACTAGAGTTGGCACCACTGCCTCTGCTATATTCTCTAGTCTTGTCACTAGAGTTGGCACCACTACCTCTACTATATTCTCTAGTCTTGTCACTACAGTTGGCACCACTACTCTGCTATATCCTCTAGTCTTGTCACTACAGTTGGCACCACTACCTCTGCTATATCCTCTAGTCTTGTCACTACAGTTGGCACTACTACCTCCGCTATATCCTCTAGTCTTGTCCCTACATTTGGCACCACTACCTCTGCTATATCCTCTAGTCTTGTCACTACAGTTGGCATCACTACCTCTGCTATATCCTCTAGTCTTGTCACTACAGTTGGCACCACTACCTCTGCTATATCCTCTAGTCTTGTCACTAGAGTTGGCACCACTACCTGTACTATATCCTCTAGTCTTGTCACTACAGTTGACACCACTACCTCTACTATATTCTCTAGTCTTGTCACTACAGTTGGCACCACTACCTCCGCTATATCCTCTAGTCTTGTCACTACAGTTGGCACCACTACCTCTGCTATATCCTCTAGTCTTGTCACTACAGTTGGCATCACTACCTCTGCTATATCCTCTAGTCTTGTCACTAAATTGGCACCACTACCTCTGCTATATCCTCTAGTCTTGTCACTAGAGTTGGCACCAATACCTGTACTATATCCTCTAGTCTTGTCACTACAGTTGGCACCACTACCTCTACTATATCCTCTAGTCTTGTCACTACAGTTGGCACCACTACCTCTGCTATATCCTCTAGTCTTGTCACTAGAGTTGGCACCACTACCTCTGCTATATCCTCTAGTCTTGTCACTAGAGTTGGCACCACTACCTCTGCTATATCCTCTAGTCTTGTCACTACAGTTGGCATCACTACCTCTACTATATCCTCTAGTCTTGTCACTAGAGTTGGCACCACTACCTCTGCTATATCCTCTAGTCTTGTCACTACAGTTGGCACCACTACCTCTACTATATCCTCTAGTCTTGTCACTACAGTTGGCACCACTACCTCTGCTATATCCTCTAGTCTTGTCACTAGAGTTGGCACCACTACCTGTACTATATTCTCTAGTCTTGTCACTAGAGTTGGAACCACTACCTCTACTATATCCTCTAGTCTTGTTACTACAGTTGGCACCACTACCTCTGCTATATTCTCGAGTCTTGTCACTAGAGTTGGCACCACTACCTCTGCTATATTCTCTAGTCTTGTCACTACAGTTGGCACCACTACCTGTACTATATCCTCTAGTCTTGTCACTACAGTTGGCACCACTACCTCTGCTATATCCTCTAGTCTTGTCACTACAGTTGGCACCACTACCTGTACTATATTCTCTAGTCTTGTCACTAGAGTTGGCACCACTACCACTGCTATATCCTCTAGTCTTGTCACTAGAGTTGGCACCACTACCTCTACTATATCCTCTAGTCTTGTCACTAGAGTTGGCACCACTACCTCTACTATATCCTCTAGTCTTGTCAGTAGAGTTGGCACCACTACCTCTGCTATATTCTCGAGTCTTGTCACTAGAGTTGGCACCACTACCTGTACTATATTCTCGAGTCTTGTTACTACAGTTGGCACCACTACTATGCTATATCCTCTAGTCTTGTCACTAGAGTTGGCACCACTACCTGTACTATATCCCCTAGTCTTGTCACTAGAGTTGGCACCACTACCTCTACTATATCCTCTAGTCTTGTCACTAGAGTTGGCACCACTACCTCTACTATATCCTCTAGTCTTGTCACTAGAGTTGGCACCACTACCTCTACTATATCCTCTAGTCTTGTCAGTAGAGTTGGCACCACTACCTCTGCTATATTCTCGAGTCTTGTCACTAGAGTTGGCACCACTACCTGTACTATATTCTCGAGTCTTGTTACTACAGTTGGCACCACTACCTCTGCTACATCCTCTAGTCTTGTTACTACAGTTGGCACCACTACCTCTGCTATATCCCCTAGTCTTGTCAGTACAGTTGGCACCACTACCTCTGCTATATCCTCTAGTCTTGTCACTACAGTTGGCACCACTACCTCTACTATATCCTCTAGTCTTGTCACTAGAGTTGGCACCACTACCTCTACTATATTCTCTAGTCTTGTCACTAGAGTTGGCACCACTACCTGTACTATATTCTCTAGTCTTGTCACTAGAGTTGGCACCACTACCTCTACTATATCCTCTAGTCTTGTCACTAGAGTTGGCACCACTACCTCTACTATATCCTCTAGTCTTGTCACTAGAGTTGGCACCACTACCTCTACTATATCCTCTACTCTTGTCACTACAGTTGGCACCACTACCTCTGCTATATCCTCTAGTCTTGTCACTAGAGTTGGCACCACTACCTCTGCTATATCCTCTAGTCTTGTCACTAGAGTTGGCAACACTACCTCTACTATATCCTCTAGTCTTGTCACTACAGTTGGCACCACTACCTCTACTATATCCTCTAGTCTTGTCACTAGAGTTGGCACCACTACCTCTACTATATCCTCTAGTCTTGTCACTACAGTTGGCATCACTACCTCTGCTATATCCTCTAGTCTTGTCACTACAGTTGGCACCACTACCTGTACTATATTCTCTAGTCTTGTCACTAGAGTTGGCACCACTACCTCTGCTATATTCTCGAGTTTTGTCACTAGAGTTGGCACCACTACCTGTACTATATTCTCGAGTCTTGTCACTACAGTTGGCACCACTACCTCTGCTATATCCTCTAGTCTTGTCACTACAGTTGGCACCACTACCTCTGCTATATCCTCTAGTCTTTTCACTACAGTTGGCACCACTACCTCTACTATATCCTCTAGTCTTGTCACTAGAGTTGGCACCACCACCTCTACTATATCCTCTAGTCTTTTCACTACAGTTGGCACAACTACCTCTACTATATTCTCTAGTCTTGTCACTAGAGTTGGCACCACTACCTCTACTATATCCTCTAGTCTTGTCAGTACAGTTGGCACCACTACCTCTGCTATATTCTAAGGTCTTGAGACTACAGTTGGCACCACTACCTCTGCTATATCCTCTAGTCTTGTCAGTACAGTTGGCACCACTACCTCTACTATATCCTCTAGTCTTGTTACTACAGTTGGCACCACTACCTCTGCTATATCCTCTAGTCTTGTCACTAGAGTTGGCACCACTACCTCTGCTATATTCTCTAGTCTTGTCACTAGAGTTGGCACCACTACCTGTACTATATTCTCGAGCCTTGTCACTAGAGTTGGCACCACTACTTCTACTATATCCTCTAGTCTTGTCACTACAGTTGGCACAACTACCTCTACTATATCCTCTAGTCTTTTCACTACAGTTGGCACCACTACCTCTACTATATTCTCGAGTCTTGTCACTAGAGTTGGCACCACTACTTCTACTATATTCTCTAGTCTTGTCACTACAGTTGGCACCACTACCTCTGCTATATCCTCTAGTCTTGTCACTACAGTTGGCATCACTACCTCTGCTATATCCTCTAGTCTTGTCACTAAATTGGCACCACTACCTCTGCTATATCCTCTAGTCTTGTCACTAGAGTTGGCACCAATACCTGTACTATATCCTCTAGTCTTGTCACTACAGTTGGCACCACTACCTCTACTATATCCTCTAGTCTTGTCACTACAGTTGGCACCACTACCTCTGCTATATCCTCTAGTCTTGTCACTAGAGTTGGCACCACTACCTCTGCTATATCCTCTAGTCTTGTCACTAGAGTTGGCACCACTACCTCTGCTATATCCTCTAGTCTTGTCACTACAGTTGGCATCACTACCTCTACTATATCCTCTAGTCTTGTCACTAGAGTTGGCACCACTACCTCTGCTATATCCTCTAGTCTTGTCACTACAGTTGGCACCACTACCTCTACTATATCCTCTAGTCTTGTCACTACAGTTGGCACCACTACCTCTGCTATATCCTCTAGTCTTGTCACTAGAGTTGGCACCACTACCTGTACTATATTCTCTAGTCTTGTCACTAGAGTTGGAACCACTACCTCTACTATATCCACTAGTCTTGTTACTACAGTTGGCACCACTACCTCTGCTATATTCTCGAGTCTTGTCACTAGAGTTGGCACCACTACCTCTGCTATATTCTCTAGTCTTGTCACTACAGTTGGCACCACTACCTGTACTATATCCTCTAGTCTTGTCACTACAGTTGGCACCACTACCTCTGCTATATCCTCTAGTCTTGTCACTACAGTTGGCACCACTACCTGTACTATATTCTCTAGTCTTGTCACTAGAGTTGGCACCACTACCACTGCTATATCCTCTAGTCTTGTCACTAGAGTTGGCACCACTACCTCTACTATATCCTCTAGTCTTGTCACTAGAGTTGGCACCACTACCTCTACTATATCCTCTAGTCTTGTCAGTAGAGTTGGCACCACTACCTCTGCTATATTCTCGAGTCTTGTCACTAGAGTTGGCACCACTACCTGTACTATATTCTCGAGTCTTGTTACTACAGTTGGCACCACTACTATGCTATATCCTCTAGTCTTGTCACTAGAGTTGGCACCACTACCTGTACTATATCCCCTAGTCTTGTCACTAGAGTTGGCACCACTACCTCTACTATATCCTCTAGTCTTGTCACTAGAGTTGGCACCACTACCTCTACTATATCCTCTAGTCTTGTCACTAGAGTTGGCACCACTACCTCTACTATATCCTCTAGTCTTGTCAGTAGAGTTGGCACCACTACCTCTGCTATATTCTCGAGTCTTGTCACTAGAGTTGGCACCACTACCTGTACTATATTCTCGAGTCTTGTTACTACAGTTGGCACCACTACCTCTGCTACATCCTCTAGTCTTGTTACTACAGTTGGCACCACTACCTCTGCTATATCCCCTAGTCTTGTCAGTACAGTTGGCACCACTACCTCTGCTATATCCTCTAGTCTTGTCACTACAGTTGGCACCACTACCTCTACTATATCCTCTAGTCTTGTCACTAGAGTTGGCACCACTACCTCTACTATATTCTCTAGTCTTGTCACTAGAGTTGGCACCACTACCTGTACTATATTCTCTAGTCTTGTCACTAGAGTTGGCACCACTACCTCTACTATATCCTCTAGTCTTGTCACTAGAGTTGGCACCACTACCTCTACTATATCCTCTAGTCTTGTCACTAGAGTTGGCACCACTACCTCTACTATATCCTCTACTCTTGTCACTACAGTTGGCACCACTACCTCTGCTATATCCTCTAGTCTTGTCACTAGAGTTGGCACCACTACCTCTGCTATATCCTCTAGTCTTGTCACTAGAGTTGGCAACACTACCTCTACTATATCCTCTAGTCTTGTCACTACAGTTGGCACCACTACCTCTACTATATCCTCTAGTCTTGTCACTAGAGTTGGCACCACTACCTCTACTATATCCTCTAGTCTTGTCACTACAGTTGGCATCACTACCTCTGCTATATCCTCTAGTCTTGTCACTACAGTTGGCACCACTACCTGTACTATATTCTCTAGTCTTGTCACTAGAGTTGGCACCACTACCTCTGCTATATTCTCGAGTTTTGTCACTAGAGTTGGCACCACTACCTGTACTATATTCTCGAGTCTTGTCACTACAGTTGGCACCACTACCTCTGCTATATCCTCTAGTCTTGTCACTACAGTTGGCACCACTACCTCTGCTATATCCTCTAGTCTTTTCACTACAGTTGGCACCACTACCTCTACTATATCCTCTAGTCTTGTCACTAGAGTTGGCACCACCACCTCTACTATATCCTCTAGTCTTTTCACTACAGTTGGCACAACTACCTCTACTATATTCTCTAGTCTTGTCACTAGAGTTGGCACCACTACCTCTACTATATCCTCTAGTCTTGTCAGTACAGTTGGCACCACTACCTCTGCTATATTCTAAGGTCTTGAGACTACAGTTGGCACCACTACCTCTGCTATATCCTCTAGTCTTGTCAGTACAGTTGGCACCACTACCTCTACTATATCCTCTAGTCTTGTTACTACAGTTGGCACCACTACCTCTGCTATATCCTCTAGTCTTGTCACTAGAGTTGGCACCACTACCTCTGCTATATTCTCTAGTCTTGTCACTAGAGTTGGCACCACTACCTGTACTATATTCTCGAGCCTTGTCACTAGAGTTGGCACCACTACTTCTACTATATCCTCTAGTCTTGTCACTACAGTTGGCACAACTACCTCTACTATATCCTCTAGTCTTTTCACTACAGTTGGCACCACTACCTCTACTATATTCTCGAGTCTTGTCACTAGAGTTGGCACCACTACTTCTACTATATTCTCTAGTCTTGTCACTACAGTTGGCACCACTACCTCTGCTATATCCTCTAGTCTTTTCACTACAGTTGGCACCACTACCTCTACTATATTCTCTAGTCTTGTCAGTACAGTTGGCACCACTACCTCTGCTATATTCTATAGTCTTGAGACTACAGTTGGTATCACTACTCTGCTATATCCTCTAGTCTTGTCAGTACAGTTGGTACCACTACCTCTACTATATCCTCTAGTCTTGTTACTACAGTTGGCACCACTACCTCTAATATATCCTCTAGTCTTGTTACTACAGTTGGCACCACTACCTCTACTATATCCTCTAGTCTTGTTACTACAGTTGGCACCACTACCTCTACTATATCCTCTAGTCTTGTTACTACAGTTGGCACCACTACCTCTACTATATCCTCTAGTCTTGTCACTACATTTGGCACCACTACCTCTACTATATCCTCTAGTCTTGTTACTACAGTTGGCACCACTACCTCTGCTATATCCTCTAGTCTTGTCACTACAGTTGGCACCACTACCTCTACTATATTCTCTAGTCTTGTCACTACAGTTGGCATCACTACCTCCGCTATATTCTCTAGTCTTGTCACTAGAGTTGGCACCACTACCTCTACTATATTCTCTAGTCTTGTCACTACAGTTGGCACCACTACCACTGCTATATCCTCTAGTCTTGTCACTAGAGTTGGCACCACTACCTCAGCTATATCCTCTAGTCTTGTCACTACAGTTGGCACCACTACCTCAGCTATATCCTCTAGTCTTGTCACTAGAGTTGGCACCACTACCACTGCTATATCCTCTAGTCTTGTCACTAGAGTTGGCACCACTACCTCTACTATATCCTCTAGTCGTCACTACAGTTGGCACCACTACCTCTACTATATCCTCTAGTCTTGTTACTACAGTTGGCACCACTACCTCTGCTATATCCTCTAGTCTTGTCACTACAGTTGGCACCACTACCTCTGCTATATTCTCTAGTCTTGTCACTACAGTTGGCACCACTACCTCTGCTATATCCTCTAGTCTTGTCACTACAGTTGGCACCACTACCTCCGCTATATCCCCTAGTCTTGTCACTAGAGTTGGCACCACTACCACTGCTATATCCTCTAGTCGTCACTACAGTTGGCACCACTACCTGTACTATATCCTCTAGTCTTGTTAATACAGTTGGCACCACTACCTCTACTATATCCTCTAGTCTTGTCACTACAGTTGGCACCAATTTCCTCTGCTATATCCTCTAGTCGTCACTACAGTTGGCACCACTACCTCTGCTATATCCTCTAGTCTTGTCACTACAGTTGGCACCACTACCTCTGCTATATCCTCTAGTCTTATCATTACAGTTGGCACCACTACCTCTGCTATATCCTCTAGTCTTGTCACTACAGTTGGCACCACTACTGTGCTATATCCTCTAGTCTTGTCACTACAGTTGGCACCACTACCTCTGCTATATCCTCTAGTCTTGTCACTACAGTGGGCACCACTACCTCTGCTATATCCTCTAGTCTTGTCACTACAGTTGGCACCACTACCTCTGCTATATCCTCTAGTCTTGTCACTAGAGTTGGCACCACTACCTCTGCTATATCCTCTAGTCTTGTCACTACAGTAGGCACCACTACCTCTGCTATATCCTCTAGTCTTGTCACTACATTTGGCACCACTACCTCTGCTATATCCTCTAGTCTTGTCACTACATTTGGCACCACTACCTCTACTATATCCTCTAG
Source organism: Meconema thalassinum (assembly GCA_946902985.2). Lineage (NCBI taxonomy): Eukaryota > Metazoa > Arthropoda > Insecta > Orthoptera > Tettigoniidae > Meconema > Meconema thalassinum. Next base: position 2,043,668,285 of record OX336388.2, read on the forward strand.
TCTTGTCACTACAGTTGGCACCAATACCTCTGCTATATCCTCTAGTCTTGTCACTACATTTGGCACCACTACCTCTGCTATATCCTCTAGTCTTGTCACTAGAGTTGGCACCACTACCTCTGCTATATTCTCTAGTCTTGTCACTACAGTTGGCACCACTACCTCTGCTATATCCTCTAGTCTTGTCACTAGAGTTGGCACCACTACCTCTGCTATATCCTCTAGTCTTGTCCCTACAGATGGCACCACTACCTCCGCTATATCCTCTAGTCTTGTCCCTACAGTTGGCACCACTACCTCTGCTATATCCTCTAGTCTTGTCACTAGAGTTGGCACCACTACCTCTGCTATATTCTCTAGTCTTGTCACTACAGTTGGCACCACTACCTCTGCTATATCCTCTAGTCTTGTCACTAGAGTTGGCACCACTACCTCTGCTATATCCTCTAGTCTTGTCACTAGAGTTGGCACCACTACCTCTGCTATATCCTCTAGTCTTGTCACTAGAGTTGGCACCACTACCTCTACTATATCCTCTAGTCTTGTCATTACAGTTGGCACCACTACCTCTGCTATATCCTCTAGTCTTGTCACTACAGTTGGCACCACTACCTCTACTATATCCTCTAGTCTTGTCACTACAGTTGGCACCACTACCTCTGCTATATCCTCTAGTCTTGTCCCTACAGTTGGCAACACTACCTCCGCTATATCCTCTAGTCTTGTCACTACAGTTGGCACCACTACCTCTGCTATATCCTCTAGTCTTGTCACTAGAGTTGGCACCACTACCTCTGCTATATCCTCTAGTCTTGTCACTACAGTTGGCACCACTACCTCTACTATATTCTCTAGTCTTGTCACTACAGTTGGCACCACTACCTCTGCTATATCCTCTAGTCTTGTCCCTACAGTTGGCAACACTACCTCCGCTATATCCTCTAGTCTTGTCACTAGAGCTGGCACCACTACCTCTGCTATATCCTCTAGTCTTGTCACTAGAGTTGGCACCACTACCTCTGCTATATCCTCTAGTCTTGTCCCTACAGTTGGCACCACTACCTCCGCTATATCCTCTAGTCTTGTCACTAGAGTTGGCACCACTACCTCTACTATATCCTCTAGTCTTGTCATTACAGTTGGCACCACTACCTCTGCTATATCCTCTAGTCTTGTCACTACAGTTGGCACCACTACCTCTACTATATCCTCTAGTCTTGTCACTACAGTTGGCACCACTACCTCTGCTATATCCTCTAGTCTTGTCACTAGAGTTGGCACCACTACCTCTGCTATATCCTCTAGTCTTGTCACTACAGTTGGCACCACTACCTCTACTATATCCTCTAGTCTTGTCACTACAGTTGGCACCACTACCTCTACTATATCCTCTAGTCTTGTCACTACAGTTGGCACCACTACCTGTACTATATCCTCTAGTCTTGTCATTAGAGTTGGCACCACTACCTCTGCTATATTCTCTAGTCTTGTCACTACAGTTGGCACCACTACCTCTGCTATATCCTCTAGTCTTGTCACTACAGTTGGCACCACTACCTCTACTATATCCTCTAGTCTTGTCACTACAGTTGGCACCACTACCTGTACTATATCCTCTAGTCTTGTCACTAGAGTTGGCACCACTACCTCTACTATATTCTCTAGTCTTGTCACTAGAGTTGGCACCACTGCCTCTGCTATATTCTCTAGTCTTGTCACTAGAGTTGGCACCACTACCTCTACTATATTCTCTAGTCTTGTCACTAGAGTTGGCACCACTGCCTCTGCTATATTCTCTAGTCTTGTCACTAGAGTTGGCACCACTACCTCTACTATATTCTCTAGTCTTGTCACTACAGTTGGCACCACTACTCTGCTATATCCTCTAGTCTTGTCACTACAGTTGGCACCACTACCTCCGCTATATCCTCTAGTCTTGTCACTACAGTTGGCACCACTACCTCTGCTATATCATCTAGTCTTGTCACTACAGTTGGCATCACTACCTCTGCTATATCCTCTAGTCTTGTCACTACAGTTGGCACCACTACCTCTGCTATATCCTCTAGTCTTGTCACTAGAGTTGGCACCACTACCTGTACTATATCCTCTAGTCTTGTCACTACAGTTGGCACCACTACCTCTACTATATCCTCTAGTCTTGCCACTAGAGTTGGCACCACTACCTCTGCTATATCCTCTAGTCTTGTCACTAGAGTTGGCAACACTACCTCTGCTATATCCTCTAGTCTTGTCACTAGAGTTGGCACCACTACCTCTGCTATATCCTCTAGTCTTGTCACTACAGTTGGCATCACTACCTCTACTATATCCTCTAGTCTTGTCACTAGAGTTGGCACCACTACCTCTGCTATATCCTCTAGTCTTGTCACTACATTTGGCACCACTACCTCTGCTATATCCTCTAGTCTTGTCACTAGAGTTGGCACCACTACCTCTGCTATATCCTCTAGTCTTGTCACTAGAGTTGGCACCACTACCTGTACTATATCCTCTAGTCTTGTCACTACAGTTGGCACCACTACCTCTGCTATATCCTCTAGTCTTGTCACTACAGTTGGCACCACTACCACTGCTATATCCTCTAGTCTTGTCACTACATTTGGCACCACTACCTCTACTATATCCTCTAGTCTTGTCACTACATTTGGCACCACTACCTCTACTATATCCTCTAGTCTTGTCACTAGAGTTGGCACCACTACTCTGCTATATCCTCTAGTCTTGTCACTACAGTTGGCACCACTACCTCCGCTATATCCTCTAGTCTTGTCACTACAGTTGGCACCACTACCTCTACTATATCCTCTAGTCTTGTTACTACAGTTGGCACCACTACCTCTACTATATCCTCTAGTCTTGTTACTACAGTTGGCACCACTACCTCTACTATATTCTCTAGTCTTGTCACTACAGTTGGCACCACTACCTCTGCTATATCCTCTAGTCTTGTCACTACATTTGGCACCACTACCTCTGCTATATCCTCTAGTCTTGTCACTACAGTTGGCACCACTACCTCTGCTATATCCTCTAGTCTTGTCACTAGAGTTGGCACCACTACTCTGCTATATCCTCTAGTCTTGTCACTACAGTTGGCACCACTACCTCTACTATATCCTCTAGTCTTGTCACTACAGTTGGCACCACTACCTCTGCTATATCCTCTAGTCTTGTCACTACATTTGGCACCACTACCTCTGCTATATCCTCTAGTCTTGTCACTACAGTTGGCACCACTACCTCCGCTATATCCTCTAGTCTTGTCACTACAGTTGGCACCACTACCACTGCTATATCCTCTAGTCTTGTCACTACAGTTGGCACCACCACCTCTGCTATATCCTCTAGTCTTGTCACTACATTTGGCACCACTACCTGTACTATATCCTCTAGTCTTGTCACTAGAGTTGGCACCACTACCTCTACTATATTCTCTAGTCTTGTCACTAGAGTTGGCACCACTACCTCTACTATATCCTCTAGTCTTGTCACTACAGTTGGCACCACTACCTCTGCTATATCCTCTAGTCTTGTCACTACATTTGGCACCACTACATCCGCTATATCCTCTAGTCTTGTCACTACATTTGGCACCACTACCTGTACTATATCCTCTAGTCTTGTCACTAGAGTTGTCACCTCTACCTCTACTATATTCTCTAGTCTTGTCACTAGAGTTGGCACCACTACCTCTACTATATCCTCTAGTCTTGTCACTACATTTGGCACCACTACCTCTACTATATATTCTCTAGTCTTGTCACTAGAGTTGGCACCACTACTCTGCTATATCCTCTAGTCTTGTCACTACAGTTGGCACCACTACCTCCGCTATATCCTCTAGTCTTGTCACTACAGTTGGCACCACTACCTGTACTATATCCTCTAGTCTTGTCACTACAGTTGGCACCACTACCTCTGCTATATCCTCTAGTCTTGTCACTACAGTTGGCACCACTACCTCCGCTATATCCTCTAGTCTTGTCACTACAGTTGGCACCACTACCTGTACTATATCCTCTAGTCTTGTCACTACAGTTGGCACCACTACTCTGCTATATCCTCTAGCCTTGTCACTACAGTTGGCACCACTACCTCCGCTATATCCTCTAGTCTTGTCACTACAGTTGGCACCACTACCTCTGCTATATCCTCTAGTCTTGTCACTAGAGTTGGCACCACTACTCTGCTATATCCTCTAGCCTTGTCACTAGAGTTGGCACCACTACTCTCCTATATCCTCTAGCCTTGTCACTACAGTTGGCACCACTACCTCTGCTATATCTTCTAGTCTTGTCACTACAGTTGGCACCACTACCTCTACTATATCCTCTAGTCTTGTCACTAGAGTTGGCACCACTACTCTGCTATATCCTCTAGTCTTGTCACTACAGTTGGCACCACTACCTCCGCTATATCCTCTAGTCTTGTCACTACAGTTGGCACCACTACCTCTGCTATATCCTCTAGTCTTGTCACTACATTTGGCACCACTACCTCTGCTATATCCTCTAGTCTTGTCACTACAGTTGGCACCACTACCTCTACTATATCCTCTAGTCTTGTCACTAGAGTTGGCACCACTACCTCTACTATATCCTCTAGTCTTGTCACTACATTTGGCACCACTACCTCTGCTATATCCTCTAGTCTTGTCACTACATTTGGCACCACTACCTCTGCTATATCCTCTAGTCTTGTCACTACAGTTGGCACCACTACCTCTACTATATTCTCTAGTCTTGTCACTAGAGTTGGCACCACTACCTCTACTATATCCTCTAGTCTTGTCACTAGAGTTGGCACCACTACCTCTACTATATCCTCTAGTCTTGTCACTACAGTTGGCACCACTACCTCTACTATATCCTCTAGTCTTGTCACTACAGTTGGCACCACTACCTCTGCTATATCCTCTAGTCTTGTCACTACAGTTGGCACCACTACCTGTACTATATCCTCTAGTCTTGTCACTACATTTGGCACCACTACCTCTGCTATATCCTCTAGCCTTGTCACTACAGTTGGCACCACTACCTCTGCTATATCTTCTAGTCTTGTCACTACAGTTGGCACCACTACCTCTGCTATATCCTCTAGTCTTGTCACTACAGTTGGCACCACTACCTCTACTATATTCTCTAGTCTTGTCACTAGAGTTGGCACCACTACCTCTACTATATTCTCTAGTCTTGTCACTAGAGTTGGCACCACTACCTCTACTATATCCTCTAGTCTTGTCACTACAGTTGGCACCACTACCTCTGCTATATCCTCTAGTCTTGTCACTACAGTTGGCACCACTACCTCTGCTATATCCTCTAGTCTTGTCACTACAGTTGGCACCACTACCTCTACTATATCCTCTAGTCTTGTCACTACATTTGGCACCACTACCTCTGCTATATCCTCTAGCCTTGTCACTACAGTTGGCACCACTACCTCTTCTATATCTTCTAGTCTTGTCACTACAGTTGGCACCACTACCTCTGCTATATCCTCTAGTATTGTCACTACAGTTGGCACCACTACCTCTACTATATCCTCTAGTCTTGTCACTACAGTTGGCACCACTACCTCTGCTATATCCTCTAGTCTTGTCACTAGAGTTGGCACCACTACCTCTGCTATATCCTCTAGTCTTGTCACTACAGTTGGCACCACTACCTCTACTATATTCTCTAGTCTTGTCACTAGAGTTGGCACCACTACCTCTACTATATCCTCTAGTCTTGTCACTAGAGTTGGCACCACTACCTCTACTATATCCTCTAGTCTTGTCACTACAGTTGGCACCACTACCTCTACTATATCCTCTAGTCTTGTCACTACAGTTGGCACCACTACCTCTGCTATATCCTCTAGTCTTGTCACTACAGTTGGCACCACTACCTGTACTATATCCTCTAGTCTTGTCACTACATTTGGCACCACTACCTCTGCTATATCCTCTAGCCTTGTCACTACAGTTGGCACCACTACCTCTGCTATATCTTCTAGTCTTGTCACTACAGTTGGCACCACTACCTCTGCTATATCCTCTAGTCTTGTCACTACAGTTGGCACCACTACCTCTACTATATTCTCTAGTCTTGTCACTAGAGTTGGCACCACTACCTCTACTATATTCTCTAGTCTTGTCACTAGAGTTGGCACCACTACCTCTACTATATCCTCTAGTCTTGTCACTACAGTTGGCACCACTACCTCTGCTATATCCTCTAGTCTTGTCACTACAGTTGGCACCACTACCTCTGCTATATCCTCTAGTCTTGTCACTACAGTTGGCACCACTACCTCTACTATATCCTCTAGTCTTGTCACTACATTTGGCACCACTACCTCTGCTATATCCTCTAGCCTTGTCACTACAGTTGGCACCACTACCTCTTCTATATCTTCTAGTCTTGTCACTACAGTTGGCACCACTACCTCTGCTATATCCTCTAGTATTGTCACTACAGTTGGCACCACTACCTCTACTATATCCTCTAGTCTTGTCACTACAGTTGGCACCACTACCTCTGCTATATCCTCTAGTCTTGTCACTAGAGTTGGCACCACTACCTCTGCTATATCCTCAAGTCTTGTCACTACAGTTGGCACCACTACCTCTACTATATCCTCTAGTCTTGTCACTACAGTTGGCACCACTACCTCTACTATATCCTCTAGTCTTGTCACTACAGTTGGCACCACTACCTGTACTATATCCTCTAGTCTTGTCATTAGAGTTGGCACCACTACCACTGCTATATCCTCTAGTCTTGTCACTAGAGTTGGCACCACTACCTCTACTATATCCTCTAGTCTTGTCACTAGAGTTGGCACCACTACCTCTACTATATCCTCTAGTCTTGTCAGTAGAGTTGGCACCACTACCTCTGCTATATTCTCGAGTCTTGTCACTAGAGTTGGCACCACTACCTGTACTATATTCTCGAGTCTTGTTACTACAGTTGGCACCACTACTATGCTATATCCTCTAGTCTTGTCACTAGAGTTGGCACCACTACCTGTACTATATCCCCTAGTCTTGTCACTAGAGTTGGCACCACTACCTCTACTATATCCTCTAGTCTTGTCACTAGAGTTGGCACCACTACCTCTACTATATCCTCTAGTCTTGTCACTAGAGTTGGCACCACTACCTCTACTATATCCTCTAGTCTTGTCAGTAGAGTTGGCACCACTACCTCTGCTATATTCTCGAGTCTTGTCACTAGAGTTGGCACCACTACCTGTACTATATTCTCGAGTCTTGTTACTACAGTTGGCACCACTACCTCTGCTACATCCTCTAGTCTTGTTACTACAGTTGGCACCACTACCTCTGCTATATCCCCTAGTCTTGTCAGTACAGTTGGCACCACTACCTCTGCTATATCCTCTAGTCTTGTCACTACAGTTGGCACCACTACCTCTACTATATCCTCTAGTCTTGTCACTAGAGTTGGCACCACTACCTCTACTATATTCTCTAGTCTTGTCACTAGAGTTGGCACCACTACCTGTACTATATTCTCTAGTCTTGTCACTAGAGTTGGCACCACTACCTCTACTATATCCTCTAGTCTTGTCACTAGAGTTGGCACCACTACCTCTACTATATCCTCTAGTCTTGTCACTAGAGTTGGCACCACTACCTCTACTATATCCTCTACTCTTGTCACTACAGTTGGCACCACTACCTCTGCTATATCCTCTAGTCTTGTCACTAGAGTTGGCACCACTACCTCTGCTATATCCTCTAGTCTTGTCACTAGAGTTGGCAACACTACCTCTACTATATCCTCTAGTCTTGTCACTACAGTTGGCACCACTACCTCTACTATATCCTCTAGTCTTGTCACTAGAGTTGGCACCACTACCTCTACTATATCCTCTAGTCTTGTCACTACAGTTGGCATCACTACCTCTGCTATATCCTCTAGTCTTGTCACTACAGTTGGCACCACTACCTGTACTATATTCTCTAGTCTTGTCACTAGAGTTGGCACCACTACCTCTGCTATATTCTCGAGTTTTGTCACTAGAGTTGGCACCACTACCTGTACTATATTCTCGAGTCTTGTCACTACAGTTGGCACCACTACCTCTGCTATATCCTCTAGTCTTGTCACTACAGTTGGCACCACTACCTCTGCTATATCCTCTAGTCTTTTCACTACAGTTGGCACCACTACCTCTACTATATCCTCTAGTCTTGTCACTAGAGTTGGCACCACCACCTCTACTATATCCTCTAGTCTTTTCACTACAGTTGGCACAACTACCTCTACTATATTCTCTAGTCTTGTCACTAGAGTTGGCACCACTACCTCTACTATATCCTCTAGTCTTGTCAGTACAGTTGGCACCACTACCTCTGCTATATTCTAAGGTCTTGAGACTACAGTTGGCACCACTACCTCTGCTATATCCTCTAGTCTTGTCAGTACAGTTGGCACCACTACCTCTACTATATCCTCTAGTCTTGTTACTACAGTTGGCACCACTACCTCTGCTATATCCTCTAGTCTTGTCACTAGAGTTGGCACCACTACCTCTGCTATATTCTCTAGTCTTGTCACTAGAGTTGGCACCACTACCTGTACTATATTCTCGAGCCTTGTCACTAGAGTTGGCACCACTACTTCTACTATATCCTCTAGTCTTGTCACTACAGTTGGCACAACTACCTCTACTATATCCTCTAGTCTTTTCACTACAGTTGGCACCACTACCTCTACTATATTCTCGAGTCTTGTCACTAGAGTTGGCACCACTACTTCTACTATATTCTCTAGTCTTGTCACTACAGTTGGCACCACTACCTCTGCTATATCCTCTAGTCTTTTCACTACAGTTGGCACCACTACCTCTACTATATTCTCTAGTCTTGTCAGTACAGTTGGCACCACTACCTCTGCTATATTCTATAGTCTTGAGACTACAGTTGGTATCACTACTCTGCTATATCCTCTAGTCTTGTCAGTACAGTTGGTACCACTACCTCTACTATATCCTCTAGTCTTGTTACTACAGTTGGCACCACTACCTCTAATATATCCTCTAGTCTTGTTACTACAGTTGGCACCACTACCTCTACTATATCCTCTAGTCTTGTTACTACAGTTGGCACCACTACCTCTACTATATCCTCTAGTCTTGTTACTACAGTTGGCACCACTACCTCTACTATATCCTCTAGTCTTGTCACTACATTTGGCACCACTACCTCTACTATATCCTCTAGTCTTGTTACTACAGTTGGCACCACTACCTCTGCTATATCCTCTAGTCTTGTCACTACAGTTGGCACCACTACCTCTACTATATTCTCTAGTCTTGTCACTACAGTTGGCATCACTACCTCCGCTATATTCTCTAGTCTTGTCACTAGAGTTGGCACCACTACCTCTACTATATTCTCTAGTCTTGTCACTACAGTTGGCACCACTACCACTGCTATATCCTCTAGTCTTGTCACTAGAGTTGGCACCACTACCTCAGCTATATCCTCTAGTCTTGTCACTACAGTTGGCACCACTACCTCAGCTATATCCTCTAGTCTTGTCACTAGAGTTGGCACCACTACCACTGCTATATCCTCTAGTCTTGTCACTAGAGTTGGCACCACTACCTCTACTATATCCTCTAGTCGTCACTACAGTTGGCACCACTACCTCTACTATATCCTCTAGTCTTGTTACTACAGTTGGCACCACTACCTCTGCTATATCCTCTAGTCTTGTCACTACAGTTGGCACCACTACCTCTGCTATATTCTCTAGTCTTGTCACTACAGTTGGCACCACTACCTCTGCTATATCCTCTAGTCTTGTCACTACAGTTGGCACCACTACCTCCGCTATATCCCCTAGTCTTGTCACTAGAGTTGGCACCACTACCACTGCTATATCCTCTAGTCGTCACTACAGTTGGCACCACTACCTGTACTATATCCTCTAGTCTTGTTAATACAGTTGGCACCACTACCTCTACTATATCCTCTAGTCTTGTCACTACAGTTGGCACCAATTTCCTCTGCTATATCCTCTAGTCGTCACTACAGTTGGCACCACTACCTCTGCTATATCCTCTAGTCTTGTCACTACAGTTGGCACCACTACCTCTGCTATATCCTCTAGTCTTATCATTACAGTTGGCACCACTACCTCTGCTATATCCTCTAGTCTTGTCACTACAGTTGGCACCACTACTGTGCTATATCCTCTAGTCTTGTCACTACAGTTGGCACCACTACCTCTGCTATATCCTCTAGTCTTGTCACTACAGTGGGCACCACTACCTCTGCTATATCCTCTAGTCTTGTCACTACAGTTGGCACCACTACCTCTGCTATATCCTCTAGTCTTGTCACTAGAGTTGGCACCACTACCTCTGCTATATCCTCTAGTCTTGTCACTACAGTAGGCACCACTACCTCTGCTATATCCTCTAGTCTTGTCACTACATTTGGCACCACTACCTCTGCTATATCCTCTAGTCTTGTCACTACATTTGGCACCACTACCTCTACTATATCCTCTAGTCTTGTCACTACAGTTGGCACCAATACCTCTGCTATATCCTCTAGTCTTGTCACTACATTTGGCACCACTACCTCTGCTATATCCTCTAGTCTTGTCACTAGAGTTGGCACCACTACCTCTGCTATATTCTCTAGTCTTGTCACTACAGTTGGCACCACTACCTCTGCTATATCCTCTAGTCTTGTCACTAGAGTTGGCACCACTACCTCTGCTATATCCTCTAGTCTTGTCCCTACAGATGGCACCACTACCTCCGCTATATCCTCTAGTCTTGTCCCTACAGTTGGCACCACTACCTCTGCTATATCCTCTAGTCTTGTCACTAGAGTTGGCACCACTACCTCTGCTATATTCTCTAGTCTTGTCACTACAGTTGGCACCACTACCTCTGCTATATCCTCTAGTCTTGTCACTAGAGTTGGCACCACTACCTCTGCTATATCCTCTAGTCTTGTCACTAGAGTTGGCACCACTACCTCTGCTATATCCTCTAGTCTTGTCACTAGAGTTGGCACCACTACCTCTACTATATCCTCTAGTCTTGTCATTACAGTTGGCACCACTACCTCTGCTATATCCTCTAGTCTTGTCACTACAGTTGGCACCACTACCTCTACTATATCCTCTAGTCTTGTCACTACAGTTGGCACCACTACCTCTGCTATATCCTCTAGTCTTGTCCCTACAGTTGGCAACACTACCTCCGCTATATCCTCTAGTCTTGTCACTACAGTTGGCACCACTACCTCTGCTATATCCTCTAGTCTTGTCACTAGAGTTGGCACCACTACCTCTGCTATATCCTCTAGTCTTGTCACTACAGTTGGCACCACTACCTCTACTATATTCTCTAGTCTTGTCACTACAGTTGGCACCACTACCTCTGCTATATCCTCTAGTCTTGTCCCTACAGTTGGCAACACTACCTCCGCTATATCCTCTAGTCTTGTCACTAGAGCTGGCACCACTACCTCTGCTATATCCTCTAGTCTTGTCACTAGAGTTGGCACCACTACCTCTGCTATATCCTCTAGTCTTGTCCCTACAGTTGGCACCACTACCTCCGCTATATCCTCTAGTCTTGTCACTAGAGTTGGCACCACTACCTCTACTATATCCTCTAGTCTTGTCATTACAGTTGGCACCACTACCTCTGCTATATCCTCTAGTCTTGTCACTACAGTTGGCACCACTACCTCTACTATATCCTCTAGTCTTGTCACTACAGTTGGCACCACTACCTCTGCTATATCCTCTAGTCTTGTCACTAGAGTTGGCACCACTACCTCTGCTATATCCTCTAGTCTTGTCACTACAGTTGGCACCACTACCTCTACTATATCCTCTAGTCTTGTCACTACAGTTGGCACCACTACCTCTACTATATCCTCTAGTCTTGTCACTACAGTTGGCACCACTACCTGTACTATATCCTCTAGTCTTGTCATTAGAGTTGGCACCACTACCTCTGCTATATTCTCTAGTCTTGTCACTACAGTTGGCACCACTACCTCTGCTATATCCTCTAGTCTTGTCACTACAGTTGGCACCACTACCTCTACTATATCCTCTAGTCTTGTCACTACAGTTGGCACCACTACCTGTACTATATCCTCTAGTCTTGTCACTAGAGTTGGCACCACTACCTCTACTATATTCTCTAGTCTTGTCACTAGAGTTGGCACCACTGCCTCTGCTATATTCTCTAGTCTTGTCACTAGAGTTGGCACCACTACCTCTACTATATTCTCTAGTCTTGTCACTAGAGTTGGCACCACTGCCTCTGCTATATTCTCTAGTCTTGTCACTAGAGTTGGCACCACTACCTCTACTATATTCTCTAGTCTTGTCACTACAGTTGGCACCACTACTCTGCTATATCCTCTAGTCTTGTCACTACAGTTGGCACCACTACCTCCGCTATATCCTCTAGTCTTGTCACTACAGTTGGCACCACTACCTCTGCTATATCATCTAGTCTTGTCACTACAGTTGGCATCACTACCTCTGCTATATCCTCTAGTCTTGTCACTACAGTTGGCACCACTACCTCTGCTATATCCTCTAGTCTTGTCACTAGAGTTGGCACCACTACCTGTACTATATCCTCTAGTCTTGTCACTACAGTTGGCACCACTACCTCTACTATATCCTCTAGTCTTGCCACTAGAGTTGGCACCACTACCTCTGCTATATCCTCTAGTCTTGTCACTAGAGTTGGCAACACTACCTCTGCTATATCCTCTAGTCTTGTCACTAGAGTTGGCACCACTACCTCTGCTATATCCTCTAGTCTTGTCACTACAGTTGGCATCACTACCTCTACTATATCCTCTAGTCTTGTCACTAGAGTTGGCACCACTACCTCTGCTATATCCTCTAGTCTTGTCACTACATTTGGCACCACTACCTCTGCTATATCCTCTAGTCTTGTCACTAGAGTTGGCACCACTACCTCTGCTATATCCTCTAGTCTTGTCACTAGAGTTGGCACCACTACCTGTACTATATCCTCTAGTCTTGTCACTACAGTTGGCACCACTACCTCTGCTATATCCTCTAGTCTTGTCACTACAGTTGGCACCACTACCACTGCTATATCCTCTAGTCTTGTCACTACATTTGGCACCACTACCTCTACTATATCCTCTAGTCTTGTCACTACATTTGGCACCACTACCTCTACTATATCCTCTAGTCTTGTCACTAGAGTTGGCACCACTACTCTGCTATATCCTCTAGTCTTGTCACTACAGTTGGCACCACTACCTCCGCTATATCCTCTAGTCTTGTCACTACAGTTGGCACCACTACCTCTACTATATCCTCTAGTCTTGTTACTACAGTTGGCACCACTACCTCTACTATATCCTCTAGTCTTGTTACTACAGTTGGCACCACTACCTCTACTATATTCTCTAGTCTTGTCACTACAGTTGGCACCACTACCTCTGCTATATCCTCTAGTCTTGTCACTACATTTGGCACCACTACCTCTGCTATATCCTCTAGTCTTGTCACTACAGTTGGCACCACTACCTCTGCTATATCCTCTAGTCTTGTCACTAGAGTTGGCACCACTACTCTGCTATATCCTCTAGTCTTGTCACTACAGTTGGCACCACTACCTCTACTATATCCTCTAGTCTTGTCACTACAGTTGGCACCACTACCTCTGCTATATCCTCTAGTCTTGTCACTACATTTGGCACCACTACCTCTGCTATATCCTCTAGTCTTGTCACTACAGTTGGCACCACTACCTCCGCTATATCCTCTAGTCTTGTCACTACAGTTGGCACCACTACCACTGCTATATCCTCTAGTCTTGTCACTACAGTTGGCACCACCACCTCTGCTATATCCTCTAGTCTTGTCACTACATTTGGCACCACTACCTGTACTATATCCTCTAGTCTTGTCACTAGAGTTGGCACCACTACCTCTACTATATTCTCTAGTCTTGTCACTAGAGTTGGCACCACTACCTCTACTATATCCTCTAGTCTTGTCACTACAGTTGGCACCACTACCTCTGCTATATCCTCTAGTCTTGTCACTACATTTGGCACCACTACATCCGCTATATCCTCTAGTCTTGTCACTACATTTGGCACCACTACCTGTACTATATCCTCTAGTCTTGTCACTAGAGTTGTCACCTCTACCTCTACTATATTCTCTAGTCTTGTCACTAGAGTTGGCACCACTACCTCTACTATATCCTCTAGTCTTGTCACTACATTTGGCACCACTACCTCTACTATATATTCTCTAGTCTTGTCACTAGAGTTGGCACCACTACTCTGCTATATCCTCTAGTCTTGTCACTACAGTTGGCACCACTACCTCCGCTATATCCTCTAGTCTTGTCACTACAGTTGGCACCACTACCTGTACTATATCCTCTAGTCTTGTCACTACAGTTGGCACCACTACCTCTGCTATATCCTCTAGTCTTGTCACTACAGTTGGCACCACTACCTCCGCTATATCCTCTAGTCTTGTCACTACAGTTGGCACCACTACCTGTACTATATCCTCTAGTCTTGTCACTACAGTTGGCACCACTACTCTGCTATATCCTCTAGCCTTGTCACTACAGTTGGCACCACTACCTCCGCTATATCCTCTAGTCTTGTCACTACAGTTGGCACCACTACCTCTGCTATATCCTCTAGTCTTGTCACTAGAGTTGGCACCACTACTCTGCTATATCCTCTAGCCTTGTCACTAGAGTTGGCACCACTACTCTCCTATATCCTCTAGCCTTGTCACTACAGTTGGCACCACTACCTCTGCTATATCTTCTAGTCTTGTCACTACAGTTGGCACCACTACCTCTACTATATCCTCTAGTCTTGTCACTAGAGTTGGCACCACTACTCTGCTATATCCTCTAGTCTTGTCACTACAGTTGGCACCACTACCTCCGCTATATCCTCTAGTCTTGTCACTACAGTTGGCACCACTACCTCCGCTATATCCTCTGGTCTTGTCACTACATTTGGCACCACTACCTCTGCTATATCCTCTAGTCTTGTCACTACAGTTGGCACCACTACCTCTACTATATCCTCTAGTCTTGTCACTAGAGTTGGCACCACTACCTCTACTATATCCTCTAGTCTTGTCACTACATTTGGCACCACTACCTCTGCTATATCCTCTAGTCTTGTCACTACATTTGGCACCACTACCTCTGCTATATCCTCTAGTCTTGTCACTACAGTTGGCACCACTACCTCTACTATATTCTCTAGTCTTGTCACTAGAGTTGGCACCACTACCTCTACTATATCCTCTAGTCTTGTCACTAGAGTTGGCACCACTACCTCTACTATATCCTCTAGTCTTGTCACTACAGTTGGCACCACTACCTCTACTATATCCTCTAGTCTTGTCACTACAGTTGGCACCACTACCTCTGCTATATCCTCTAGTCTTGTCACTACAGTTGGCACCACTACCTGTACTATATCCTCTAGTCTTGTCACTACATTTGGCACCACTACCTCTGCTATATCCTCTAGCCTTGTCACTACAGTTGGCACCACTACCTCTGCTATATCTTCTAGTCTTGTCACTACAGTTGGCACCACTACCTCTGCTATATCCTCTAGTCTTGTCACTACAGTTGGCACCACTACCTCTACTATATTCTCTAGTCTTGTCACTAGAGTTGGCACCACTACCTCTACTATATTCTCTAGTCTTGTCACTAGAGTTGGCACCACTACCTCTACTATATCCTCTAGTCTTGTCACTACAGTTGGCACCACTACCTCTGCTATATCCTCTAGTCTTGTCACTACAGTTGGCACCACTACCTCTGCTATATCCTCTAGTCTTGTCACTACAGTTGGCACCACTACCTCTACTATATCCTCTAGTCTTGTCACTACATTTGGCACCACTACCTCTGCTATATCCTCTAGCCTTGTCACTACAGTTGGCACCACTACCTCTTCTATATCTTCTAGTCTTGTCACTACAGTTGGCACCACTACCTCTGCTATATCCTCTAGTATTGTCACTACAGTTGGCACCACTACCTCTACTATATCCTCTAGTCTTGTCACTACAGTTGGCACCACTACCTCTGCTATATCCTCTAGTCTTGTCACTAGAGTTGGCACCACTACCTCTGCTATATCCTCTAGTCTTGTCACTACAGTTGGCACCACTACCTCTACTATATTCTCTAGTCTTGTCACTAGAGTTGGCACCACTACCTCTACTATATCCTCTAGTCTTGTCACTAGAGTTGGCACCACTACCTCTACTATATCCTCTAGTCTTGTCACTACAGTTGGCACCACTACCTCTACTATATCCTCTAGTCTTGTCACTACAGTTGGCACCACTACCTCTGCTATATCCTCTAGTCTTGTCACTACAGTTGGCACCACTACCTGTACTATATCCTCTAGTCTTGTCACTACATTTGGCACCACTACCTCTGCTATATCCTCTAGCCTTGTCACTACAGTTGGCACCACTACCTCTGCTATATCTTCTAGTCTTGTCACTACAGTTGGCACCACTACCTCTGCTATATCCTCTAGTCTTGTCACTACAGTTGGCACCACTACCTCTACTATATTCTCTAGTCTTGTCACTAGAGTTGGCACCACTACCTCTACTATATTCTCTAGTCTTGTCACTAGAGTTGGCACCACTACCTCTACTATATCCTCTAGTCTTGTCACTACAGTTGGCACCACTACCTCTGCTATATCCTCTAGTCTTGTCACTACAGTTGGCACCACTACCTCTGCTATATCCTCTAGTCTTGTCACTACAGTTGGCACCACTACCTCTACTATATCCTCTAGTCTTGTCACTACATTTGGCACCACTACCTCTGCTATATCCTCTAGCCTTGTCACTACAGTTGGCACCACTACCTCTTCTATATCTTCTAGTCTTGTCACTACAGTTGGCAC
Source organism: Meconema thalassinum (assembly GCA_946902985.2). Taxonomy (NCBI): domain Eukaryota; kingdom Metazoa; phylum Arthropoda; class Insecta; order Orthoptera; family Tettigoniidae; genus Meconema; species Meconema thalassinum. The sequence goes on from OX336388.2 coordinate 2,043,685,296, forward strand.
CACTACCTCTGCTATATCCTCTAGTATTGTCACTACAGTTGGCACCACTACCTCTACTATATCCTCTAGTCTTGTCACTACAGTTGGCACCACTACCTCTGCTATATCCTCTAGTCTTGTCACTAGAGTTGGCACCACTACCTCTGCTATATCCTCAAGTCTTGTCACTACAGTTGGCACCACTACCTCTACTATATCCTCTAGTCTTGTCACTACAGTTGGCACCACCACCTCTACTATATCCTCTAGTCTTGTCACTACAGTTGGCACCACTACCTGTACTATATCCTCTAGTCTTGTCATTAGAGTTGGCACCACTACCTCTGCTATATTCTCTAGTCTTGTCACTACAGTTGGCACCACTACCTCTGCTATATCCTCTAGTCTTGTCACTACAGTTGGCACCACTACCTCTGCTATATCCTCTAGTCTTGTCACTAGATTTGGCACCACTACCTCTGCTATATCCTCTAGTCTTGTCACTACAGTTGGCACCACTACCTCTACTATATCCTCTAGTCTTGTTACTACAGTTGGCACCACTACCTCTACTATATTCTCTAGTCTTGTCACTACAGTTGGCACCACTACCTCTACTATATCCTCTAGTCTTGTCACTACAGTTGGCACCACTACCTCTGCTATATCCTCTAGTCTTGTCACTACAGTTGGCACCATTACCTCCGCTATATCCTCTAGTCTTGTCACTAGAGTTGGCACCACTACCTCTGCTATATCCTCTAGTCTTGTCACTAGAGTTGGCACCACTACCTCTACTATATCCTCTAGTCTTGTTACTACAGTTGGCACCACTACCTCTGCTATATCCTCTAGTCTTGTCACTACAGTTGGCACCACTACCTCTACTATATTCTCTAGTCTTGTCACTACAGTTGGCATCACTACCTCCGCTATATTCTCTAGTCTTGTCACTAGAGTTGGCACCACTACCTCTACTATATTCTCTAGTCTTGTCACTACAGTTGGCACCACTACCTCTACTATATTCTCTAGTCTTGTCACTACAGTTGGCATCACTACCTCCGCTATATTCTCTAGACTTGTCACTACAGTTGGCACCACTACCTCTGCTATATTCTCTAGTCTTGTTACTACAGTTGGCACCACAACTCTGCTATATCCTCTAGTCTTGTCACTAGAGTTGGCACCACTACCTCTACTATATCCTCTAGTCTTGTCACTAGAGTTGGCACCACTACCTCTGCTATATTCTCTAGTCTTGTCACTAGAGTTGGCACCACTACCTCTGCTATATTCTCTAGTCTTGTCACTACAGTTGGCACCACTACCTCTGCTATATCCTCTAGTCTTGTCACTACAGTTGGCACCACTACTCTGCTATATCCTCTAGTCTTGTCACTACAGTTGGCACCACTAACTGTACTATATCCTCTAGTCTTGTCACTAGAGTTGGCACCACTACCTCTACTATATCCTCTAGTCTTGTTACTACAGTTGGCACCACTACCTCTACTATATCCTCTAGTCTTGTTACTACAGTTGGCACCACTACCTCTACTATATCCTCTAGTCTTGTCACTACAGTTGGCACCACTACCTCTGCTATATCCTCTAGTCTTGTCACTACAGTTGGCACCACTACCTCTGCTATATCCTCTAGTCTTGTCACTACAGTTGGCACCACTACCTCTACTATATCCTCTAGTCTTGTTACTACAGTTGGCACCACTACCTCTACTATATCCTCTAGTCTTGTCACTACAGTTGGCACCACTACCTCTGCTATATCCTCTAGTCTTGTCACTACAGTTGGCATCACTACCTCTACTATATCCTCTAGTATTGTCACTAGAGTTGGCACCACTACCTCTGCTATATCCTCTAGTCTTGTCACTACAGTTGGCACCACTACCTCTGCTATATCCTCTAGTCTTGTCACTAGAGTTGGCACCACTACCTCTGCTATATCCTCTAGTCTTGTCACTACAGTTGGCACCACTACCTCTACTATATTCGCTAGTCTTGTCACTACAGTTGGCACCACTACTCTGCTATATCCTCTAGTCTTGTCACTACAGTTGGCACCACTACTCTGCTATATCCTCTAGTCTTGTCACTACAGTTGGCACCACTACCTCCGCTATATCCTCTAGTCTTGTCCCTACATTTGGCACCACTACCTCTGCTATATCCTCTAGTCTTGTCACTACAGTTGGCATCACTACCTCTGCTATATCCTTTAGTCTTGTCACTACAGTTGGCACCACTACCTCTGCTATATCCTCTAGTCTTGTCACTAGAGTTGGCACCACTACCTCTGCTATATCCTCTAGTCTTGTCACTACAGTTGGCACCACTACCTCCGCTATATCCTCTAGTCTTGTCACTACAGTTGGCACCACTACCTCTGCTATATCCTCTAGTCTTGTCACTACAGTTGGCACCACTACTCTGCTATATCCCCTAGTCTTGTCACTACAGTTGGCACCACTACCTCCGCTATATCCTCTAGTCTTGTCACTACAGTTGGCACCACTACCTCTACTATATCCTCTAGTCTTGTCACTAGAGTTGGCACCACTACCTCTGCTATATCCTCTAGTCTTGTCACTACAGTTGGCACCACTACCTCCGCTATATCCTATAGTCTTGTCACTACAGTTGGCACCACTACCTCTGCTATATCCTCTAGTCTTGTCACTACAGTTGGCACCACTACTCAGCTATATCCCCTAGTCTTGTCACTACAGTTGGCACCACTACCTCCGCTATATCCTCTAGTCTTGTCACTAGAGTTGGCACCACTACCTGTACTATATCCTCTAGTCTTGTCACTACAGTTGGCACCACTACCTCTGCTATATCCTCTGGTCTTGTCACTAGAGTTGGCACCACTACCTCTACTATATCCCCTAGTCTTGTCCCTACAGTTGGCACCACTACCTCTGCTATATCCTCTAGTCTTGTCACTACAGTTGGCACCACTACCTCCGCTATATCCTCTAGTCTTGTCACTACAGTTGGCACCGCTACCTCTGCTATATCCTCTAGTCTTGTCACTACAGTTGGCACCACTACTCTGCTATATCCCCTAGTCTTGTCACTACAGTTGGCACCACTACCTCCGCTATATCCTCTAGTCTTGTCACTAGAGTTGGCACCACTACCTGTACTATATCCTCTAGTCTTGTCACTACAGTTGGCACCACTACCTCTGCTATATCCTCTAGTCTTGTCACTAGAGTTGGCACCACTACCTCTGCTATATCCTCTAGTCTTGTCACTACAGTTGGCACCACTACCTCTACTATATCCTCTAGTCTTGTTACTACAGTTGGCACCACTACCTCTACTATATTCTCTAGTCTTGTCACTACAGTTGGCACCACTACCTCTACTATATCCTCTAGTCTTGTCACTACAGTTGGCACCACTACCTCTGCTATATCCTCTAGTCTTGTCACTACAGTTGGCACCACTACCTCCGCTATATCCTCTAGTCTTGTCACTAGAGTTGGCACCACTACCTCTGCTATATCCTCTAGTCTTGTCACTAGAGTTGGCACCACTACCTCTACTATATCCTCTAGTCTTGTTACTACAGTTGGCACCACTACCTCTGCTATATCCTCTAGTCTTGTCACTACAGTTGGCACCACTACCTCTACTATATTCTCTAGTCTTGTCACTACAGTTGGCATCACTACCTCCGCTATATTCTCTAGTCTTGTCACTAGAGTTGGCACCACTACCTCTACTATATTCTCTAGTCTTGTCACTACAGTTGGCACCACTACCTCTACTATATTCTCTAGTCTTGTCACTACAGTTGGCATCACTACCTCCGCTATATTCTCTAGACTTGTCACTACAGTTGGCACCACTACCTCTGCTATATTCTCTAGTCTTCTTACTACAGTTGGCACCACTACTCTGCTATATCCTCTAGTCTTGTCACTAGAGTTGGCACCACTACCTCTACTATATCCTCTAGTCTTGTCACTAGAGTTGGCACCACTACCTCTGCTATATTCTCTAGTCTTGTCACTAGAGTTGGCACCACTACCTCTGCTATATTCTCTAGTCTTGTCACTACAGTTGGCCCCACTACCTCTGCTATATCCTCTAGTCTTGTCACTACAGTTGGCACCACTACTCTGCTATATCCTCTAGTCTTGTCACTACAGTTGGCACCACTACCTGTACTATATCCTCTAGTCTTGTCACTAGAGTTGGCACCACTACCTCTACTATATCCTCTAGTCTTGTTACTACAGTTGGCACCACTACCTCTACTATATCCTCTAGTCTTGTTACTACAGTTGGCACCACTACCTCTACTATATCCTCTAGTCTTGTCACTACAGTTGGCACCACTACCTCTGCTATATCCTCTAGTCTTGTCACTACAGTTGGCACCACTACCTCTGCTATATCCTCTAGTCTTGTCACTAGAGTTGGCACCACTACCTCTGCTATATTCTCCAGTCGTATCACTACAGTTGGCACCACTACCTCTACTATATCCTCTAGTCTTGTCACTACAGTTGGCACCACTACCTCTACTATATCCTCTAGTCTTGTCACTACAGTTGGCACCACTACCTCTACTATATCCTCTAGTCTTGTTACTACAGTTGGCACCACTACCTCTACTATATTCTCTAGTCTTGTCACTACAGTTGGCACCACTACCTCTACTATATCCTCTAGTCTTGTCACTACAGTTGGCACCACTACCTCTGCTATATCCTCTAGTCTTGTCACTAGAGTTGGCACCACTACCTCTGCTATATCCTCTAGTCTTGTCACTACAGTTGGCACCACTACCTCTACTATATCCTCTAGTCTTGTCACTACAGTTGGCACCACTACCTCTACTATATCCTCTAGTCTTGTCACTACAGTTGGCACCACTACCTGTACTATATCCTCTAGTCTTGTCATTAGAGTTGGCACCACTACCTCTGCTATATTCTCTAGTCTTGTCACTACAGTTGGCACCACTACCTCTGCTATATCCTCTAGTCTTGTCACTACAGTTGGCACCACTACCTCTGCTATATCCTCTAGTCTTGTCACTACAGTTGGCACCACTACCTCCGCTATATCCTCTAGTCTTGTCACTACAGTTGGCACCACTAACTGTACTATATCCTCTAGTCTTGTCACTAGAGTTGGCACCACTACCTCTACTATATCCTCTAGTCTTGTTACTACAGTTGGCACCACTACCTCTACTATATCCTCTAGTCTTGTTACTACAGTTGGCACCACTACCTCTACTATATCCTCTAGTCTTGTCACTACAGTTGGCACCACTACCTCTGCTATATCCTCTAGTCTTGTCACTACAGTTGGCACCACTACCTCTGCTATATCCTCTAGTCTTGTCACTACAGTTGGCACCACTACCTCTACTATATCCTCTAGTCTTGTTACTACAGTTGGCACCACTACCTCTACTATATCCTCTAGTCTTGTCACTACAGTTGGCACCACTACCTCTGCTATATCCTCTAGTCTTGTCACTACAGTTGGCATCACTACCTCTACTATATCCTCTAGTATTGTCACTAGAGTTGGCACCACTACCTCTGCTATATCCTCTAGTCTTGTCACTACAGTTGGCACCACTACCTCTGCTATATCCTCTAGTCTTGTCACTAGAGTTGGCACCACTACCTCTGCTATATCCTCTAGTCTTGTCACTACAGTTGGCACCACTACCTCTACTATATTCTCTAGTCTTGTCACTACAGTTGGCACCACTACTCTGCTATATCCTCTAGTCTTGTCACTACAGTTGGCACCACTACTCTGCTATATCCTCTAGTCTTGTCACTACAGTTGGCACCACTACTTCCGCTATATCCTCTAGTCTTGTCCCTACATTTGGCACCACTACCTCTGCTATATCCTCTAGTCTTGTCACTACAGTTGGCATCACTACCTCTGCTATATCCTTTAGTCTTGTCACTACAGTTGGCACCACTACCTCTGCTATATCCTCTAGTCTTGTCACTAGAGTTGGCACCACTACCTCTGCTATATCCTCTAGTCTTGTCACTACAGTTGGCACCACTACCTCCGCTATATCCTCTAGTCTTGTCACTACAGTTGGCACCACTACCTCTGCTATATCCTCTAGTCTTGTCACTACAGTTGGCACCACTACTCTGCTATATCCCCTAGTCTTGTCACTACAGTTGGCACCACTACCTCCGCTATATCCTCTAGTCTTGTCACTACAGTTGGCACCACTACCTCTACTATATCCTCTAGTCTTGTCACTAGAGTTGGCACCACTACCTCTGCTATATCCTCTAGTCTTGTCACTACAGTTGGCACCACTACCTCCGCTATATCCTATAGTCTTGTCACTACAGTTGGCACCACTACCTCTGCTATATCCTCTAGTCTTGTCACTACAGTTGGCACCACTACCTCTACTATATCCTCTAGTCTTGTCACTAGAGTTGGCACCACTACCTCTGCTATATCCTCTAGTCTTGTCACTACAGTTGGCACCACTACCTCCGCTATATCCTATAGTCTTGTCACTACAGTTGGCACCACTACCTCTGCTATATCCTCTAGTCTTGTCACTACAGTTGGCACCACTACTCAGCTATATCCCCTAGTCTTGTCACTACAGTTGGCACCACTACCTCCGCTATATCCTCTAGTCTTGTCACTAGAGTTGGCACCACTACCTGTACTATATCCTCTAGTCTTGTCACTACAGTTGGCACCACTACCTCTGCTATATCCTCTGGTCTTGTCACTAGAGTTGGCACCACTACCTCTACTATATCCCCTAGTCTTGTCCCTACAGTTGGCACCACTACCTCTGCTATATCCTCTAGTCTTGTCACTACAGTTGGCACCACTACCTCCGCTATATCCTCTAGTCTTGTCACTACAGTTGGCACCGCTACCTCTGCTATATCCTCTAGTCTTGTCACTACAGTTGGCACCACTACTCTGCTATATCCCCTAGTCTTGTCACTACAGTTGGCACCACTACCTCCGCTATATCCTCTAGTCTTGTCACTAGAGTTGGCACCACTACCTGTACTATATCCTCTAGTCTTGTCACTACAGTTGGCACCACTACCTCTGCTATATCCTCTAGTCTTGTCACTAGAGTTGGCACCACTACCTCTGCTATATCCTCTAGTCTTGTCACTACAGTTGGCACCACTACCTCTACTATATCCTCTAGTCTTGTTACTACAGTTGGCACCACTACCTCTACTATATTCTCTAGTCTTGTCACTACAGTTGGCACCACTACCTCTACTATATCCTCTAGTCTTGTCACTACAGTTGGCACCACTACCTCTGCTATATCCTCTAGTCTTGTCACTACAGTTGGCACCACTACCTCCGCTATATCCTCTAGTCTTGTCACTAGAGTTGGCACCACTACCTCTGCTATATCCTCTAGTCTTGTCACTAGAGTTGGCACCACTACCTCTACTATATCCTCTAGTCTTGTTACTACAGTTGGCACCACTACCTCTGCTATATCCTCTAGTCTTGTCACTACAGTTGGCACCACTACCTCTACTATATTCTCTAGTCTTGTCACTACAGTTGGCATCACTACCTCCGCTATATTCTCTAGTCTTGTCACTAGAGTTGGCACCACTACCTCTACTATATTCTCTAGTCTTGTCACTACAGTTGGCACCACTACCTCTACTATATTCTCTAGTCTTGTCACTACAGTTGGCATCACTACCTCCGCTATATTCTCTAGACTTGTCACTACAGTTGGCACCACTACCTCTGCTATATTCTCTAGTCTTCTTACTACAGTTGGCACCACTACTCTGCTATATCCTCTAGTCTTGTCACTAGAGTTGGCACCACTACCTCTACTATATCCTCTAGTCTTGTCACTAGAGTTGGCACCACTACCTCTGCTATATTCTCTAGTCTTGTCACTAGAGTTGGCACCACTACCTCTGCTATATTCTCTAGTCTTGTCACTACAGTTGGCCCCACTACCTCTGCTATATCCTCTAGTCTTGTCACTACAGTTGGCACCACTACTCTGCTATATCCTCTAGTCTTGTCACTACAGTTGGCACCACTACCTGTACTATATCCTCTAGTCTTGTCACTAGAGTTGGCACCACTACCTCTACTATATCCTCTAGTCTTGTTACTACAGTTGGCACCACTACCTCTACTATATCCTCTAGTCTTGTTACTACAGTTGGCACCACTACCTCTACTATATCCTCTAGTCTTGTCACTACAGTTGGCACCACTACCTCTGCTATATCCTCTAGTCTTGTCACTACAGTTGGCACCACTACCTCTGCTATATCCTCTAGTCTTGTCACTAGAGTTGGCACCACTACCTCTGCTATATTCTCCAGTCGTATCACTACAGTTGGCACCACTACCTCTACTATATCCTCTAGTCTTGTCACTACAGTTGGCACCACTACCTCTACTATATCCTCTAGTCTTGTCACTACAGTTGGCACCACTACCTCTACTATATCCTCTAGTCTTGTTACTACAGTTGGCACCACTACCTCTACTATATTCTCTAGTCTTGTCACTACAGTTGGCACCACTACCTCTACTATATCCTCTAGTCTTGTCACTACAGTTGGCACCACTACCTCTGCTATATCCTCTAGTCTTGTCACTAGAGTTGGCACCACTACCTCTGCTATATCCTCTAGTCTTGTCACTACAGTTGGCACCACTACCTCTACTATATCCTCTAGTCTTGTCACTACAGTTGGCACCACTACCTCTACTATATCCTCTAGTCTTGTCACTACAGTTGGCACCACTACCTGTACTATATCCTCTAGTCTTGTCATTAGAGTTGGCACCACTACCTCTGCTATATTCTCTAGTCTTGTCACTACAGTTGGCACCACTACCTCTGCTATATCCTCTAGTCTTGTCACTACAGTTGGCACCACTACCTCTGCTATATCCTCTAGTCTTGTCACTACAGTTGGCACCACTACCTCCGCTATATCCTCTAGTCTTGTCACTACAGTTGGCACCACTAACTGTACTATATCCTCTAGTCTTGTCACTAGAGTTGGCACCACTACCTCTACTATATCCTCTAGTCTTGTTACTACAGTTGGCACCACTACCTCTACTATATCCTCTAGTCTTGTTACTACAGTTGGCACCAATACCTCTACTATATCCTCTAGTCTTGTCACTACAGTTGGCACCACTACCTCTGCTATATCCTCTAGTCTTGTCACTACAGTTGGCACCACTACCTCTGCTATATCCTCTAGTCTTGTCACTACAGTTGGCACCACTACCTCTACTATATCCTCTAGTCTTGTTACTACAGTTGGCACCACTACCTCTACTATATCCTCTAGTCTTGTCACTACAGTTGGCACCACTACCTCTGCTATATCCTCTAGTCTTGTCACTACAGTTGGCATCACTACCTCTACTATATCCTCTAGTATTGTCACTAGAGTTGGCACCACTACCTCTGCTATATCCTCTAGTCTTGTCACTACAGTTGGCACCACTACCTCTGCTATATCCTCTAGTCTTGTCACTAGAGTTGGCACCACTACCTCTGCTATATCCTCTAGTCTTGTCACTACAGTTGGCACCACTACCTCTACTATATTCTCTAGTCTTGTCACTACAGTTGGCACCACTACTCTGCTATATCCTCTAGTCTTGTCACTACAGTTGGCACCACTACTCTGCTATATCCTCTAGTCTTGTCACTACAGTTGGCACCACTACTTCCGCTATATCCTCTAGTCTTGTCCCTACATTTGGCACCACTACCTCTGCTATATCCTCTAGTCTTGTCACTACAGTTGGCATCACTACCTCTGCTATATCCTTTAGTCTTGTCACTACAGTTGGCACCACTACCTCTGCTATATCCTCTAGTCTTGTCACTAGAGTTGGCACCACTACCTCTGCTATATCCTCTAGTCTTGTCACTACAGTTGGCACCACTACCTCCGCTATATCCTCTAGTCTTGTCACTACAGTTGGCACCACTACCTCTGCTATATCCTCTAGTCTTGTCACTACAGTTGGCACCACTACTCTGCTATATCCCCTAGTCTTGTCACTACAGTTGGCACCACTACCTCCGCTATATCCTCTAGTCTTGTCACTACAGTTGGCACCACTACCTCTACTATATCCTCTAGTCTTGTCACTAGAGTTGGCACCACTACCTCTGCTATATCCTCTAGTCTTGTCACTACAGTTGGCACCACTACCTCCGCTATATCCTATAGTCTTGTCACTACAGTTGGCACCACTACCTCTGCTATATCCTCTAGTCTTGTCACTACAGTTGGCACCACTACTCAGCTATATCCCCTAGTCTTGTCACTACAGTTGGCACCACTACCTCCGCTATATCCTCTAGTCTTGTCACTAGAGTTGGCACCACTACCTGTACTATATCCTCTAGTCTTGTCACTACAGTTGGCACCACTACCTCTGCTATATCCTCTGGTCTTGTCACTAGAGTTGGCACCACTACCTCTACTATATCCCCTAGTCTTGTCCCTACAGTTGGCACCACTACCTCTGCTATATCCTCTAGTCTTGTCACTACAGTTGGCACCACTACCTCCGCTATATCCTCTAGTCTTGTCACTACAGTTGGCACCGCTACCTCTGCTATATCCTCTAGTCTTGTCACTACAGTTGGCACCACTACTCTGCTATATCCCCTAGTCTTGTCACTACAGTTGGCACCACTACCTCCGCTATATCCTCTAGTCTTGTCACTAGAGTTGGCACCACTACCTGTACTATATCCTCTAGTCTTGTCACTACAGTTGGCACCACTACCTCTGCTATATCCTCTAGTCTTGTCACTAGAGTTGGCACCACTACCTCTACTATATCCTCTAGTCTTGTCACTACAGTTGGCACCACTACCTCTACTATATCCTCTAGTCTTGTTACTACAGTTGGCACCACTACCTCTACTATATTCTCTAGTCTTGTCACTACAGTTGGCACCACTACCTCTACTATATCCTCTAGTCTTGTCACTACAGTTGGCACCACTACCTCTGCTATATCCTCTAGTCTTGTCACTACAGTTGGCACCACTACCTCCGCTATATCCTCTAGTCTTGTCACTAGAGTTGGCACCACTACCTCTGCTATATCCTCTAGTCTTGTCACTAGAGTTGGCACCACTACCTCTACTATATCCTCTAGTCTTGTTACTACAGTTGGCACCACTACCTCTGCTATATCCTCTAGTCTTGTCACTACAGTTGGCACCACTACCTCTACTATATTCTCTAGTCTTGTCACTACAGTTGGCATCACTACCTCCGCTATATTCTCTAGTCTTGTCACTAGAGTTGGCACCACTACCTCTACTATATTCTCTAGTCTTGTCACTACAGTTGGCACCACTACCTCTACTATATTCTCTAGTCTTGTCACTACAGTTGGCATCACTACCTCCGCTATATTCTCTAGACTTGTCACTACAGTTGGCACCACTACCTCTGCTATATTCTCTAGTCTTCTTACTACAGTTGGCACCACTACTCTGCTATATCCTCTAGTCTTGTCACTAGAGTTGGCACCACTACCTCTACTATATCCTCTAGTCTTGTCACTAGAGTTGGCACCACTACCTCTGCTATATTCTCTAGTCTTGTCACTAGAGTTGGCACCACTACCTCTGCTATATTCTCTAGTCTTGTCACTACAGTTGGCCCCACTACCTCTGCTATATCCTCTAGTCTTGTCACTACAGTTGGCACCACTACTCTGCTATATCCTCTAGTCTTGTCACTACAGTTGGCACCACTACCTGTACTATATCCTCTAGTCTTGTCACTAGAGTTGGCACCACTACCTCTACTATATCCTCTAGTCTTGTTACTACAGTTGGCACCACTACCTCTACTATATCCTCTAGTCTTGTTACTACAGTTGGCACCACTACCTCTACTATATCCTCTAGTCTTGTCACTACAGTTGGCACCACTACCTCTGCTATATCCTCTAGTCTTGTCACTACAGTTGGCACCACTACCTCTGCTATATCCTCTAGTCTTGTCACTAGAGTTGGCACCACTACCTCTGCTATATTCTCCAGTCGTATCACTACAGTTGGCACCACTACCTCTACTATATCCTCTAGTCTTGTCACTACAGTTGGCACCACTACCTCTACTATATCCTCTAGTCTTGTCACTACAGTTGGCACCACTACCTCTACTATATCCTCTAGTCTTGTTACTACAGTTGGCACCACTACCTCTACTATATTCTCTAGTCTTGTCACTACAGTTGGCACCACTACCTCTACTATATCCTCTAGTCTTGTCACTACAGTTGGCACCACTACCTCTGCTATATCCTCTAGTCCTGTCACTAGAGTTGGCACCACTACCTCTGCTATATCCTCTAGTCTTGTCACTACAGTTGGCACCACTACCTGTACTATATCCTCTAGTCTTGTCATTAGAGTTGGCACCACTACCTCTGCTATATTCTCTAGTCTTGTCACTACAGTTGGCACCACTACCTCTGCTATATCCTCTAGTCTTGTCACTACAGTTGGCACCACTACCTCTGCTATATCCTCTAGTCTTGTCACTAGAGTTGGCACCACTAACTGTACTATATCCTCTAGTCTTGTCACTACAGTTGGCACCACTACCTCTACTATATCCTCTAGTCTTGTTACTACAGTTGGCACCACTACCTCTACTATATCCTCTAGTCTTGTCACTAGAGTTGGCACCACTACCTCTGCTATATCATCTAGTCTTGTCACTACAGTTGGCACCACTACCTCCGCTATATCCTATAGTCTTGTCACTACAGTTGGCACCACTACCTCTGCTATATCCTCTAGTCTTGTCACTACAGTTGGCACCACTACTCTGCTATATCCCCTAGTCTTGTCACTACAGTTGGCACCACTACCTCCGCTATATCCTCTAGTCTTGTCACTACAGTTGGCACCACTACCTCTACTATATCCTCTAGTCTTGTCACTAGAGTTGGCACCACTACCTCTGCTATATCCTCTAGTCTTGTCACTACAGTTGGCACCACTACCTCCGCTATATCCTATAGTCTTGTCACTACAGTTGGCACCACTACCTCTGCTATATCCTCTAGTCTTGTCACTACAGTTGGCACCACTACTCTGCTATATCCCCTAGTCTTGTCACTACAGTTGGCACCACTACCTCCGCTATATCCTCTAGTCTTGTCACTAGAGTTGGCACCACTACCTCTGCTATATCCTCTAGTCTTGTCACTACAGTTGGCACCACTACCTCCGCTATATCCTCTAGTCTTGTCACTACAGTTGGCACCACTACCTCTGCTATATCCTCTAGTCTTGTCACTACAGTTGGCACCACTACTCTGCTATATCCCCTAGTCTTGTCACTACAGTTGGCACCACTACCTCCGCTATATCCTCTAGTCTTGTCACTAGAGTTGGCACCACTACCTGTACTATATCCTCTAGTCTTGTCACTACAGTTGGCACCACTACCTCTGCTATATCCTCTAGTCTTGTCACTAGAGTTGGCACCACTACCTCTGCTATATCCTCTAGTCTTGTCACTACAGTTGGCACCACTACCTCTACTATATCCTCTAGTCTTGTTACTACAGTTGGCACCACTACCTCTACTATATTCTCTAGTCTTGTCACTACTGTTGGCACCACTACCTCTACTATATCCTCTAGTCTTGTCACTACAGTTGGCACCACTACCTCTGCTATATCCTCTAGTCTTGTCACTACAGTTGGCACCATTACCTCCGCTATATCCTCTAGTCTTGTCACTAGAGTTGGCACCACTACCTCTGCTATATCCTCTAGTCTTGTCACTAGAGTTGGCACCACTACCTCTACTATATCCTCTAGTCTTTTTACTACAGTTGGCACCACTACCTCTGCTATATCCTCTAGTCTTGTCACTACAGTTGGCACCACTACCTCTACTATATTCTCTAGTCTTGTCACTACAGTTGGCATCACTACCTCCGCTATATTCTCTAGTCTTGTCACTAGAGTTGGCACCACTACCTCTACTATATTCTCTAGTCTTGTCACTACAGTTGGCACCACTACCTCTACTATATTCTCTAGTCTTGTCACTACAGTTGGCATCACTACCTCCGCTATATTCTCTAGACTTGTCACTACAGTTGGCACCACTACCTCTGCTATATTCTCTAGTCTTGTTACTACAGTTGGCACCACAACTCTGCTATATCCTCTAGTCTTGTCACTAGAGTTGGCACCACTACCTCTACTATATCCTCTAGTCTTGTCACTAGAGTTGGCACCACTACCTCTGCTATATTCTCTAGTCTTGTCACTAGAGTTGGCACCACTACCTCTGCTATATTCTCTAGTCTTGTCACTACAGTTGGCACCACTACCTCTGCTATATCCTCTAGTCTTGTCACTACAGTTGGCACCACTACTCTGCTATATCCTCTAGTCTTGTCACTACAGTTGGCACCACTAACTGTACTATATCCTCTAGTCTTGTCACTAGAGTTGGCACCACTACCTCTACTATATCCTCTAGTCTTGTTACTACAGTTGGCACCACTACCTCTACTATATCCTCTAGTCTTGTTACTACAGTTGGCACCACTACCTCTACTATATCCTCTAGTCTTGTCACTACAGTTGGCACCACTACCTCTGCTATATCCTCTAGTCTTGTCACTACAGTTGGCACCACTACCTCTGCTATATCCTCTAGTCTTGTCACTACAGTTGGCACCACTACCTCTACTATATCCTCTAGTCTTGTTACTACAGTTGGCACCACTACCTCTACTATATCCTCTAGTCTTGTCACTACAGTTGGCACCACTACCTCTGCTATATCCTCTAGTCTTGTCACTACAGTTGGCATCACTACCTCTACTATATCCTCTAGTATTGTCACTAGAGTTGGCACCACTACCTCTGCTATATCCTCTAGTCTTGTCACTACAGTTGGCACCACTACCTCTGCTATATCCTCTAGTCTTGTCACTAGAGTTGGCACCACTACCTCTGCTATATCCTCTAGTCTTGTCACTACAGTTGGCACCACTACCTCCACTATATTCTCTAGTCTTGTCACTACAGTTGGCACCACTACTCTGCTATATCCTCTAGTCTTGTCACTACAGTTGGCACCACTACTCTGCTATATCCTCTAGTCTTGTCACTACAGTTGGCACCACTACCTCCGCTATATCCTCTAGTCTTGTCCCTACATTTGGCACCACTACCTCTGCTATATCCTCTAGTCTTGTCACTACAGTTGGCATCACTACCTCTGCTATATCCTTTAGTCTTGTCACTACAGTTGGCACCACTACCTCTGCTATATCCTCTAGTCTTGTCACTAGAGTTGGCACCACTACCTGTACTATATCCTCTAGTCTTGTCACTAGAGTTGGCACCACTACCTCTACTATATTCTCTAGTCTTGTCACTACAGTTGGCACCACTACCTCCGCTATATCCTCTAGTCTTGTCACTACAGTTGGCACCACTACCTCTACTATATCCTCTAGTCTTGTCACTAGAGTTGGCACCACTACCTCTGCTATATCCTCTAGTCTTGTCACTACAGTTGGCACCACTACCTCCGCTATATCCTATAGTCTTGTCACTACAGTTGGCACCACTACCTCGGCTATATCCTCTAGTCTTGTCACTACAGTTGGCACCACTACTCAGCTATATCCCCTAGTCTTGTCACTACAGTTGGCACCACTACCTCCGCTATATCCTCTAGTCTTGTCACTAGAGTTGGCACCACTACCTGTACTATATCCTCTAGTCTTGTCACTACAGTTGGCACCACTACCTCTGCTATATCCTCTGGTCTTGTCACTAGAGTTGGCACCACTACCTCTACTATATCCCCTAGTCTTGTCCCTACAGTTGGCACCACTACCTCTGCTATATCCTCTAGTCTTGTCACTACAGTTGGCACCACTACCTCCGCTATATCCTCTAGTCTTGTCACTACAGTTGGCACCACTACCTCTGCTATATCCTCTAGTCTTGTCACTACAGTTGGCACCACTACTCTGCTATATCCCCTAGTCTTGTCACTACAGTTGGCACCACTACCTCCGCTATATCCTCTAGTCTTGTCACTAGAGTTGGCACCACTACCTGTACTATATCCTCTAGTCTTGTCACTACAGTTGGCACCACTACCTCTGCTATATCCTCTAGTCTTGTCACTAGAGTTGGCACCACTACCTCTGCTATATCCTCTAGTCTTGTCACTACAGTTGGCACCACTACCTCTACTATATCCTCTAGTCTTGTCACTACAGTTGGCACCACTACCTCTGCTATATCCTCTAGTCTTGTCACTACAGTTGGCACCACTACCTCCGCTATATCCTCTAGTCTTGTCACTAGAGTTGGCACCACTACCTCTGCTATATCCTCTAGTCTTGTCACTAGAGTTGGCACCACTACCTCTACTATATCCTCTAGTCTTGTTACTACAGTTGGCACCACTACCTCTGCTATATCCTCTAGTCTTGTCACTACAGTTGGCACCACTACCTCTACTATATTCTCTAGTCTTGTCACTACAGTTGGCATCACTACCTCCGCTATATTCTCTAGTCTTGTCACTAGAGTTGGCACCACTACCTCTACTATATTCTCTAGTCTTGTCACTACAGTTGGCACCACTACCTCTACTATATTCTCTAGTCTTGTCACTACAGTTGGCATCACTACCTCCGCTATATTCTCTAGACTTGTCACTACAGTTGGCACCACTACCTCTGCTATATTCTCTAGTCTTGTTACTACAGTTGGCACCACTACTCTGCTATATCCTCTAGTCTTGTCACTAGAGTTGGCACCACTACCTCTACTATATCCTCTAGTCTTGTCACTAGAGTTGGCACCACTACCTCTGCTATATTCTCTAGTCTTGTCACTAGAGTTGGCACCACTACCTCTGCTATATTCTCTAGTCTTGTCACTACAGTTGGCACCACTACCTCTGCTATATCCTCTAGTCTTGTCACTACAGTTGGCACCACTACTCTGCTATATCCTCTAGTCTTGTCACTACAGTTGGCGCCACTACCTGTACTATATCCTCTAGTCTTGTCACTAGAGTTGGCACCACTACCTCTACTATATCCTCTAGTCTTGTTACTACAGTTGGCACCACTACCTCTACTATATCCTCTAGTCTTGTTACTACAGTTGGCACCACTACCTCTACTATATCCTCTAGTCTTGTCACTACAGTTGGCACCACTACCTCTGCTATATCCTCTAGTCTTGTCACTACAGTTGGCACCACTACCTCTGCTATATCCTCTAGTCTTGTCACTAGAGTTGGCACCACTACCTCTGCTATATTCTCCAGTCGTATCACTACAGTTGGCACCACTACCTCTACTATATCCTCTAGTCTTGTCACTACAGTTGGCACCACTACCTCTACTATATCCTCTAGTCTTGTTACTACAGTTGGCACCACTACCTCTACTATATCCTCTAGTCTTGTCACTACAGTTGGCACCACTACCTCTGCTATATCCTCTAGTCTTGTCACTACAGTTGGCATCACTACCTCTACTATATCCTCTAGTATTGTCACTAGAGTTGGCACCACTACCTCTGCTATATCCTCTAGTCTTGTCACTACAGTTGGCACCACTACCTCTGCTATATCCTCTAGTCTTGTCACTAGAGTTGGCACCACTACCTCTGCTATATCCTCTAGTCTTGTCACTACAGTTGGCACCACTACCTCTACTATATCCTCTAGTCTTGTTACTACAGTTGGCACCACTACCTCTACTATATCCTCTAGTCTTGTTACTACAGTTGGCACCACTACCTCTACTATATCCTCTAGTCTTGTCACTACAGTTGGCACCACTACCTCTGCTATATCCTCTAGTCTCGTCACTACAGTTGGCACCACTACCTCTGCTATATCCTCTAGTCTTGTCACTAGAGTTGGCACCACTACCTCTGCTATATTCTCTAGTCGTATCACTACTGTTGGCACCACTACCTCTACTATATCCTCTAGTCTTGTCACTACAGTTGGCACCACTACCTCTACTATATCCTCTAGTCTTGTTACTACAGTTGGCACCACTACCTCTACTATATCCTCTAGTCTTGTCACTACAGTTGGCACCACTACCTCTGCTATATCCTCTAGTCTTGTCACTACAGTTGGCACCACTACTCTGCTATATCCCCTAGTCTTGTCACTACAGTTGGCCTCACTACCTCCGCTATATCCTCTAGTCTTGTCACTAGAGTTGGCACCACTACCTCTGCTATATCCTCTAGTCTTGTCACTACAGTTGGCACCACTACCTCCGCTATATCCTCTAGTCTTGTCACTACAGTTGGCACCACTACCTCTGCTATATCCTGAGTCTTGTCACTACAGTTGGCACCACTACTCTGCTATATCCCCTAGTCTTGTCACTACAGTTGGCACCACTACCTCCGCTATATCCTCTAGTCTTGTCACTAGAGTTGGCACCACTACCTGTACTATATCCTCTAGTCTTGTCACTACAGTTGGCACCACTACCTCTGCTATATCCTCTAGTCTTGTCACTAGAGTTGGCACCACTACCTCTGCTATATCCTCTAGTCTTGTCACTACAGTTGGCACCACTACCTCTACTATATCCTCTAGTCTTGTTACTACAGTTGGCACCACTACCTCTACTATATTCTCTAGTCTTGTCACTACAGTTGGCACCACTACCTCTACTATATCCTCTAGTCTTGTCACTACAGTTGGCACCACTACCTCTGCTATATCCTCTAGTCTTGTCACTACAGTTGGCACCATTACCTCCGCTATATCCTCTAGTCTTGTCACTAGAGTTGGCACCACTACCTCTGCTATATCCTCTAGTCTTGTCACTAGAGTTGGCACCACTACCTCTACTATATCCTCTAGTCTTGTTACTACAGTTGGCACCACTACCTCTGCTATATCCTCTAGTCTTGTCACTACAGTTGGCACCACTACCTCTACTATATTCTCTAGTCTTGTCACTACAGTTGGCATCACTACCTCCGCTATATTCTCTAGTCTTGTCACTAGAGTTGGCACCACTACCTCTACTATATTCTCTAGTCTTGTCACTACAGTTGGCACCACTACCTCTACTATATTCTCTAGTCTTGTCACTACAGTTGGCATCACTACCTCCGCTATATTCTCTAGACTTGTCACTACAGTTGGCACCACTACCTCTGCTATATTCTCTAGTCTTGTTACTACAGTTGGCACCACATCTCTGCTATATCCTCTAGTCTTGTCACTAGAGTTGGCACCACTACCTCTACTATATCCTCTAGTCTTGTCACTAGAGTTGGCACCACTACCTCTGCTATATTCTCTAGTCTTGTCACTAGAGTTGGCACCACTACCTCTGCTATATTCTCTAGTCTTGTCACTACAGTTGGCACCACTACCTCTGTTATATCCTCTAGTCTTGTCACTACAGTTGGCACCACTACTCTGCTATATCCTCTAGTCTTGTCACTACATTTGGCACCACTAACTGTACTATATCCTCTAGTCTTGTCACTAGAGTTGGCACCACTACCTCTACTATATCCTCTAGTCTTGTTACTACAGTTGGCACCACTACCTCTACTATATCCTCTAGTCTTGTTACTACAGTTGGCACCACTACCTCTACTATATCCTCTAGTCTTGTCACTACAGTTGGCACCACTACCTCTGCTATATCCTCTAGTCTTGTCACTACAGTTGGCACCACTACCTCTGCTATATCCTCTAGTCTTGTCACTACAGTTGGCACCACTACCTCTACTATATCCTCTAGTCTTGTTACTACAGTTGGCACCACTACCTCTACTATATCCGCTAGTCTTGTCACTACAGTTGGCACCACTACCTCTGCTATATCCTCTAGTCTTGTCACTACAGTTGGCATCACTACCTCTACTATATCCTCTAGTATTGTCACTGGAGTTGGCACCACTACCTCTGCTATATCCTCTAGTCTTGTCACTACAGTTGGCACCACTACCTCTGCTATATCCTCTAGTCTTGTCACTAGAGTTGGCACCACTACCTCTGCTATATCCTCTAGTCTTGTCACTACAGTTGGCACCACTACCTCTACTATATTCTCTAGTCTTGTCACTACAGTTGGCACCACTACTCTGCTATATCCTCTAGTCTTGTCACTACAGTTGGCACCACTACTCTGCTATATCCTCTAGCCTTGTCACTACAGTTGGCACCACTACCTCCGCTATATCCTCTAGTCTTGTCCCTACATTTGGCACCACTACCTCTGCTATATCCTCTAGTCTTGTCACTACAGTTGGCATCACTACCTCTGCTATATCCTTTAGTCTTGTCACTACAGTTGGCACCACTACCTCTGCTATATCCTCTAGTCTTGTCACTAGAGTTGGCACCACTACCTGTACTATATCCTCTAGTCTTGTCACTAGAGTTGGCACCACTACCTCTACTATATTCTCTAGTCTTGTCACTACAGTTGGCACCACTACCTCCGCTATATCCTCTAGTCTTGTCACTACAGTTGGCACCACTACCTCTACTATATCCTCTAGTCTTGTCACTAGAGTTGGCACCACTACCTCTGCTATATCCTCTAGTCTTGTCACTACAGTTGGCACCACTACCTCCGCTATATCCTATAGTCTTGTCACTACAGTTGGCACCACTACCTCTGCTATATCCTCTAGTCTTGTCACTACAGTTGGCACCACTACTCAGCTATATCCCCTAGTCTTGTCACTACAGTTGGCACCACTACCTCCGCTATATCCTCTAGTCTTGTCACTAGAGTTGGCACCACTACCTGTACTATATCCTCTAGTCTTGTCACTACAGTTGGCACCACTACCTCTGCTATATCCTCTGGTCTTGTCACTAGAGTTGGCACCACTACCTCTACTATATCCCCTAGTCTTGTCCCTACAGTTGGCACCACTACCTCTGCTATATCCTCTAGTCTTGTCACTACAGTTGGCACCACTACCTCCGCTATATCCTCTAGTCTTGTCACTACAGTTGGCACCACTACCTCTGCTATATCCTCTAGTCTTGTCACTACAGTTGGCACCACTACTCTGCTATATCCCCTAGTCTTGTCACTACAGTTGGCACCACTACCTCCGCTATATCCTCTAGTCTTGTCACTAGAGTTGGCACCACTACCTGTACTATATCCTCTAGTCTTGTCACTACAGTTGGCACCACTACCTCTGCTATATCCTCTAGTCTTGTCACTAGAGTTGGCACCACTACCTCTGCTATATCCTCTAGTCTTGTCACTACAGTTGGCACCACTACCTCTACTATATCCTCTAGTCTTGTTACTACAGTTGGCACCACTACCTCTACTATATTCTCTAGTCTTGTCACTACAGTTGGCACCACTACCTCTACTATATCCTCTAGTCTTGTCACTACAGTTGGCACCACTACCTCTGCTATATCCTCTAGTCTTGTCACTACAGTTGGCACCACTACCTCCGCTATATCCTCTAGTCTTGTCACTAGAGTTGGCACCACTACCTCTGCTATATCCTCTAGTCTTGTCACTAGAGTTGGCACCACTACCTCTACTATATCCTCTAGTCTTGTTACTACAGTTGGCACCACTACCTCTGCTATATCCTCTAGTCTTGTCACTACAGTTGGCACCACTACCTCTACTATATTCTCTAGTCTTGTCACTACAGTTGGCATCACTACCTCCGCTATATTCTCTAGTCTTGTCACTAGAGTTGGCACCACTACCTCTACTATATTCTCTAGTCTTGTCACTACAGTTGGCACCACTACCTCTACTATATTCTCTAGTCTTGTCACTACAGTTGGCATCACTACCTCCGCTATATTCTCTAGACTTGTCACTACAGTTGGCACCACTAACTCTGCTATATTCTCTAGTCTTGTTACTACAGTTGGCACCACTACTCTGCTATATCCTCTAGTCTTGTCACTAGAGTTGGCACCACTACCTCTACTATATCCTCTAGTCTTGTCACTAGAGTTGGCACCACTACCTCTGCTATATTCTCTAGTCTTGTCACTAGAGTTGGCACCACTACCTCTGCTATATTCTCTAGTCTTGTCACTACAGTTGGCACCACTACCTCTGCTATATCCTCTAGTCTTGTCACTACAGTTGGCACCACTACTCTGCTATATCCTCTAGTCTTGTCACTACAGTTGGCACCACTACCTGTACTATATCCTCTAGTCTTGTCACAAGAGTTGGCACCACTACCTCTACTATATCCTCTAGTCTTGTTACTACAGTTGGCACCACTACCTCTACTATATCCTCTAGTCTTGTTACTACAGTTGGCACCACTACCTCTACTATATCCTCTAGTCTTGTCACCACAGTTGGCACCACTACCTCTGCTATATCCTCTAGTCTTGTCACTACAGTTGGCACCACTACCTCTACTATATCCTCTAGTCTTGTTACTACAGTTGGCACCACTACCTCTACTATATCCTCTAGTCTTGTCACCACAGTTGGCACCACTACCTCTGCTATATCCTCTAGTCTTGTCACTACAGTTGGCACCACTACCTCTGCTATATCCTCTAGTCTTGTCACTAGAGTTGGCACCACTACCTCTGCTATATTCTCCAGTCGTATCACTACAGTTGGCACCACTACCTCTACTATATCCTCTAGTCTTGTCACTACAGTTGGCACCACTACCTCTACTATATCCTCTAGTCTTGTTACTACAGTTGGCACCACTACCTCTACTATATCCTCTAGTCTTATCACTACAGTTGGCACCACTACCTCTGCTATATCCTCTAGTCTTGTCACTACAGTTGGCATCACTACCTCTACTATATCCTCTAGTATTGTCACTAGAGTTGGCACCA
This sequence comes from Meconema thalassinum, assembly GCA_946902985.2. Classification (NCBI taxonomy): domain Eukaryota; kingdom Metazoa; phylum Arthropoda; class Insecta; order Orthoptera; family Tettigoniidae; genus Meconema; species Meconema thalassinum. Next base: position 2,043,708,248 of record OX336388.2, read on the forward strand.
CTACCTCTGCTATATCCTCTAGTCTTGTCACTACAGTTGGCACCACTACCTCTGCTATATCCTCTAGTCTTGTCACTAGAGTTGGCACCACTACCTCTGCTATATCCTCTAGTCTTGTCACTACAGTTGGCACCACTACCTCTACTATATCCTCTAGTCTTGTTACTACAGTTGGCACCACTACCTCTACTATATCCTCTAGTCTTGTTACTACAGTTGGCACCACTACCTCTACTATATCCTCTAGTCTTGTCACTACAGTTGGCACCACTACCTCTGCTATATCCTCTAGTCTTGTCACTACAGTTGGCACCACTACCTCTGCTATATCCTCTAGTCTTGTCACTAGAGTTGGCACCACTACCTCTGCTATATTCTCTAGTCGTATCACTACTGTTGGCACCACTACCTCTACTATATCCTCTAGTCTTGTCACTACAGTTGGCACCACTACCTCTACTATATCCTCTAGTCTTGTTACTACAGTTGGCACCACTACCTCTACTATATCCTCTAGTCTTGTCACTACAGTTGGCACCACTACCTCTGCTATATCCTCTAGTCTTGTCACTACAGTTGGCATCACTACCTCTACTATATCCTCTAGTATTGTCACTAGAGTTGGCACCACTACCTCTGCTATATCCTCTAGTCTTGTCACTACAGTTGGCACCACTACCTCTGCTATATCCTCTAGTCTTGTCACTAGAGTTGGCACCACTACCTCTGCTATATCCTCTAGTCTTGTCACTACAGTTGGCACCACTACCTCTACTATATTCTCTAGTCTTGTCACTACAGTTGGCACCACTACTCTGCTATATCCTCTAGTCTTGTCACTACAGTTGGCACCACTACTCTGCTATATCCTCTAGTCTTGTCACTACAGTTGGCACCACTACCTCCGCTATATCCTCTAGTCTTGTCCCTACATTTGGCACCACTACCTCTGCTATATCCTCTAGTCTTGTCACTACAGTTGGCATCACTACCTCTGCTATATCCTCTAGTCTTGTCACTACAGTTGGCACCACTACCTCTGCTATATCCTCTAGTCTTGTCACTAGAGTTGGCACCACTACCTGTACTATATCCTCTAGTCTTGTCACTAGAGTTGGCACCACTACCTCTACTATATTCTCTAGTCTTGTCACTACAGTTGGCACCACTACCTCTGCTATATCCTCTAGCCTTGTCACTACAGTTGGCACCACTACCTCTACTATATTCTCTAGTCTTGTCACTACAGTTGGCACCACTACCTCCGCTATATCCTCTAGTCTTGTCACTACAGTTGGCACCACTACCTCTGCTATATCCTCTAGTCTTGTCACTAGAGTTGGCACCACTACCTGTACTATATCCTCTAGTCTTGTCACTAGAGTTGGCACCACTACCACTGCTATATCCTCTAGTCTTGTCACTAGAGTTGGCACCACTACCTGTACTATATCCTCTAGTCTTGTCACTACAGTTGGCACCACTACCTCTGCTATATCCTCTAGTCTTATCACTAGAGTTGGCACCACTACCTGTACTATATCCTCTAGTCTTGTCACTAGAGTTGGCACCACTACCTCTGCTATATCCTCTAGTCTTGTCACTACATTTGGCACCACTACCTCTACTATATCCTCTAGTCTTGTCACTACATTTGGCACCACTACCTCTGCTATATCCTCTAGTCTTGTCACTAGAGTTGGCACCACTACCTCTACTATATCCTCTAGTCTTGTCACTACATTTGGCACCACTACCTCTACTATATCCTCTAGTCTTGTCACTACAGTTGGCACCACTACCTCTGCTATATCCTCTAGTCTTGTCACTACATTTGGCACCACTACCTCTACTATATCCTCTAGTCTTGTCAGTACATTTGGCACCACTACCTCTGCTATATCCTCTAGTCTTGTCACTACAGTTGGCACCACTACCTCTGCTACATCCTCTAGTCTTGTCACTACAGTTGGCGCCACTACCTCCGCTATATCCTCTAGTCTTGTCACTACAGTTGGCACCACTACCTCTGCTATATCCTCTAGTCTTGTCACTACATTTGGCACCACTACCTCTGCTATATCCTCTAGTCTTGTCACTACAGTTGGCACCACTACCTGTACTATATCCTCTAGTCTTGTCACTACAGTTGGCACCACTAACTCTACTATATTCTCTAGTCTTGTCACTAGAGTTGGCACCACTACCTCTACTATATTCTCTAGTCTTGTCACTACAGTTGGCACCACTACCTCTACTATATCCTCTAGTCTTGTCACTAGAGTTGGCACCACTACCTCTGCTATATCCTCTAGTCTTGTCACTAGAGTTGGCACCACTACCTCTACTATATCCTCTAGTCTTGTCACTACATTTGGCACCACTACCTCTGCTATATCCTCTAGCCTTGTCACTACAGTTGGCACCACTACCTCTGCTATATCTTCTAGTCTTGTCACTACAGTTGGCACCACTACCTCTGCTATATCCTCTAGTCTTGTCACTACAGTTGGCACCACTACCTCTACTATATCCTCTAGTCCTGTCACTAGAGTTGGCACCACTACCTCTGCTATATCCTCTAGTCTTGTCACTAGAGTTGGCACCACTACCTCTACTATATCCTCTAGTCTTGTTACTACAGTTGGCACCACTACCTCTACTATATTCTCTAGTCTTGTCACTACAGTTGGCACCACTACCTCTGCTATATCCTCTAGTCTTGTCACTACAGTTGGCACCACTACCTCTGCTATATCCTCTAGTCTTGTCACTAGAGTTGGCACCACTACCTGTACTATATCCTCTAGTCTTGTCACTACAGTTGGCACCACTACCTCTACTATATCCTCTAGTCTTGTCACTACATTTGGCACCACTACCTCTACTATATCCCCTAGTCTTGTCACTACAGTTAGCACCACTACCTCTACTATATCCTCTAGTCTTGTCACTACAGTTGGCACCACTACCTCTGCTATATCCTCTAGTCTTGTCTCTACAGTTGGCACCACTACCTCTGCTATATCCTCTAGTCTTGTCACTAGAGTTGGCACCACTTCCTCTACTATATCCTCTAGTCTTGTCACTACAGTTGGCACCACTACTCTGCTATATCCCCTAGTCTTGTCACTACAGTTGGCACCACTACCTCCGCTATATCCTCTAGTCTTGTCACTACAGTTGGCACCACTACCTCTGCTATATCCTCTAGTCTTGTCACTACAGTTGGCACCACTACTCTGCTATATCCCCTAGTCTTGTCACTACAGTTGGCACCACTACCTCCGCTATATCCTCTAGTCTTGACACTACAGTTGGCACCACTACCTCTGCTATATCCTCTAGTCTTGTCACTACAGTTGGCACCACTACTCTGCTATATCCCCTAGTCTTGTCACTACAGTTGGCACCACTACCTCTGCTATATCCTCTAGTCTTGTCACTAGAGTTGGCACCACTACCTCTACTATATCCTCTAGTCTTGTCACTACAGTTGGCACCACTACCTCTGCTATATCCTCTAGTCTTGTCACTAGAGTTGGCACCACTACCTCTACTATATCCCCTAGTCTTGTCCCTACAGTTGGCACCACTACCTCTGCTATATCCTCTAGTCTTGTCACTACAGTTGGCACCACTACCTCCGCTATATCCTCTAGTCTTGTCACTACAGTTGGCACTACTACCTCTGCTATATCCTCTAGTCTTGTCACTACAGTTGGCACCACTACTCTGCTATATCCCCTAGTCTTGTCACTACAGTTGGCACCACTACCTCTGCTATATCCTCTAGTCTTGTCACTACAGTTGGCACCACTACTCTGCTATATCCCCTAGTCTTGTCACTACAGTTGGCACCACTACCTCTGCTATATCCTCTAGTCTTGTCACTAGAGTTGGCACCACTACCTCTACTATATCCTCTAGTCTTGTCACTACAGTTGGCACCACTACCTCTGCTATATCCTCTAGTCTTGTCACTAGAGTTGGCACCACTACCTCTACTATATCCCCTAGTCTTGTCCCTACAGTTGGCACCACTACCTCTGCTATATCCTCTAGTCTTGTCACTACAGTTGGCACCACTACCTCCGCTATATCCTCTAGTCTTGTCACTACAGTTGGCACTACTACCTCTGCTATATCCTCTAGTCTTGTCACTACAGTTGGCACCACTACTCTGCTATATCCCCTAGTCTTGTCACTACAGTTGGCACCACTACCTCCGCTATATCCTCTAGTCTTGTCACTAGAGTTGGCACCACTACCTGTACTATATCCTCTAGTCTTGTCACTAGAGTTGGCACCACTACCTGTACTATATCCTTTAGTCTTGTCACTAGAGTTGGCACCACTACCTCTGCTATATCCTCTAGTCTTGTCACTAGAGTTGGCACCACTACCTCTGCTATATTCTCTAGTCTTGTCACTACAGTTGGCACCACTACCTCTGCTATATCCTCTAGTATTGTCACTAGAGTTGGCACCACTACCTCTGCTATATCCTCTAGTCTTGTCACTACAGTTGGCACCACTACCTCCGCTATATCCTCTAGTCTTGTCACTACAGTTGGCACTACTACCTCTGCTATATCCTCTAGTCTTGTCACTACAGTTGGCACCACTACTCTGCTATATCCCCTAGTCTTGTCACTACAGTTGGCACCACTACCTCCGCTATATCCTCTAGTCTTGTCACTAGAGTTGGCACCACTACCTGTACTATATCCTCTAGTCTTGTCACTAGAGTTGGCACCACTACCTGTACTATATCCTTTAGTCTTGTCACTAGAGTTGGCACCACTACCTCTGCTATATCCTCTAGTCTTGTCACTAGAGTTGGCACCACTACCTCTGCTATATTCTCTAGTCTTGTCACTATAGTTGGCACCACTACCTCTGCTATATCCTCTAGTATTGTCACTAGAGTTGGCACCACTACCTCTGCTATATCCTCTAGTCTTGTCACTACAGTTGGCACCACTACCTCTGCTATATCCTCTAGTCTTGTCACTACAGTTGGCACCACTACCTCTACTATATCCTCTAGTCTTGTCACTACAGTGGGCACCACTACCTCTGCTATATCCTCTAGTCTTGTCACTACAGTTGGCACCACTACCTCTACTATATCCTCTAGTCTTGTCACTAGAGTTGGCACCACTACCTCTACTATATCCTCTAGTCTTGTCACTACAGTTGGCACCACTACCTCTGCTATATCCCCTAGTATTGTCACTACAGTTGGCACCACTACCTCTACTATATCCTCTAGTCTTGTCACTACAGTTGGCACCACTACCTCTACTATATCCTCTAGTCTTGTCACTACAGTTGGCACCACTACCTCTACTATATCCTCTAGTCTTGTCACTAGAGTTGGCACCACTACCTCTACTATATCCTCTAGTCTTGTCACTACAGTTAGCACCACTACCTCTGCTATATCCTCTAGTCTTGTCACTACAGTTGGCACCACTACTCTGCTATATCCTCTAGTCTTGTCACTACAGTTGGCACCACTACCTCTACTATATCCTCTAGTCTTGTCACTACAGTTGGCACCACTACCTCTACTATATCCTCTAGTCTTGTCACTACAGTTGGCACCACTACCTCTGCTATATCCTCTAGTCTTGTCACTAGAGTTGGCACCACTACCTCTGCTATATCCTCTAGTCTTGTCACTACAGTTGGCACCACTACCTTTACTATATTCTCTAGTCTTGTCACTACAGTTGGCACCACTACCTCTGCTATATCCTCTAGTCTTGTCGCTACAGTTGGCACCACTACCTCTACTATATCCTCTAGTCTTGTCACTACAGTTGGCACCACTACCTCTGCTATATCCTCTAGTATTGTCACTACAGTTGGCACCACTACCTCTGCTATATCCTCTAGTCTTGTCGCTACAGTTGGCACCACTACCTCTGCTATATCCTCTAGTCTTGTCACTACAGTTGGCACCACTACCTCTGCTATATCCTCTAGTCTTGTCACTACAGTTGGCACCACTACCTGTACTATATCCTCTAGTCTTGTCACTACAGTTGGCACCACTAACTCTACTATATTCTCTAGTCTTGTCACTAGAGTTGGCACCACTACCTCTACTATATTCTCTAGTCTTGTCACTACAGTTGGCACCACTACCTCTACTATATCCTCTAGTCTTGTCACTAGAGTTGGCACCACTACCTCTGCTATATCCTCTAGTCTTGTCACTAGAGTTGGCACCACTACCTCTACTATATCCTCTAGTCTTGTCACTACATTTGGCACCACTACCTCTGCTATATCCTCTAGCCTTGTCACTACAGTTGGCACCACTACCTCTGCTATATCTTCTAGTCTTGTCACTACAGTTGGCACCACTACCTCTGCTATATCCTCTAGTCTTGTCACTACAGTTGGCACCACTACCTCTACTATATCCTCTAGTCCTGTCACTAGAGTTGGCACCACTACCTCTGCTATATCCTCTAGTCTTGTCACTAGAGTTGGCACCACTACCTCTACTATATCCTCTAGTCTTGTTACTACAGTTGGCACCACTACCTCTACTATATTCTCTAGTCTTGTCACTACAGTTGGCACCACTACCTCTGCTATATCCTCTAGTCTTGTCACTACAGTTGGCACCACTACCTCTGCTATATCCTCTAGTCTTGTCACTAGAGTTGGCACCACTACCTGTACTATATCCTCTAGTCTTGTCACTACAGTTGGCACCACTACCTCTACTATATCCTCTAGTCTTGTCACTACATTTGGCACCACTACCTCTACTATATCCCCTAGTCTTGTCACTACAGTTAGCACCACTACCTCTACTATATCCTCTAGTCTTGTCACTACAGTTGGCACCACTACCTCTGCTATATCCTCTAGTCTTGTCTCTACAGTTGGCACCACTACCTCTGCTATATCCTCTAGTCTTGTCACTAGAGTTGGCACCACTTCCTCTACTATATCCTCTAGTCTTGTCACTACAGTTGGCACCACTACTCTGCTATATCCCCTAGTCTTGTCACTACAGTTGGCACCACTACCTCCGCTATATCCTCTAGTCTTGTCACTACAGTTGGCACCACTACCTCTGCTATATCCTCTAGTCTTGTCACTACAGTTGGCACCACTACTCTGCTATATCCCCTAGTCTTGTCACTACAGTTGGCACCACTACCTCCGCTATATCCTCTAGTCTTGTCACTACAGTTGGCACCACTACCTCTGCTATATCCTCTAGTCTTGTCACTACAGTTGGCACCACTACTCTGCTATATCCCCTAGTCTTGTCACTACAGTTGGCACCACTACCTCTGCTATATCCTCTAGTCTTGTCACTAGAGTTGGCACCACTACCTCTACTATATCCTCTAGTCTTGTCACTACAGTTGGCGCCACTACCTCTGCTATATCCTCTAGTCTTGTCACTAGAGTTGGCACCACTACCTCTACTATATCCCCTAGTCTTGTCCCTACAGTTGGCACCACTACCTCTGCTATATCCTCTAGTCTTGTCACTACAGTTGGCACCACTACCTCCGCTATATCCTCTAGTCTTGTCACTACAGTTGGCACTACTACCTCTGCTATATCCTCTAGTCTTGTCACTACAGTTGGCACCACTACTCTGCTATATCCCCTAGTCTTGTCACTACAGTTGGCACCACTACCTCTGCTATATCCTCTAGTCTTGTCACTACAGTTGGCACCACTACTCTGCTATATCCCCTAGTCTTGTCACTACAGTTGGCACCACTACCTCTGCTATATCCTCTAGTCTTGTCACTAGAGTTGGCACCACTACCTCTACTATATCCTCTAGTCTTGTCACTACAGTTGGCACCACTACCTCTGCTATATCCTCTAGTCTTGTCACTAGAGTTGGCACCACTACCTCTACTATATCCCCTAGTCTTGTCCCTACAGTTGGCACCACTACCTCTGCTATATCCTCTAGTCTTGTCACTACAGTTGGCACCACTACCTCCGCTATATCCTCTAGTCTTGTCACTACAGTTGGCACTACTACCTCTGCTATATCCTCTAGTCTTGTCACTACAGTTGGCACCACTACTCTGCTATATCCCCTAGTCTTGTCACTACAGTTGGCACCACTACCTCCGCTATATCCTCTAGTCTTGTCACTAGAGTTGGCACCACTACCTGTACTATATCCTCTAGTCTTGTCACTAGAGTTGGCACCACTACCTGTACTATATCCTTTAGTCTTGTCACTAGAGTTGGCACCACTACCTCTGCTATATCCTCTAGTCTTGTCACTAGAGTTGGCACCACTACCTCTGCTATATTCTCTAGTCTTGTCACTACAGTTGGCACCACTACCTCTGCTATATCCTCTAGTATTGTCACTAGAGTTGGCACCACTACCTCTGCTATATCCTCTAGTCTTGTCACTACAGTTGGCACCACTACCTCCGCTATATCCTCTAGTCTTGTCACTACAGTTGGCACTACTACCTCTGCTATATCCTCTAGTCTTGTCACTACAGTTGGCACCACTACTCTGCTATATCCCCTAGTCTTGTCACTACAGTTGGCACCACTACCTCCGCTATATCCTCTAGTCTTGTCACTAGAGTTGGCACCACTACCTGTACTATATCCTCTAGTCTTGTCACTAGAGTTGGCACCACTACCTGTACTATATCCTTTAGTCTTGTCACTAGAGTTGGCACCACTACCTCTGCTATATCCTCTAGTCTTGTCACTAGAGTTGGCACCACTACCTCTGCTATATTCTCTAGTCTTGTCACTATAGTTGGCACCACTACCTCTGCTATATCCTCTAGTATTGTCACTAGTGTTGGCACCACTACCTCTGCTATATCCTCTAGTCTTGTCACTACAGTTGGCACCACTACCTCTGCTATATCCTCTAGTCTTGTCACTACAGTTGGCACCACTACCTCTACTATATCCTCTAGTCTTGTCACTACAGTTGGCACCACTACCTCTGCTATATCCTCTAGTCTTGTCACTACAGTTGGCACCACTACCTCTACTATATCCTCTAGTCTTGTCACTAGAGTTGGCACCACTACCTCTACTATATCCTCTAGTCTTGTCACTACAGTTGGCACCACTACCTCTGCTATATCCCCTAGTATTGTCACTACAGTTGGCACCACTACCTCTACTATATCCTCTAGTCTTGTCACTACAGTTGGCACCACTACCTCTACTATATCCTCTAGTCTTGTCACTACAGTTGGCACCACTACCTCTACTATATCCTCTAGTCTTGTCACTAGAGTTGGCACCACTACCTCTACTATATCCTCTAGTCTTGTCACTACAGTTAGCACCACTACCTCTGCTATATCCTCTAGTCTTGTCACTACAGTTGGCACCACTACTCTGCTATATCCTCTAGTCTTGTCACTACAGTTGGCACCACTACCTCTACTATATCCTCTAGTCTTGTCACTACAGTTGGCACCACTACCTCTACTATATCCTCTAGTCTTGTCACTACAGTTGGCACCACTACCTCTGCTATATCCTCTAGTCTTGTCACTAGAGTTGGCACCACTACCTCTGCTATATCCTCTAGTCTTGTCACTACAGTTGGCACCACTACCTCTACTATATTCTCTAGTCTTGTCACTACAGTTGGCACCACTACCTCTGCTATATCCTCTAGTCTTGTCGCTACAGTTGGCACCACTACCTCTACTATATCCTCTAGTCTTGTCACTACAGTTGGCACCACTACCTCTGCTATATCCTCTAGTATTGTCACTACAGTTGGCACCACTACCTCTGCTATATCCTCTAGTCTTGTCGCTACAGTTGGCACCACTACCTCTGCTATATCCTCTAGTCTTGTCACTACAGTTGGCACCACTACCTCTGCTATATCCTCTAGTCTTGTCACTAGAGTTGGCACCACTACCTCTACTATATCCTCTAGTCTTGTCACTACAGTTGGCACCACTACCTCTGCTATATCCTCTAGTCTTGTCACTACAGTTGGCACCACTACCTCTGCTATATCCTCTAGTCTTGTCACTACAGTTAGCACCACTACCTCTGCTATATCCTCTAGTCTTGTCACTACAGTTGGCACCACTACCTCTGCTATATCCTCTAGTCTTGTCACTACAGTTGGCACCACTACCTCTGCTATATCCTCTAGTCTTGTCACTAGAGTTGGCACCACTACCTCTACTATATCCTCTAGTCTTGTCACTACAGTTGGCACCACTACCTCTGCTATATCCTCTAGTCTTGTCACTACAGTTGGCACCACTACCTCTGCTATATCCTCTAGTCTTGTCACTACAGTTGGCACCACTACCTCTGCTATATCCTCTAGTCTTGTCACTACAGTTGGCACCACTACCTCTACTATATCCTCTAGTCTTGTCACTACAGTTGGCACCACTACCTCTGCTATATCCTCTAGTATTGTCACTACAGTTGGCACCACTACCTCTGCTATATCCTCTAGTCTTGTCACTACAGTTGGCACCACTACCTCTGCTATATCCTCTAGTATTGTCACTACAGTTGGCACCACTACCTCTGCTATATCCTCTAGTCTTGTCACTACAGTTGGCACCACTACCTCTGCTATATCCTCTAGTCTTGTCACTACAGTTGGCACTACTACCTCTGCTATATCCTCTAGTCTTGTCACTACAGTTGGCACCACTACCTCCGCTATATCCTCTAGTCTTGTCACTAGAGTTGGCACCACTACCTCTGCTATATTATCTAGTCTTGTCACTATAGTTGGCACCACTACTCTGCTATATCCTCTAGTCTTGTCACTAGAGTTGGCACCACTACCTCTACTATATCCTCTATTCTTGTCACTACAGTTGGCACCACTACCTCTACTATATCCTCTAGTCTTGTCACTACAGTTGGCACCACTACCTCTGCTATATCCTCTAGTCTTGTCACTACAGTTGGCACCACTACCTCTACTATATCCTCTAGTCTTGTCACTAGAGTTGGCACCACTACCTCTGCTATATCCTCTAGTCTTGTCACTACAGTTGGCACCACTACCTCTACTATATCCTCTAGTCTTGTCACTACAGTTGGCACCACTACCTCTGCTATATCCCCTAGTCTTGTCACTACAGTTGGCACCACTACCTCTGCTATATCCTCTAGTCTTGTCACTACAGTTGGCACCACTACCTCCGCTATATCCTCTAGTCTTGTCACTACAGTTGGCACCACTACCACTGCTATATCCTCTAGTCTTGTCCCTACAGTTGGCACCACTACCTCTACTATATCCTCTAGTCTTGTCCCTACAGTTGGCACCATTGCAGCTGCCCCTACCAAGCTACACCCGGCAGCATTAGCAGTGTGTTACCAGGTTAGAACTGCGAGATGTGATACATGCAAGGCTTGTAATCGGTTGCACCATAGCGGAGGCCGAGCTATCGGAAGGTCACAAGAAATCACCAAGTGAAGGCCAATGAGCGTGGAGGCAATAACCTCATCGTGATCACAATCAGAGCCTATATCATATTCAACGGCTCGTGAGATGGTGAAGAGTTACAAGAATAATGTCACATCCATAACTTGATGACCGTCACTCACCTGGACAATAAATTATTGAATAGACATTCAGAACCTGAGTTACTCTCACAAGGAGCGGTCGCCATGTGGTTTACTAGAAAAGCGTTCTAAATTGGAGGGTTTCCTCTTCATAAAAAAATATTTTGCCCCTGTTCTAGCGTTTTTGCCAATGCGAAATTTATACTTATCTCGTGATGTAAACCATCCAAACGCAATGAAACTTGGTACAGCAAATGTTTGAATTCATTGTAATTAACTGGCATCTAATTTAGTTCAATTGTCTACATAACCTCAAGATGGCGGCTGTGCGAAATATTTCACCGGCATTCTATATCTCCGATACTATAAGCTGATATCACACTAAAATTTTGTACGGTGATAAAGAGTACTACTAGAAGTTCAGCTATGAGACTTCTAATAACTTGTAAAATACAAAACGAACATGGCGGCCAAGCGAATGTCATCATCATCATCTTCTTTTCATGTGTTAGTTCTAGAAAAACTGTTACGGTTTACACAAAAGATTTGAATCTTCACGCCATCTTTTCCTGGGGCGACCTAGAGATCTCTTCCCACCGGGGCAGTAGTTGACGACTGCTTTGGGGATCCTGCTTCTGTCCATCCTGTTGAGGTGTCTTAGACAATTTCTTTGGTATTCATGGATGTATTCCAATATAGATCTGCTCTTAAGACCATTCAGAACTTCTGTGTTTCGTTTGTGATCCCAAGCGAAGGTGAAACATATTAATAGACTTTCCACGCGATTTAACCATATGAGCGCAGTGAATTATGGCACAGTAAATGTTTATACACATTGTAATGCACTGGTATCTAATTATGTTCAATTTTTCACATAACCTCTAGAAGGCGGCTGTGCGCAATTTTAAAATTAAGTTTTTATTTCTTGTGTATTAATCATGTGATCGAAGTGAACGTTTGACTAATGAGCCTGCGCAAACATTGTCATCTAATAGTACATAACTCTATGGCCTACTTATATAAAAATCCAGCATGGAGACCAACCGAAGTATTAAGACAGTTCTCAATATCTACTAACTATGATAGCAATCAAACTGAAATTTTGTATGATGATAGAGGCTATGAACATAAGTTCACCTATGGGACTTTCAATACGCTGGAGAGCACAAGTCCAACATGGCGGCTACGCGAAATATAAATATTGGAATGGACGTTTCTCGCTATTTAACCATCCAAGTGCAGTAAAACTTGGTACGGTAAATGCTTATACAAATTTTAATCCACTTGCATCTAATTTATTTCAATTGCTTTCATAACCACAAGAAATTTTAAAATCTGATTTTCATATCTTGTGTCCTAATCATGCGATTGAAGTTTGGATACTTCACGTACACAATAATCTCCATCTAATATTACACAACTCTAACTTCTACAAATATAACAAGTAATTCCGTGAAGAACTATACAGCCTATTTTCTTATATCCTACTTATGTTAATTGCCTCTATCTACATACAAAATTTCAGTTTGATTGCTGTAATAGATTCGTAGATATTGGGAACCGACTAAATATTACGGATGGTCGCCATGTTGGATTTTATATATGTAGGTCCTAGAGTTATGTACTGATACATGAAGATTATTGTGTACGTGTAGCATTCAAACTTCAATCGCATGTTTAGGACTCAAGAAGTAACAACGAGAATTGAAATAAAGTAGATACCAGTGGATTAACATTCATATAAGGATGTACTGTACCAAGTTTCACAGCACTCGGATGGTTAAATTGCGAGAAACGTCCATGTGAATATTTATACTTCGCGTCGCCGCCATGTTGGATTTGTGATCACCAGGTTATTTAAAGTCATATAGGTGAACTTAAGTTCATAGCCTCTATCAAAATAAAACAATTCAGTTTGATTGCTATAATAGATTCGTAGATATTCAGAGCCGTCTAAATATTTCGGACGGTCGCCATGTTGGATTGTTAAATGTATAGGCCATAGAGTCATGTACCATTAAAGGAACATTATTGAGTAGGTTCATTATTCAAACTTTCACATCGATCACATGATTATGACACATGAAATAAAAACTTAATTTTAAAATTCGCAAAGCCGCCATCTTGAGGTTATGTAAACAATTGAACTAAATTCGATACCTGTGCATTAGAATGTGTATAAACATTCCCTGTACCAGATTTCATTTCGTTTGGAACATTAAATCGCGAGAAAGGTCTATTTAAAATTTTCAAATTCGCTTGGCCGCCATGTTCGTTTTGTAGTTAACCGGGTTTTTAAAGTCTTATAGATGAACTTTCAGTAGTGCCCTTTATCTCTGTACAAAATTTCAGGGTGATACCGCTAATAGTTTCAGAGATATAGAATGCCGGTGAAATATTTCGCACTTCCGCCATCTTGTGGTTATGTAAACAAATGAACCAAGTTAGATGTCGGTGAATTACAATGTGTATAAACATATACTGTACCAAGTTTTATTTCGTTTGGTTCGTTAAATCGCGATAAACGTCTATTTAAAAGTCGCAAATTCGCGTGGCCGCCATGTTGGTTTCGTAGCTACCAGTTTTTCAAAAGTCACATACAGTAGGTGAACTTCTAGTAGTTCCCTTTATCACTGTAAAAATTTCCAGGGTGATATCGGGAATAGTTTCGGAGATATTGAATACTGGTGAAATATTTCGCACAGCGGCCATGTTGGATTGGTGAGACGTAACAAAATTTGAAGGGCACGGTCGGGGTCGTCGGGAATAGTGCTATGAACTTACCGAGTTTGATTGAAATCGCTCCAGCCGATTAGAAGTTATTAGTGGGACACACACACACACGCGCACGCACACACACACGGACAAAAGGTGATCGCATAAGTCTTTTTTTTTTTTTTTTTTCAAAATTGAAAATAGGCTAAAAATCCAACATGGTGACCAACCGAAATATTTAGATGGTTCTCAATATATACGAATCTATTACAGCAATCAAACTGAAATTTTGTATGTTGATAGTGGCAATTAGCATAAATAGGATAAATTAAAAGAGGCTGTATAGTTCTTCACCGAACTACTTGTTCATAAATGAAAATATGCTAAAATGGCTTCCAATATGATAAAGGATATTTCGAAAAAGAGTACCTAGAAACGGTGGAAACTTTACTTCATCTCTGGTTGCGACTATAGTCTAAGCATAATGGTTATTTGCAAAATACATCTATACGTTCTTTTTATAGTAATGTATTTTTAGCATATTCATTAGCGTCAGATACTTTGGATACATGAATTTGAGAAAATTTTAAATATTGTTAGCTAATAAAATTGTGTAAATTTGTCTACTTTGTGTTGTTCTACATTCGAGAGCTCCATCAGCATGCCTGGGCCCCTTTTGCCTTCCCTATCCTCAGGTTTGATCACGCTCAATGCTGGTTTTCTTCCCAGATCTATGTTTCAATATGATTAAGCAACAACATCATCCGAGATATTAAAAGCTAAGGTGTATGGTTCACATAACTCAAAGTCTTAAACCAGAGGGAGTTTGAGGGTGCGGTTTGTGCCAAAATCTTCCAAATCGTCTCAATCGTACCGAAAAAAACTCCCATTTCTTGAAAAGTCAATGGAGATATAAGTATTTGATTATAAAGTGTGATTAAACAAATATACAAGACCTGTGTCGCGATCCCGCATAACAGTAAAGCCGTGTGGGTGGTATATACAGATACGAGAAGCGCTAATTATACAGTACATACTTCCCAAACAATCCCTTGCTTGTATGAGCAAGAGTAAAATTTGCAATTCTATACCCTGATGAGCTTGACCTATGCGCCATGATGAGGTTTAAATGAATGATGGAAACGTGACAAACATCCAGCAATTGCGATAAATATGTCGGTGAAGTAGAGAGTGATATGTACTTGGAGCATGATCACGTGGACATGCTCTGGGTGTTGTGTCGTGATGGTAAAGGGCAAGACCACGCAGATTAGGTGACAAATGCATGACTTTGTTCAGGAATTGCATTGCCAGGCGCTTAATCAGACTCATTAAACTGATCAAGGCCTTCAGATAAATATATCAGTTGCTAATCCAACATAGACTACTGAACCTATTCAAATAAAATGTGCGATTAAAGCAGTTAGACACAGTTAGTAGCAGTGGTTCATGAAGAAATTGGTAGCTATCTTTATGGTTTCCTCACTTCATTTATTGGCGGAAGATTTCCAAACTTCTGCCGTGAAGTGGGTTATGGCGCCTAGCGCACCGATGATTAACACAATTACCTCAATAACCTTTATAGCAACTTTTCCTCGAAATTTGATGTTTTCAGTCGGTTAACACTATTGTAACCAATTGTGATGGGTTATTCGCTCATCAAAACTTGAGGCAGCTGAAATGTGGTTTTGGAGACGAATGACCCGATGAAGCTGGATGGAAAGAAAGAGAAGTGAGCTTGTTCTGAACCAAATTCAGGAGAATCGATGCCTGTTGAACACCATCAAGAAAAGGAAATCAAAATTCATGGGACACATACTCAGACATGACACTCTCCTCCAGGTCATTTTTGAAGGAAACATTTTGGGGAAGAAACCAAGGGGACGACCAAGACAATCGTATCTCAAGAACATTGTCATGGACATGGAATGTGACTCGTATGCCCACATGAAGAGAACTGCTGAACACCGTAAGAAATGGCTGCAACGACAAGGCTTTTAGCCTTTAGAAGCTGATGATGATTCTCTTATCCTGCAAAAATTTGCATGAGGTTAATAAATACATCGAGGGATCATTATCAGATCCATTACACTTAGACTATTAAAACTATGTCTGAAAGTATGGGTGATAGTAGGCCTATTTAGAATATGTTCACTTAATTAGTTGCAGTATTAGTTAACATAATGCTAATAGGGAATATTTGTTAGTTGTAGTCTATGAGATGTTTTGATAAGATACCGAAAGTGGTGATGGACCTCCAAATTCGCTTCTTCTTCTTCGTCTCCTTCAAGTGCCTCGTCCTCCAAGAACATTGGCGATCAGTATCATGAACTGCTGTTTGTCCATAGCTGTTCTAAACAGCGACACTGTAATATGTCCAAACCACTGGCTTGAGATCTTTAGCCAGGATATTCGTCTGTGTCCTTTACCCCTAATGCCATCAATCTTCCCTTGGATAATTAACTGAAAGAGGTGGTTTTTGTTGTTGCGCATGAAATTACCGAAGTATTCTAGTTTTCTCCTTTTGATGATACTGAGAATTTCCAAGTCTTTGTTCATACGCAGCAGTACTTGCACATTTGTGACTTTAGCTGTCCTGCGATACGTCCACATTTCACATGCTATCAGTTTCTTACTTAAAACCTCGGTAAGTGTCCATGATTCAACTCCATAGAGCAGGACACAAAAAACGTATCATCGAAGCAGTCGGGTGCGTAATGACAGACTTAAATCACGGCTGGTCAAACTTTTCTCATTTTATTGAAAGAACTTCTGGCCTGCTCAATTCTACAGCGAATTTCTTGACTTAAGTCCCAGTTATCATTGATTCGACATCCTAAATATTTATATGATGAAACCCTTTCAATTCTTTCATCACCAAGTAAAAGAATGCCCTGAAATTCATTTTTGTTTCTACTATCAAATTCGCTTGCTTAGTTAGTGTGAATATGTGATTGTTGTTAAATGGTCAGTTCAGCATCCGTATCAGCATACTTTCAGTATCTTAACCAAATATCACAAAGACTACATACAACTAACAAATATTGGCTAGTTGTATTATGTTAAATACTGTACCCATCTGACATCATGTGGAGAACATGTATTCACATCCCGACTTGCCCTGTCCCTTCGAGGTATGGTGCGTCTCCCCACAGTGCGAATACATATTCAGGATCCGAATACTACAAGGTACTACTCTACAAGAAAACGGTAAACAACATCCAAAAATACAATATTTAATCTTAAATCATGGCTATAACACAACAATAAAACATCCATTTACATTTAAATTAATCCCACAATAATCAAAATAAACTTTGGATCACACAGATGATAATGGCAAAGGGACACTGAATGCTAATCTACATCATCTGCGGTCCGCAGCTAAGATCGCAATTTGACCTCACCAGGCATGCTGCCACATCTCTTCCTGTGAGTCTATGAGTCTACCTCTGGTGTCTCAATACACTAAACACTTCACTAAACAATTCCATTTATGGTAATGCACTCTTGTCATTTGACGAATGTTCTTATCTTAGGCACATCACTAAATAATAATAATAATAATAATAATAATAATAATAATAATAATAAGCACAACAAATCAAATAAACATGACATCAACTGTACACAAATAGCACTTCAATATTATTGACGTAACAGTATTTATTTCTTGACTATCCATAGGGATTATGGAATATTTACATTACTTCATGGTTCAACAATGCGTTAGCCTTTGTTGCGATAGGTTACTTGTACAACAATGTACTTTAATTCTGTGTATTGTTTCCTTCCTCCGCTTTCTCCACAAACGCGAACAATAGTACCTTCCTACTCTACATAAACAATGCTAGTCTGCTATAACGATACTATACGTCTCTAAGTCGTTCAAAATATAAGTCGATTTAGAGTTATGTTTGCATCAACTCCATATTAGCCATACCCGTATGCAAATATGAATCTCAAACTGGGTTTTAAACTTCAAATAATGTGTCAGTTGCCTCTTGGCGTAGTTAGTGTTAAGAATAGCTAACGTTGCTAAATATCACTCGATTTCAACAATTAAAAGATGGATATAACATCCTTATAGTGCTAAGAATTGATTTCTGCCGACAAATTAAACAATTTTGTATTAATAAAAACGCCAGACCTTGATATCGCAGTCTCCAGTACACTTACAATAGGGTTAGTCGTAAAACTACCACCCGCAGTGAATACCATAGCTTATACCTGGGTCGCTAGAAACCATGATGGCAGCCTAGTCTGACCCTTGGCCGACCAGCTCATTCCCCCAGCTGTCTCATTACTCATTCAATACAACACCAACAAGATTTTTACAGTTGCACTTTCACTCTGCGTTTAGTATAAGGCGAAACTGTGTCATTGTTATGAACTGGATATCCAAATATTTAACATTCTATCAACAGGGTAACATTAATTGGCTCAACGTGGCTCAATAACATAATGTAGCAAAGGAATGGGTTTTACTAGGCACGAAAGTCTTGGGGAACAGCATACGGCTTTTAATGGCGTGGTCTAGTGGTCTTAATGCTTGCCACTTTCACGCACGAAGTCTCGGTAGGGCGTCCTTGACCCTTCCGTAATAGATTCTCGCATCACAATGCGGATCATTACCAGGAGTAGCTCATTGAGTTGGCAAACGTTATTCCTCAATAGCCCTCACGATGCTAGTATGGCAGTTCAGACGCCTGTCTGTCTCCATACGCTATCGTCAATACAACGGTATGCCCCATGGCTATACATCAATACAAGCCTTCGTAGAATAGCCCGTATGGTCCTGAAAATGTCCTAGAAACGTTCCTTGCATTAATTTAAGTAATCAACTTGATTTTACTCTTAAATTGATCGCATATCAGTGGCACATATACTAGGTCTGTTGGTATATGGCAGATCATATGTCACTTCTAGTTTTCCTTCAATCTGGCGTGCTTAATGATTTTCTGTATCATCCCTTATCATACTGGTATATGTTTACTGGCATTCTACTGGCTCTTTGACATTACAACAGTTACTGCGTGATTCATTACACTCATTACATTTGATCATGTATAACATTAATTGCTGACACATAATGATATCAATCTTATATATAACATTTACCTTGTAATTACCTGGGATTTGATGCAATTTTATCACTTCATGCAAGCATGCTGAATATTTCATTATTTCGACTTTTCTCACTCATAAAGTTACTTTTCAACTTTAACATTAGACTTATTGTGGTCTTACGCAAATCAGCTGTGAGCCAAATCATTCTCAATTTGCAAATGCTTCTATAGCAAATACGAGGAATGCAAGCTCGTATAAATATTACTTCAAAATACCTATTTTGACATGATTTCGACTTAGACGTATCGTATCGTTAGCTTTCTACATATATCATTGGAATTGGTACTCGCATTGTGTTCTGGTGGTCGAATCCTATGACACCACATATAACCTACCATCTTGACATTTACTGATGCATCATGATGGATACGTTATATTTTCTTTGTGGACACAATACACTTTTCACTTTGGTAATACACATTTTCACTTTACCATATATACACATTTTTCACAATATTTTATCTTACAACAATGTGAGTGGTGAGGGCCAAGACTTGATCAGTACAGCTTCGGTTTTTCCTGAATCCAGCTTGTTCTGTTGGGGTTACAGCTTCAATGAGTGGTGCTATCCTGGCAAGAAGGACTCGTTCTAAAAGTTTATAAATGCAGCTAAGAAGTGCTATTGGACGGTATTTTTCTGGTCTCTGCTCCGACTTGCCAGGTTTAAGAAGGGCGATCACCTTTGACCGTTTAAACTGCTTTGGTAGGTTGTTAGTCTGAAGGATGAAAGTAAAAAGTGAAGTAAGCCAGCTGATGCTATGTGGACCCATGTTTCGCAGGAATTCATTATAGATGCCATCTGGACCAGCAGCTTTACCAGTTTTCAACATCTTTATAGCGGTTTCAACTTCCTGAACAGAAAATGGCCTAGACAGTTTCTCATTCTTCTGAGTTCTACGTTTGAGTTCGGTGAGCTTTTGTTTCACTGTTTTCGTGTGACATTTATCTCTTTTGGATCGTGTAATGTCCACCACTCTATTTGCAATGGAATCTGGGCTCAAGTTAGTATACTGCTTTTTGGAGACATGTTTTCCAGTAAGACGATTTAAGACTCTCCAAGCCTTTCTGCTCGATTTCGCAAAGTCCATGTTTTTCACTGTTTCTTCCCACTTTTGTTTCCTATTCTTCTCTAGTGATTGTAGCAGCTTCGAACCAACTTCATGATTGCCTGTTGTTAGATATTCTTCGTATAGCGCCTCGCTTTCAGGGTTCCAGCCAGGCACATAATCTTTTCTGAAACCTCTAGGGACGTTTAATTTAGCAGCTGAAATTACTAGGTTAACGAAGTCATCATAGTTATTGACAATTGGCTCTAGTTTTGAATCAAATAGCTTCCGATCAAGATCTTCAGAGAATTTGTCCCAATTTGCACTGTTGAAATTCCACCTGGGTAGAGGTACTGAGTTCACCAGGGGTATCTTCGTGCCAGTTTCCAGATGAACTGGTCGGTGTTGGCTGTTTGGGAAGTTAGACAGTATTTCACGTGCAGTGTTAAGAGGCTGATCAAGACAATCCTTGGACACAAATGTTAGGTCGGGAATGCAGTCTCTTCCCCAACGAGCAGAATGGAAGGAGCCTTTGTCTTTCGCGTCAAAAACTAGATGCAGATCGGATATTTCTGCCCATTGAGTTAGTACCTCGCCATCATCATCTACTGTGTCATACCGCCAGTTAAGCTGTCTTTATCGACCTGACTAGCGCATATGATACTGT
Source organism: Meconema thalassinum (assembly GCA_946902985.2). Classification (NCBI taxonomy): domain Eukaryota; kingdom Metazoa; phylum Arthropoda; class Insecta; order Orthoptera; family Tettigoniidae; genus Meconema; species Meconema thalassinum. The sequence continues at coordinate 2,043,729,365 of OX336388.2, forward strand.
TTGGCGACATGGACTGATCCTCAAAGTGCTGGAAGCTATCCCCTGTTTGGAAATTGCAAATCTTATCTCTAACATGCTTTGTGAAAGAGAGTTCGTAGTATTTCTAGATGATGCTAAAAGTCGCAAAAGGAAACTAAATAATGGTCTACCCCAAGGATCAGTTTTGGCCCCAGTTCTATTCAATCTGTACATTCAGGACTTGCCACCAACAACAGCTACTAAGTTTATTTACGCAGATGACATTGCACTGGTAGCTCAAAGCAGAACTTTTGAAGATGCAGAAGGCACTCTTACAACCGATCTGGAGAAAATGTCAACGTTCTTCAAGTCCTGGCGACTGATCCCAAGTATGTCTAAGACAGAGGTTTCATGCTTCCATCTTGCCAACCGACTAGCAAACTACAAGCCAAATGTTGTATTTCGTGGTGAAAAACTGAAATACAACCCTTTCCCGAAATACCTAGGTGTCACGCTGGACCGAACTCTGAGCTACAAAGAACACCTCACCAAGCTCTCTCACAAAATTTCCACCAGAAATAACATCCTGCACAAGCTTTGCGGTAGTTCATGGGGAGCCACGGCGGACTGCTTAAGATTAACGGGTATCAGTCTAGTCTATTCTGCAGCGGAATACTGTGCTCCAGTATGGTTGGAAAGTGCACATGTGCATAAAGTGGATACCAAGCTGAATGACACTATGCGTTGCATAACCGGCACCGTAAAATCAACCCCTCGCCACTGGCTACCAGTACTCAGCCACATTCCACCACCTCACCTGAGGAGGAAAGAAGCTCTGATCAGAGAAGCAAAGAAGATCTATGCTTCTCCCTCATTACCAATACACCAGGAATTCTGCCACCCACCACCGAAGCGACTTCATTCGAGGAGACCAACCAGTTTATTGGCCGACCAACTTCTGGCAAATCGATTCAACCTAAACCAATGCTGGCAGGACGAATGGTCAAACTCAACGTCTGGAACTAGTGCCCAGGAGATCAACCCAACGGTGAAAATACAAGGATTTGACCTTCCTAGAAAATTATGGTGTCGCCTCAATAGACTGAGAACCAGGCACGGCCGTTGCAATTACCTATGCCATAAGTGGGGTTGGATAGATTCCCCATTGTGTCAATGCAATGAGGAGGAACAGACCATGGACCATATCATCCAGCGCTGCCCTCTACATGCCTACTCCGGGAGCCCTAGTGATCTGTTTCATCTTCGAGAATGTACTGTGGAATGGCTCCAAAACTTGAACTTGGATTTGTGATATGTTTTTATGTAATTCACCATACGATTAAATAAATAAATCTTACAACACATTATTTTTAACACTGACATACATTAAAATTTTTATTACACAGACACTTTTTCACACGATTTGCCTCATTGGCTTCATATTTGCGTGATAACAGAGTTGCAGGTGGCGCGATTTCCGACATATAACTCCAATGGAAGTCTCTATCAAACGCGATCCTGGCTAACACTTGTTCAAACAGCTGCTAGTGTGAATGTTCCTCCACGTCATCTATCCTCAGTGTCTTTGTCAGTACTTGAATAAGATCACAATGCCTGTGACATTCTTCCCATCCCATGATCTATAATAATGGATATAGTGTGACCATTGTTAACAACTAGATCATGACTTGCGCGCTTTACAAAATTACCCATATGACGGTGTAATTTACTGTTCATACCACATTATTTTACTTACTGAGCGGCTTGATAATTATAAGCTTTACTTGGCTTCTATTATTTTTACGGCATCTGCACACTCGTAATTTCGTCCAATCAGTTCAGTACTGAAGAACATCTTCCCGACTGAAATACTTCTATTGACTTTAGATTAAACATCAAAATGTTCCTTTTACTCACTTGTACAAATACTTTGTTCATTTGCGCGGCCTTTGTTCACCATATTCGAACGTGCTGGAATAACCTTCTCTCCACGTGACTTCTCACGGTTGACTTTATAATACATTTTAAACTTGCACTTGCGCGGTCTTTGTTTATTACGACTGGCGTGGCTTTGTTCCAAATTCTGTACGCGTGGGCAGCACCCTCCCCGCGTGAGTGCTCCAAGATGACTGACTTCTCCATGGCTTCCTGCTCTATTTAAGGTTTTCCTCTCAAAACATAGTTCTCTCAAATCCACGGAGCGACCTTTCCTTTAAAACTGCAGTTTCCGGGGCTGAAACTGCCTTCATCTGGTCCAATTTTGCACGGAGGTTACAATTCCAGTCTCGTGCCAGTGATTTGATCGTTCAAATAATTAATATTCATTGATCTTGGTGATGGCTTGGGCACGCTATGCTCCGGGGATTCTCCTTTCATTTTGCGCTGATGGTCTGACATCCGCGTTTCTGCGTTCACCGTCCGTGTAATGCTTAATATGCTCCAATAAGCATACTTCTTGGGCTCATAATTATCCTCTCCGGATTTCATTCATCTTAGTGTTGATTTCAACTCTCTCGGATGCCTCGTTTTCATGTAATCAGTAGTTCCCACAGTCATTACTCTGTCTTAGCTCCCCCTTGTAGACGGAAAAAGTCCCTAGGCGCCAAGCTGACACGCCCCTCTGAACTAGCTAATTTCTCAAATGTCAGTCTTGCCTCGAAACTGTGCTTTTTAGCTCAAATACTGTATCTTACAGTAGTATGGATACCTTCTATTTTGTACAATATTGCTTATAATTCCTACAATATACCTGGAATTAAGCTAATATTTCAAGAATAGTCTTACTGTATGTGGTTCTTGGTTACAATGAGGTTTTTCCCCCTCAAAGGCCTCTGGTTCGATACCCCGAAAAATCGTATGCGTGATTTTTCCCCTCTGGAGTATCAGGTTCGACGCCAGTCAGCACAAGTACCATGGGTACATTATTTACCCAGCAAAATTTAAAAAATCAATGGACAAGGGAATGTCTTTTAATCATTTGCTGACTGCGCTCGACCTCCATCTCAATGTTTACACTAGGTGGTCAGCGACCCCGTCTGGCAAGTCTGCCGTTCTCCCCCTCTGTTGTATCTCTAGGCTGTCTCGCATGAAAGCTTTTTCTTGTCTGAGGGTCCTATTCATACTGTGGAGTTCCTTGGCTGCTTCAACGAGCTGGTCATAAAATTCGAGCAGGCCACAGTCGCACGGTTTCCCTCTTCCTTCTTGCTGGGCAAGCTCCTTCTTACAATTGCTTTCACAATAGTGTGGCGGATTCTCTGGCCTCTCTGCCTGTGCGCACATGACTGCCCCGTTCACTTGAGTGTGTACGGCTTCTTCTTGTCCTTCAAACTCTTCCGGAGGATTATATAACTTTAAGTTTGCTGCATTCATAATTACTTCACTTCCATTGTCTTTGTGTTTCACTCTATGGGCATTGTTCTGCAGATCTCTAATGATGATATAGGGTCCCATATAGTTCAGATTGAACTTCTTATATCTCCTGCTTTCTGGATCGGAGCTGGATGTTTTATTTTTCACAAGTACCCACTCCCCCAACGAGTAGTGGTCTATGATATCTCTTCCCGCGATTCCTTCGCTGTCGCCTCTCCGCTTGCGCCTTGAGGTACTCGAAGGTTCGCTGGATCCTCAATTCGCGTGAAGGTTGCGCGTCTACAGGTGTCTGTATTACTCCGTTCCAAGGTCTCTCTGGTTCTTGGTCGAGTTGTAATCTCACGGGTATTTGTCCTGTAGCTTCATGGACTGTATTGTTGATACAATACTCAATAATGTCTACCACATCAATCCATCTCCAGTTTTCTTCAGAGCAGTAGATCTTCATGTACTTCTGTAATTCTCTCATGACTCTTTCGACTCTCGGTGTCTAATTGTGGACAAAATATGCTTGATTCCTAAATTTTGCATCTCCCTGCGAAAATCTACACTGGTAAAACAGCTTCCGTGGTCGGATAGTAGATTTTGCGGCTTCCCCAAGATTGGAATAACTCGTTCCTTCAATCTCGTGAGTACTTGCTTTGTACTGGTTTTCTGGATAGGACACAGTACTACCATCTTCGAAAAAGAATCCATTGCTACAAATATATGCTTGTTACCCCTTCTAGCCCTCGGCAGAGGCCCGAAGTTGTCTATCGACATTAGCTAACAAGGTTTCTCTGGAAATAGCGGTTTAGGCCTTTGCTTCATTAAATACGAGTTGGGTTTTACTCGTTGGCATATATCACAGGTCCTTATGGTGTTCCTCACAGTTTCCCTCATTTTAGGCCATATAAACGCTTCTTTGTGCTCTGGACCAATCTTAGCTTCAGTTAACTTCTCTTCTAAACATGTGCCGAATTCAGATTCCAATTCCTTTTCCAGATCCGTAGCTAGCGTTACCAACTGTTCTTCAATGACCTCAGTGGCTAACATTGCTTCTCCGGTATTTTCTTCGTATGTATGCCATACGTTTTCTTCTGGCCTCATGTCATTCTGTTTCATTGATATCTGCATATCTGTGGCTTCGTTTTCCGCACGGAACATTACAATGTCCTGGGATAAGTCGATGATAACTTTATATTCTCTAATGAAACCTGCCCCAATGATAATATTAAACGGGAGTCTGTTTACTATTAAGAAATTCTGAGAGAATATAGATTTTCCTATTTTTAAATCCAAGAAAACCTGGTATTTACAGATTTTATCGGGTATAATACCTCTGATTTTTACGCTTGAAGTGGGTATTTTCAAGACGTGACCCTTGGTTTCTATTTCATTTAACAGTGCTTGAGTGATTAAGCATACTGTCGAACCCGTGTCCATCAGACTACGTATGTTCATGCCTGCAATTTCCACAAGGATAATGGGTAATTCCCTCCTTACAGTGGTCTGTCCTTCTACTGTCTCTTCAATCAGCTCTTCAGGCTTGGCAATCCAGTTGACAATATCGACTGTATTCCATCTAGTGGTTCGGCTTACATGTTGGCCTTTTAATTTCGAAGTTTTCTTTCCTGGGCACCGCCTTTTTCAGCGCGCCTTTTTTCTTCCTCGAGCTGCTGCAATTCCAGGCTTTTCGCTCCGTCGTTATTATTATAAACATCCGGCGATTTCCTGTTTCTTATTGCTTCATCTCATTTTACTTGGGATGGTCTGTTTCCGTCTTCCCTTTCCTCCATGTACCTTAATGAGGCGTGGTATCTCTGTTCTACCTCCTCGTCAAAGCTTCGGCTTTGTTCTTGTCCTCTCCATTGTTTGTTGTTTCTCTGACGGCCATACCCTCTTCTATTGTTATAAGGTCGTACCCTCGAACCATGCTGCTCCCAGGGTCTTCGTACCTGCGTATCCCGGTTTGAGTTCCCTCGGTATACTGGCTGTCTCCTTCTTTCTTCATTCTCCGCTGGGTGCCAGTTCGAATTCATTGCTTCCGTGCTTGTGGACTTATTATTCTTACTAGGGACTTTAACTGGTTCAATTTGTGTGTCTGACATGTGGACTTGTTCTGTACTTCTGCCCTGTCTCGTGTTATGTGATGGTGTTAAGTCCAACTGTCTCAAAACGGCTTCCATTTCAATAGCTGTTTTTGCGTTTGCTGATATCAGCAATCTTTGCACTTCACATGGCAACTGCTTTGCGATGGCTATACAGAGATCTTGGTCTGAAGGGGCCTGATCAAGTTCACGGAAGCGACAGAGCTGTTGTACAAAAAACTCCGCGTATTTAGTGGGATTATTCGTGCTGTAACGTCTTGAGTATAAGTCCAACCTCAAGTTCTGTTGTACCGATGGATCCCAGTAACGCCAAAGAAACGCCGGGCGAAACTCCTCTACCGCATCAAATGTGTATAGGAAGCTTCTAAACCAGAGCGCACTCTCTCCTTCAGTGAGTTTTTCTATTGCTCTTAGCCTTCGTTATGGTGGAGCTTTCGTATCATTTCCACCAGTACTTCGGTGTCATTGTAGAGTGATTTCTCGAAAATTTTCGTGGTTTTTCCTCATTAGCTCTTATAACCGTGATTATTTGGTTTTCAGCATTATTTTCGTTAGGAGTTGACATGGCCATTGGTACACCTGGCCTCATGTACTGCACCCGAAGAAACCCATCAGTACTTATATCCTAAGCCCGAAAAAGGATTGCAGACATGTAAGTTACCCAGCTCACAAGCTTATCATGCCTACTAAGTAAAATTGGGAATTCCAGGAACATACAGGATAGATATTATTCGTAAAGAAAATAGTACTACTAGACAAGGTACAAATTTCTACTATTATTTACATTTATAACAACCGAGAAACTCCAATCTCGAGGGTTGATAAGGTCTAATCTATAGTGAGCGCCTGTATCTATACCTCGTAGTACTATTTTCGACGATGACGACAATGAAAACGGAATCAGTTTAGATAAAATTTGACTAAGTTGCTAAAAAGCACTAGCCGTTTATTAAGCTAATAAAACATGTATAACAACTGGCTTCCTCCCTCAATATTGTGTCTCCCTGACACTTCAACAAAATAACTGCAAAGATAAATTTGCACGTGGCATTACTATCGTAAGAAAATGTGAAACGGCGTGACATTAAGTATTGCCCTATTTTATACAGGTCCGCTTCAACTATGAACCGTAGTTCCATATCTAATCAAATTATTCATGAACTATGTGCATATATACATCCTTTTATGAATTCAAATTTCACACTTCATAACGTCGAAGATTAAATTTTCTTCCTCCAATAAGTCTTTCATCTACTCCATTTCTCTTAGACATCAAATTCAAATTCAAACAAACACCGCAACTATAGTGTTGAAAGTAATAAATACTCGTCATAATCAATTGAACATAAGTGACAAACATTTAAGCTAAGCACTGTTCCTTTTTACCTTTATCTATATATCATGAAATTCTGAAATAAGTGCTGAAATTCTTTACTGAGTTAACAATCTTCTGATAAACGTGAATACTGTAAGTGCACGGCATTAACCTTCGTTTCCACACCTCTCCTCCATAATTATACAACAATTACTTTCTCTCTTAAACACCCTGTACGGAATCTTCCTTTACTTCACTCTCATAACTTCACAATTATTGCATTCAATACTAGAAAAACTTAGAGACTCCCCTGCGTCCCTTCGTAAACTTACGTAACTCCTTTACGTTCATATCTCTTTAATCTGCACGGTAATTCAACTATAAACTTCTACTTCAATACATATACTTCCTTTACTTAACATTTCTCCTCTATAATTGATACAACATCGCCTCGTGCTCGTAATTTCATTTCTGTAATAAATCTCTGTACTTTCACCTTTTTGATCACCCTGTGATTTAATTTCGTTAACTTTTCTCTTCACGTGTTTAAATTCAGCTTTACATTTTATTACAACTTTTCAAGAAATATCAGTAAATATTCATATTCTTAACAAAAGATATAAGTTTGACTTCATTCCATTAATATTTGTTTAACAAATTCCTTTATGTTTTTTAACGCTCTAAATCTCATTAGACATATGTGTTTAAGCTTTTCGTAATACTTTCGTTCATAACAAATTTCTGACACTCGAATCAACATCATGAGTTGTCGAAATATTCTTTACACTTCGTGACGTTACTTCTTAAGTATACTGTATTTAAATTTACTCCAATAAATTTCATTTTACTTCATTTACAATCTTACTCCTTCTTTACTTCGTTCAACGTTCTATTCCTTTTATATAGTTCACTCTTCATTCCTTTTTTAACGCTCTAAATTTCATTAGACATATTCCTTTCAATAATTTGCTTTCCTCTAAACAATTCATTTATATTCCTATTTTAACGCTCTGAATTCCTTTAATACAATTGGTTCTAAGTTACTCTGAACAATTCCTTTATATTCCTCTCAATTCCTTTATATTCCATCGCTGCGATAAAACAGATTTAATTAAATTAAATCTAACGCAAGTATGAAAATATTTACACGATTTTACTTTAATATAACCTTAGTGTTAATAGCATCATCATCATGCCAAAATTTCGTCCAAGTGACTTAAATTTTTCAAGAAATACGGCAAATAACTCCGTAGAAAAATATGAAAATCACAATAACAAGATCTACACAAATTTAATTACTTTGACAAAATTACACGTTTCAAATAATGCAGTTAAGAAAAATGCTGTTGAAAATATGCGGTTGAAAATATGCGGTTGGTCAATTGGATAATCACACAACTAAACTACAATTCTACATTATAAAAGGCAATTTTCTCACTACCTTGTGTTGACTTCTGTACTGCTGAAAATACTTGCATCGCTCCTTCCAAACCAAACTTGTCGTGTTCATAGCAATGTCCACAGCTATGAAGACCGGTTTTGTGACAGCAGCAGCTGGACTCGCGGTGAATGACCTCGCCGTGTACAGCTCTGCCAACTCCCCGTCTCTCCTTCGCTCCAAGTAGGCCGGCTTCGATTCTCCATCTCTTCAGAATAGACATCATGGTTTCTTCAGAATAGACATCGGTTTTCTTCAGAATAGACATCACGGTGTAATACTGTCGTTTATGCAAGCGTTTTCGTATCTCAAGATGTGTTAAAACTCTCGTAGAAAAGTATGAGTTTTGCTCGGTGATGTTGCGCTTTGCGTAGATATTTGTAGCGTCTTTCATGCTAGTGAATCTGGAATTCAACTGACATCCTTGTAGTCTTCAACTTCCCCATGCTTAACTTAGCACATGTTAATATTCATATTCTTGATAATATAATTGAGACCTCCCCGTTGCTGCCTTATAACTTGCATTTTCAATAGAATGTTCACATAAGCTTTTACACGTAGAAATACTGAGTAGCTTCTTGTCGAAAATGTTTCTAGCTATATGGAACACTTTGCATAAGCACTGCAATATATAGTTGTAGCTTGCTCCCAAGTTACTGAAATTTCACTCTCCCTTACTTCCAACCTTTATGAACCGTAGCACTATTATAAAGATACTCGTTTATGCTCGAGGTCTTGTCTCGTTCAAATCTCAATTGGAAAAGAACTCTCTCGTCCTGCTCTCCGCATTCCTCAAGTTCTCGTCTCTTTTCCTCTCCTCCCGTGGTGTGATGCAACTCCTACCACCTCTCCTGACTTCCGTCCGCAGTTCGACCTTCGCCTCTTCCCCTCTCTCATGACGTAACTCTCGCTTCAAGTGGCGTGATCTTTCTTGTAATGTGAACCTCCCACTTTCGTATAATGGAATATATGTCCATCTTTAAGTCATTCCTACTTCCTTGCTTTTTATAAATGCATAAGATCTATAGTATTTCATTCATTTCCATACAGTTTTTCCCATATTACTCAAATTTTTAATAAATAAAAATTTTTATCCATTCATTTATTTTCTGGGGTCTTGGTTCATCTCCCGATCAGTTCTTGAGTAATGACCTTCAATAAATTCTGGCGCATTTCCCCGGTGTTAATTTAAAGTAAAGTATAGCCTGTACTTTCTTTAATACCAGTGATTTCTCTGCTCTTGAGACTGAATTTATTGATTTTTACTGTATCTGTGGGTAAAATCTTTTCAACTTGGAATGGTTGAATTTTCCAATGGATCTATTATCTTCCACTCTCACAATTTTATAGCAATTATTTCCGTAGACTGTATCTACTTTGAATGGTCCTCTGAACAGGTTACTGAATTTGATATACACTTTCTTCAGTACGTCAGCTTTCACAGGAATTCTGACTAATACAAGGTCTCCTTCTCGTAACGGTCCACTGAATCTCTTCCCTTCTAAACGTTTTAATCTCTTCTCAGCCGCTTTGTTCAACTGGATCCTTGCTTCTTCGATTCTCTGGTCCATCGGTGGTTCGTTATCTTCCGGAATATTGAAGATTCCGTCCCATGGTCGTACCGGTTTCTCTTCAAAATGTAACATGACTGGAATATCGTTGGTGCTCTCATGTCTCGTATTATTGATACAAAATTCCACTAGAGGTACAATCTTTACCCAATTCGCATGATTATCTGCACTATACAAGCGAATGTACTTTGAAAATTCCAGCATCGTTCTTTCAATAGGATTCGTCTCTGGGCTTCTAACTGATGAAAATAGGTGAACAATATCCAATCTATCCATCGCTCCCTGAAATTCTGCAGAAGTGAATTGCGTTCCATGGTCTGTTAATAGCCTCTCTGGTTTTCCTAACTTTGGAATAATGTTCCTCTCCAGGTGATATAAAACATTCCTCGTTGTTGCTTTCTGCATGGGATTGAGCATTACAATTTTGGAAAATACATCCATTGTAACTAACACATACTGGTTTCCTCTGTCTCCTTTAGGTGCAGGTCCAAAAATATCCTGACTAAACAATTCCAATGGTTTCGTCGGAATAATCGCTTTTGGTCTCTCCTTCAATAGTTCAGAATTATATTTATTCTTCTGACAAAGTTCACAAGATCTGATTACTATGGTTATGGATTCTCTCATATTAATCCAGTAGAATTTTTCTAACATGGTATAGTATGTTTTGTCAGTTCCTCCATGGCCTATACTTTTGTGTACTAACCAAATTAGTGGCACAATAAGTTCTGGTGGAATAGCAATTCGTACTTTCGTATGTCTGGCATCAATGTATTTACATACAGTTTCTCCCACGAGAATATAGTGTCTAGCTTTCCTTCTCGTTTCGAAGTATGAGGCGTGCCTCCTCGTCATTCTCCCTGACAAAAATCGATAAATGTTCCTGAATGGTGCATGCTTCTTTTGAAAAAGAGGAATTCTTTTCAACTTATCCAGCGTTTCTTGATCTACAGCATCTGTCTGGATAACATTAACTCTCACATCTCTCTCAGAAATCGGATGTCTTGAAAGAATATCTGCTAGAAGGTTGTCTTTTCCAGGTACATGAACTATCGTGGCATCAAATTGTTGCAAAACCATGGTCCATCTTGTCATCCTATCGCTTGACAAGTCTGACTTCAACATGAATTCTAGTGCTTTATGGTCCGTTCTGATTATGATTTTGTGTCCCAGCAATAATTTCTTCCAATTTTGTAGAGCATTTATGACGGCTAAAGCTTCAAGCTCCGTCGTGAAGTAATTCAGCTCGTGTGTGCGTAACTTCCTACTACTGAATGAAATATAGTGAGGATTTCCATCTTGATCCTTCTGATATAAGACTGCACTAATACCGACTCGTGAAGCGTCTGTTTCTATGATGAATGTTCTTTCAAAATCTGGGTACTCCAACTTGATGTTATCTCTGAGCATTTCCTTCGCTTGAATAAAGGCATTCTCAGTAGCTGCATCCCATTTCCATCTATTGTTCTTCTTTAGAAGCTCATGTAGAGGTGCCATGATTTCTGAATATCGTGGACAATGACTACTGAAAAACTGACAAAGACCCGCAAAAGCTCTAATTTCTTTGATTTTCTTGGGTGTTGGAAATTTCAAAATTGCTTCAATCTTGTCTTCTTTCGGATGGTAACCAAATCTGTCTATAGTATGCCCAAGAAAGTTGATCTTTTCTTGAAAGAAATGACATTTATCCAACTTCACCTTGATGTTTGCACTTCTAAGGTTATCAAATAGCTTCGTCAAATGCATGAAATGTTGCTCTGGTGTCTCTGAAGATATGATGATATCGTCCACGTAGCAAATAGAAAATTGTTTCACTTCTTCACTCAACTTGTCATCCAAGGCTCTGATAAGTGCTGGACTTGAATTTACCAATCCATATGGTACTCTTTGGTATACATAACAGGTTTGATTGAACATGAACCCTGTATAACATTTGCTGTCTTCTGTAAGCTCTATTTGATGAAATGCTGCAGTTAAATCAATCACTGAGAAACAGGTTTTATTCTTGAATCTCCTCAGTAGTTCTCTAATTTTCGGTGGCCTGTCGAATTCTTTCAGCAGAAGAGTATTTATGCCCCTGGCATCTAAACATAGTCTAAGACTACTATCGGCTTTCTTCACAACAGTGAGTGGATTTAAATAAGGAGTGGCTTGCTTTCTTATAATTCCTTCCTTTTCCATGCCTTTTATGAGCTCTGTCACTTCAGCTTGATACTTCTCCGGAATTGGATACAATTTCTTCTGATAAGGTGTGTCGTCAGTTAGCTTAATCTGATATTTATATCCTCTTATAATACCTGGCTTGTTATCAAAAATGTCTGCATAAGTCGTGACTAATTCTTCCAACTTCTCCCTCTGATCTTCAAAATTCTCAATCTTTCTGCCATAGTGAGGTATTCCTTCTGCTTCGATTTCCATAACAATCTTCACAAGATTTTCTTCTGTAGTTTCGTCAAACAAACTACACTCATTCTCATCCTTCGTCGTATCCTCTGATTGATGTAGGCCTTCATTAAATCTTATGACTCCATTTCGTAAATCGATTACAGCTCCAGTCTTGGTTATAAAATCAATGCCTAAAATAGCATCAAAATTAATCTGGCTCAAGACTATGAATATCTGCTCATATCTGTGTTTATTTATAGAAAATTCCATTAGTGCTTGGACTTTACATTTCATGGTCTTGTCGTTAAATACGCCCCTGACTTTAATGGTTGAAACAGGCATTGCTATAAGTGAATTTCCATTCTTCTATCTGTGAAAACAGTTCTCTGATAAAATTGATGCTGTTGCTCCCGTATCTAGTAGTGTTCTCAGGCACTCTCCTTCTGATATGATTTCTATAATCGGTAACCTCGCTACTCTATCTGTTTTCGTATCTTCTCTCTCATATAGAAGATCTTCATTCGTGGCTTCGTACAATTCATTAATTTGGATCTCATGTCTGGTTACGGTGCTGTTTTCTTCTCCTTTCACTTTTTGGAATTTGACGTTTTTTTGTGCCCCTCCTGGGTCTTCATTCCTTCTATCTCTGCTTGTTCCAGGTTGAGGTTCTTGATTCCGGTTATGCTGTCCCTGATCTTGGTCTCTCGCATTCCTTTCTCTGAGATTCCTTAGGTACTCCTGACTTTCTCTCTCCCTGTCATCATAATACCTTCTTACATTGTTATTATTCCTCCAACCTTGTTGCTGTTGTTGCTGTCTTGAATAATTACTCGTGTTTCTCCAGTTCTGATATCCCCGATATCCATAATTATTCGTAGGGTTATTTCGATTATAATATCCCTCTCTACGATAATCATTGTTCCTGGTGTAATAGTTATTCCTCCATCTTTGATTTTCATATGGCCTTCCTTCTCTAGGTCTCTGATAATCTGGTCGAAATCGATTCTGCCCATATATCCTGGATCTCGTTGGACCTACTCCATTTTTGTTCTCCTCTGTTTGCTGCATTTGATCGGTGTGAATGGTGTGTATTTCTCTCGGTTCCTGGTTTCTACTTCTCTGGTTTTGATTTCCAGTTGAGTTGGTGGACACATTAGACGTGTGATCCAGTCTTCTCAAAATTTCCGCCATTCCTTCTAGAGTTTTCACGTTTGCCGAGATGAGGTGTCTCCTAACTTCTGTTGGTAGCTGACATGAAATAGCGTGAACCAAGTCTTCTTCCGCCAAAGGGGGTTGCAAATACTGCAAGCGTGCTAATTGTTTCGTGAAGAAACTTGCGTATTTCGTAGGACTGGAATATGCATACTTCTTAGAATAAATTTCCGCTCGTATATCCTGTTGAAGTTCCTTGCTCCAAAATCGTTTTTGTAGAGCTATAGCGAATTCTTCAAATGTCTGATATGTGTATCTGAAAGTCCTGTGCTATACTAATGATTCTGAATCTAAGTATTTTTCCACGACTCTCATATGTCTTTCACGAGGTATCCTATTGTCTTCTAAATACGACCTCATGTCTCTCAGAAATTCTACTGCAGTAATATTGCCTACTCCGCTGAATTTGTTCGGTTTCTCATCGTTATTCTTTATTACGACGATATTGGCATTTGATCTATTTTGGTAAGGTTCAAAATTTCCTCCAAACTCCCCTATTTCAGTGTGAAATGGTTATTGATTGAAGTTAAAATTGGACTTCGGAATTTGCTGTTGACTACTCTCGCTTTCCTTATCCTCTTCTATCCTGTCTGTCCTAGCCTCTAATCTTCTTATTTCTTCTTTTAATTTTTCATCTCTTGCTTGAAAAAATCTCGTCAAGTCTTTTCTGATGTCCTCCCTGACTTCGGTTCTTAACGTTGATGAAAATGTAGCATCTCCTAACGTAAGTGACCTTAACTGCTGTTCAATTTCTCTGATATCCTCATCCTGCTTTGATTGAATTTTCGCTAGTTCTATGCTTATCCCATCGACCGTACATTTAATTTTGTCAAATTCATTTGAGTTAGTTAAATCTGTTTTATTAACAATCTCTGTCAGCGTGGCTACGTTATTAATTTGTAATGTATCTATCCGCTTAGATAGATCTTCCCGTACCTTGCTAACATTAATATTGGCACATAACTCTATAGCTTTAATGTCATTTGCTAATTTGTGATGTATCTCTGATATGATTTGAGTTGTGACTGTTACGACCTCCTCCTTCATGTCCGTAACTGCCTTTACAATGGAAGCATTTATATCTACATTTATACCCTCTTCAATCAGTTTACATTGACCTTCCAATTTGACCTGCAATTCACCAACAGTGCCATTTAGATTGTCAAGTTGCTCCTTGAGTTTCTTCTGGGCCTCTGAAATGTGTACATGATGAGTGTTATTGTCTTCCTTAATTGAGCTCATGCTAGCCTGTAATTTCTGTTCTAGTTCTAACATGTGATTACTGTTAGCTAATTGGATTTCTATCACTTTTCCTGCCATGTCCTGTTTGACTTGATCAACTGAAGCTTTTAATTCTTCCTGTGCTTTACCTGCCCTTTCAAAAATTATCTGAGCTTTTTCCTGATTTTTCCTAGCTTCCTCCTGTACTTTTTCCTGATTTTTCCTGACCTCCTCCTGTGCTGCTCTTATTTCGACTTGGAACTTTCTATCTTCCAATCTAGCCTGCTCCTGACTGAACCTGTCCTCCTCGCGAGCTTTTTCCTGAGCTAATCTTATCTCTGCTCTTATCCTATTTGCCTCTTCCAAAGCTAACTTGGCTTCTTCTCTTTCCTTCTCTCTAGCTAGTCTATCTTCTTTTCTGGCCTTCTCTAAAGCTAACTTAACTTCTTCCTGTGTTAATGTTATACTAGCTGTAGTAATTGTGTGAGCAACTGCTAACTCTGCTTTGACTTCTGATTTTACAGTAGCTACTGATTTCTGTATCTCGGTTTTCAATTGTTTAATGTTGTTATGTGTTAACTGGTGGAGGGCTTCAAGGTCTTTGGTCAATGTACTTTGACCTTCCTTCATGGTTTCAAGCATCGTTCGAATGAACGTCATATCATTCGTTGACATCTTTCTTCTTTTCTTGAGAATAAGGGAAGTATCGACTACAAAAATTACCAGTGAATATCCAGATTGACCAACAAATGCATTTTATACCAGTAATTGAATATATAGAACATCTTAATCCTACTTACATCTATTTCAATCGCGACTTGTCTCGTATACTTGTTGTCCCATTTTACCGAACTGACATCGCTTCATTTTATCATCTCACTTAACCTATGTTTAACAGCATGAATTTACTTTTAAATTTACTATTACATGACTAATGTCGTTAGCTGGTTTACAAATTATGCCTCACAACTATAGTGTACTCCACTAATCTCCTGATGTTGTGTTCATCTCAACAATCATTAAATTTGGGATCGGCATTTTTCTTTTCAAAACTAATATGGCCTCTCTCTCGAGTACTTCCAAACTTCTTCTCTCAAGTGCTCTTTCGAATGCATTTCGAATGCTTTTCGAACGCCCCACGTTGGGCGCCATTTAAATATTTCTATCTATATGCGCCCGAAGAAACCCATCAGTACTTATATCCTAAGCCCGAAAAAGGATTGCAGACATGTAAGTTACCCAGCTCACAAGCTTATCATGCCTACTAAGTAAAATTGGGAATTCCAGGAACATACAGGATAGATATTATTCGTAAAGAAAATAGTACTACTAGACAAGGTACAAATATCTACTATTATTTACATTTAGAACAACCGAGAAACTCCAATCTCGAGGGGTGATAAGGTCTAATCTATAGTGAGCGCCTGTATCTATACCTCGTAGTACTATTTTCGACGATGACGACAATGAAAACGGAATCAGTTTAGATAAAATTTGACTAAGTTGCTAAAAAGCACTAGCCGTTTATTAAGCTAATAAAACATGTATAACAACTGGCTTCCTCCCTCAATATTGTGTCTCCCTGACACTTCAACAAAATAACTGCAAAGATAAATTTGCACGTGGCATTACTATCGTAAGAAAATGTGAAACGGCGTGACATTAAGTATTGCCCTATTTTATACAGGTCCGCTTCAACTATGAACAGTAGTTCCATATCTAATCAAATTATTCATGAACTATGTGCATATATACATCCTTTTATGAATTCAAATTTCACACTTCATAACGTCGAAGATTAAATTTTCTTCCTCCAATAAGTTTTTCATCTACTCCATTTCTCTTAGACATCAAATTCAAATTCAAACAAACACCACAACTATCGTGTTGAAAGTAATAAATACTCGTCATAATCAATTGAACATAAGTGACAAACATTTAAGCTAAGCACAGTTCCGTTTTACCTTTATCTATATATCATGAAATTCTGAAATAAGTGCTGAAATTCTTTACTGAGTTAACAATCTTCTGATAAACGTGAATACTGTAAGTGCACGGCATTAACCTTCGTTTCCACACTTCTCCTCCATAATTATACAACAATTACTTTCTCTCTTAAACACCCTGTACGGAATCTTCCTTTACTACACTCTCATAACTTCACAATTATTGCATTCAATACTAGAAAAACTTAGAGACTCCCCTGCGTCCCTTCGTAAACTTACGTAACTCCTTTACGTTCATATCTCTTTAATCTGCACGGTAATTCAACTATAAACTTCTACTTCAATACATATACTTCCTTTACTTAACATTTCTCCTCTATAATTGATACAACATCGCCTCGTGCTCGTAATTTCATTTCTGTAATAAATCTCTGTATTTTCACCTTTTTGATCACCCTGTGATTTAATTTCGTTAACTTTTCTCTTCACGTGTTTAAATTCAGCTTTACATTTTATTACAACTTTTCAAGAAATATCAGTAAATATTCATATTCTTAACAAAAGATATAAGTTTGACTTCATTCCATTAATATTTGTTTAACAAATTCCTTTATGTTTTTAACGCTCTAAATCTCATTAGACATATGTGTTTAAGCTTTTCGTAATACTTTCGTTCATAATAAATTTCTGACACTCGAATCAACATCATGAGTTGTCGAAATATTCTTTACACTTCGTGACGTTACTTCTTAAGTATACTGTATTTAAATTTACTCCAATAAATTTCATTTTACTTCATTTACAATCTTACTCCTTCTTTACTTCGTTCAACGTTCTATTCCTTTTATATAGTTCACTCTTCATTCCTTTTTTAACGCTCTAAATTTCATTAGACATATTCCTTTCAATAATTTGCTTTCCTCTAAACAATTCATTTATATTCCTATTTTAACGCTCTGAATTCCTTTAATACAATTGGTTCTAAGTTACTCTGAACAATTCCTTTATATTCCTCTCAATTCCTTTATATTCCATCGCTGCGATAAAACAGATTTAATTAAATTAAATCTAACGCAAGTATGAAAATATTTACACGATTTTACTTTAATATAACCTTAGTGTTAATAGCATCATCATCATGCCAAAATTTCGTCCAAGTGACTGAAATTTTTCAAGAAATACGGCAAATAACTCCGTAGAAAAATATGAAAATCACAATAACAAGATCTACACAAATTTAATTACTTTGACAAAATTACACGTTTCAAATAATGCAGTTAAGAAAAATGCTGTTGAAAATATGCGGTTGAAAATATGCGGTTGGTCAATTGGATAATCACACAACTAAACTACAATTCTACATTATAAATGACAATTTTCTCACTACCTTGTGTTGACTTCTGTACTGCTGAAAATACTTGCATCGCTCCTTCCAAACCAAACTTGTCGTGTTCATAGCAATGTCCACAGCTATGAAGACCGGTTTTGTGACAGCAGCAGCTGGACTCGCGGTGAATGACCTCGCCGTGTACAGCTCTGCCAACTCCCCGTCTCTCCTTCGCTCCAAGTAGGCCGGCTTCGATTCTCCATCTCTTCAGAATAGACATCATGGTTTCTTCAGAATAGACATCGGTTTTCTTCAGAATAGACATCACGGTGTAATACTGTCGTTTATGCAAGCGCTTTCGTATCTCAAGATGTGTTAAAACTCTCGTAGAAAAGTATGAGTTTTGCTCGGTGATGTTGCGCTTTGCGTAGATATTTGTAGCGTCTTTCATGCTAGTGAATCTGGAATTCAACTGACATCCTTGTAGTCTTCAACTTCCCCATGCTTAACTTAGCACATGTTAATATTCATATTCTTGATAATATAATTGAGACCTCCCCGTTGCTGCCTTATAACTTGCATTTTCAATAGAATGTTCACATAAGCTTTTACACGTAGAAATACTGAGTAGCTTCTTGTCGAAAATGTTTCTAGCTATATGGAACACTTTGCATAAGCACTGCAATATATAGTTGTAGCTTGCTCCCAAGTTACTGAAATTTCACTCTCCCTTACTTCCAACCTTTATGAACCGTAGCACTATTATAAAGATACTCGTTTATGCTCGAGGTCTTGTCTCGTTCAAATCTCAATTGGAAAAGAACTCTCTCGTCCTGCTCTCCGCATTCCTCAAGTTCTCGTCTCTTTTCCTCTCCTCCCGTGGTGTGACGTAACTCTTACCACCTCTCCTGACTTCCGTCCGCAGTTCGACCTTCGCCTCTTCCCCTCTCTCATGACGTAACTCTCGCTTCAAGTGGCGTGATCTTTCTTGTAATGTGAACCTCCCACTTTCGTATAATGGAATATATGTCCATCTTTAAATCATTCCTACTTCCTTGCTTTTTATAAATGCATAAGATCTATAGTATTTCATTCATTTCCATACAGTTTTTCCCATATTACTCAAATTTTTAATAAATAAAAATTTGTATCCATTCATTTATTTTCTGGGGTCTTGGTTCATCTCCCGATCAGTTCTTGAGTAATGACCTTCAATAAATTCTGGCGCAGTACGGACTCTCATTTGGTTGTATTGGATTTCTTGGCATGGGCTGGGTTTCGAACTCCGCCCATCTGTTCCTCTGCGTATCGCCTATGCTGCCTTCACTGGATCTAGGATTTCTTAATGCATTTTCTTCTTGCGCGATCATCCTTGTCTCTATTTGGTTATTCTAATTTTCGGCTCTTTCCAACCGTGCCAAAACTTCCTGTTCTATTATCATCAGGCGGCCTTTATTTTCTTTAGCTATTTTGAAGATTTTCTCTTTATCATCCCTGAGGCTTTCCTTTATGTGGGAGATTTCCCCAGCTAAATCTTCTTCCAATACGGCTAGCGTATTTTCATTAGCTTCGTTCTTTAATCCTTCTCTGATCACTAATTCTCGTTATAAGCCTGTTATTTCTTTCTGCACATGCCCTTGCACCTTGGAGATTTCGGTCTGCATTTTCTTAATGTCGTCCCGATTTTCTTCCTGTTTCTTATGAATTACTGCCAAGTCGCTTCTAGCTTGGTCCACTTCTTTGTTGACCTTGCTGACTTGCACCTTAATATTTCCTACCATTTCTTTATTCTCTTCCACGGTATTCTTTATATCTGCGATCTCGTGGCATTGGTCTAGAATATTCTTATCCTGTGTCCACAATTTCCCATCCACGGTCCTTACATAGCTTGCTAATCTTTCGCTCCATTTAGCTTCGCTTTCTTCAATTCTCTGGTCTACAGTGTTTGTGTACGTGTTAAAGTGTTCCTGTTGACGTTCCGTGTTCGCAGTGTTTTGGTTCTGTATGTCTTTAAGCTCAGATGACATTGTGTCTAATCTCTCGTTAATTTCGCTTTGTGACTGTTTGCACGCTTGCAAATTACTCTCGAGTTTTAATTCGATAGATTCGAAACGCTTATTGTTCGCTACCTGCATCTCTGCGATTACTCTAGTGACATTTTCAATAACCTTTAACATTTTCTAGCTTCAATTTAACCTCAGCTTGATTAGCTTCTAATTTTTGATTAACCTCAGCTTGATTAACTTCTAACTTTTTGCTTATTTTGGCCTGAAAATCTTTAGCACTCTCTTTATTTTCTGCATTGGAAGCGTCAAAGTGCTCCCTCAGTTCGGCAATACATTTAAGTATTTCCTACGTACTTGACATTTTACCAATCTGTATCTTGAGAATACTGGTGGGTTCATGTTGCGTCATAAGGCTGCGTTATTTTAGAAAGCGGATTCCGGTTATTACACTGAATGTATTATTATTAATATAGTGCACATATGACCATGAATAAGCATTGGGTATAGAGGCTGGTATCCGCATCCCTTCTTATCGTCTGACAATGCATTAAAATAGACTCACAATTTCGTTCATCTAAAGTTCCGACAAAATTAATTACTATGGTTTTCCCCATTAAAACCATGCTATCTTATGGGGTTTAATAAATCCCATAATCCCCACGCTCTTGGGCGCCATGATAAACCGATGTAAGGGGTAGGAACGAGGTTTTCCATCGCAAGACATCAGCTCCAGTTCACAAACATCGTAACAACCGTCCAAGGGTTTGGTTTTACTTCTTAATGTCCCGCTTTGGGCCTTGCCATATGGGTATTATCAACATTTATTTATGAGCGTGAGAATTATATCGACTATGGGATGCGGCCTGTCCCTAAATCTACCCTATAAGCTTCTATAATGATTACTTCCATCCATGATTATATCGGCCGTCTTAGTAGTCCTAGTAGTTCAGATCCTCGTACATAACATCGACCCATGTACCCATCTGACATCATGTGGAGAAAATGTATTCACATCCCTACTTGCTCTGTCCCTTCGGGGTATGGTGCGTCTCCCCACAGTGCGAATACATATTCAGGATCCGAATACTACCAGGTACTACTCTACAAGAAAAGGGTAAACAACTTCCTAAAATACAATATTTAATCATAAATCATGGCTATTACACAACAATAAAACATCCATTTACATTTAAATTAATCCCACAATAATCAAAATAAACTTTGGATCACACAGATGATAATGGCAAAGGGACACTGAATGCTAATCTACATCATCTGCGGTCCGCAGCTGAGATCGCAATTTGACCTCACCAGGCATGCTGCCACATCTCTTCCTGTGAGTCTATGAGTCTACCTCTGGTGTCTCAATACACCTTATTCTACACTTCGCTAAACAATTCCATTTATGGTAATGCACTCTTGTCATTTGACGAATGTTCATATCTTAGGCACATCACTTAAATAATAATAATAATAATAATAAGCACAACAAATCAAATAAACATGACATCAACTGTACACAAATAGCACTTCAATATTATTGACGTTACCGTATTTATTTCTTGACTATCCATAGTGCTTATGGAATATTTACATTACTTCATGGTTCAACAATGCGTTAGCCATTGCTGCGATAGGTTACTTGTACAACAATGTACTTTAATTCTGTGTATTGTTTCCTTCCTCCGCTTTCTCCACAAACGCGAACAATAGTAACTTCCTACTCTACATAAACAATGCTAGTCTGCTATAACGATACTATACGTCTCTAAGTCGTTCAAAATATAAGTCGATTTATAGTTATGTTTGCATCAACTCCATATTCGCCATACCCGTATGCAAATATGCATCTCAAACTGGGTTTTAAACTTCAAATAATGTGTCAGTTGCCTCTTAGCGTAGTTAATGTTAAGAATAGCTAACTTTGCTAAATATCACTCGATTTCAACAATTAAAAGATGGATATAACATTCTTATAATGCTAAGAATTGATTTCTGCCGTCAAATTAAACAATTTCTTATTAATTAAAATGCCAGACCTTGATATCGCAGTCTCCAGTACACTTACAATAGGGTTAGTCGTAAAACTACCACCCGCAATGAATACAATAACTTATACCTGGGTCGCTAGAAACCATGATGGCCGCCTAGTCTGACCCTTGGCCGACCAGCTCCTTCCCCCAACTGTCTCATTACTCATTCACACAACACCAACAAGAATTTTACAGTTGCACTTTCACTCTGCGTTTAGTATAAGGCGAAACTGTGTCATTGTTATGAACTGGATATCCAAATATTTAACATCCTATCAACAGGGTATCATTAATTGACCCAACGTGGCTCAATAACATATTATAGCAAAGGAATGGGCTTTACTAGGCACGAAGGTCTTGGGGAACAGCATATGGCTTTTAATGGCGTGCTCTAGTGGTCTTAATGCTTGTCACTTTCACGCACGAAGTCTCGATAAGGCGTCCTTGACCCTTCCGTAATAGATTCTCGCATCACAATGCGGATCATTACCAGGAGTAGCTCATTGAGTTGGCAAACGTTATTCCTCAATGGCCCTCACGATGCTAGTATGGCAGTTCAGACGCCTGTCTGTCTCCATCCGCTATCGTCAATACAACGGTATGCCCCATGGCTATACATCAATACAAGCCTTCGTAGAATAGCCCGTATGGTCCTGAAAATGTCCTAGAAACGTTCCTTGCATTAATTTAAGTAATCAACTTGATTTTACTCTTAAATTGATCGCATATCAGCGGCCCAAATACTAGGTCTGTTGGTATATCGCAGATTATATGACATTTCTAGTTTTCCTTCAATCTGGCGTGCTTAATGATTTTCTATATCATCCCTTATCATACTGGTATATGTTTACTGGCATTCTACTGGCTCTTTGACATTACAACAGTTACTGCGTGATTCATTACACTCATTACATTTGTTCATGTATAACATTAATTGCTGACACATTATGACATCATTCTTACATATAACCTTTACCTTGTAATTACCTGGGATTTGATGCAATTTTATCACTTCATGCAAACATGCTGACTATTTCATTATTTCTCCTTTTCTCACTCATAAAGTTACTTTTCAACTTTAACATTCGACGTATTGTGGTCTTACGCAAATCAGCTGTATGCCAAATCATTCGCAATTTGCAAATGCTTCTATAGCAAATACGAGGAATGCAAGCTCGTATAAATATTACTTCAAAATACCTATTTTGACATGATTTCGACTTAGACGTATCGTATCGTTAGCTTTCTACATTATATCATTGGAATTGGTACTCACATTGTGTTCTGGTGGTCGAATACTATGACACCACATATAACCTACCATCTTGACATTTACTGATGCATCATGATGGATACGTTATATTTTCTTTGTGGACACAATACACTTTTCACTTTGGTAATACATATTTTCACTTTACCATATATACACATTATTCACAATATTTTATCATACAACACATTATTTTTACACTGACATACATCAAAATTTATATTACACAGACACTTTTTCACGCGATTTGCCTCATTGGCTTCATATTTGCGTGATAACAGAGTTGCAGGTGGCGCGATTTCCGACATCAAACTCCTATGGAAGTCTCTATCAAACACGATCCTGGCTAACACTTGTTCAAACGGCAGCTAGTGTGAATGTTCCTCCACGTCATCTATCCTCAGTGTCTTTGTCTGTACTTGAATAAGATCACAATGCCTGTGACATTCTTCCCATCCCATGATCTATAATGATGGATAAAGTGTGACCATTGTTAACAACTAGATCATGACTTGCGCGTTTTACAAAATTACCCATATGACGGTGTAATTTACTGTTCATACCACATTATTTTACTTACTGCGCGGCTTGATAATTATAAGCTTTACTTGGCTTCTATTATTTTTACGGCATCTGCACACTCGTAATTTCGTCCAATCAGTTCAGTACTGAAGAACATCTTCCCGACTGAAATACTTCTATTGACTTTAGATTAAACATCAAAATGTTCCTTTTACACACTTGTACAGATACTTTGTTCATTTGCGCGGCCTTTGTTCACCATATTCGAACGTGCTGGAATAACCTTCTCTCCACGTGACTTCTCACGGTTGACTTTATAATACATTTTACACTTGCACTTGCGCGGTCTTTGTTTATTACGACTGGCGTGGATTTTTTCCAAATTCCGTACGCGTGGGCAGCACCCTCCCCGCGTGAGTGCTCCAAGATGACTGACTTCTCCATGGCTTCCTGCTCTATTTAAGGTTTTCCTCTCAAAACATAGTTCTCTCAAATCCACGGAGCGACCTTTCCTTTAAAACTCCAGTTTCCTGGCCTGAAACTGCCTTCATCTGGTCCAATTTTGCACGGAGTTTACAATTCCAGTCTCGTGCCAGTGATTTGATCGTTCAAATAATTAACATTCATTGATCTTGGTGATGGCTTGGGCACGCTATGCTCCGGGGATTCTCCTTTCATTTTGCGCTGATAGTCTGACATCCACGTTTCTGCGTTCACCGTCCGTGTAATGCTTAATATGCTCCAATAAGCATACTTCTTGGGCTCATAATTATCCTCTCCGGATTTCATTCATCTTGGTGTTGATTTCAACTCTCTCGGATGCCTCGTTTTCATTTAATCAATTATTTTCATGTGGCCTCCTTCCATTCCAATCACTCTCCATTATGTTTCGGTAGTTCCCACAGTCATTACTCTCTGTCTTAGCTCCCCCCTGTAGACGGAAAAAGGGCGCCGAGCTGACACGCCCCTCTGAACTAGCTAATTTCTCAAATGTCGGTCTTGCCTCGAAACTGTGCTTTTTAGCTCAAATACTGTATCTTACAGTAGTACGGATACCTTCTATTTTGTACAATATTGCTTATAATTCCTACAAGATACCTGGAATTAAGTTAATATTTCAAGAATAGTCTTACTTTATGTGGTTCTTGGTTACAATGAGGTTTTCCCCCTCAAAGACCTCTGGTTCGATACCCCGAAAAATCATATGCGTGATTTTTCCTCTCTGGAGTATCAGGTTCGACGTCAGTCAGCACAAGTACTATGGGTACAACACTACTACAAGTAAATAAGTGTACATTTTGTAAATACTATCACCCATACTTTTAGACATAGGCTAGTTTTAATAGCTTAAGTGTAATGGATCTGATTGAGGCGTGCAGATGTAGAGGACGCGGACTTTAGACCTAAGTCGAGACCTTTAACACACGGTGAACTAGATGGAGCACCGACCAGGCAATGACTACACCTTTCGAGTAGAGGTTGTAAAATAAAATAAAATTTAATATCAAAAGACAAGACATTGCAAAAGGGGACGTGAGGGGTGCATGGAATGGTAAGATGAGGGATGATGGGCCTGTAATAAATATGTACATGGTATTATAAAACAGTAAAACAATAAAACGTAAAACACACAATAAAGATCTATAAAAGGAGAATGTCGACTACGAGGAGAATGCCTAAGTCGCTGGAGATCGTTCAGTAGAGGGGAAGAAATTAACGATAGTGTTAATAGTGCGTTTCGTTCCACCACAGGCTGACTACTAGAAGGTAGTCAGAAGCATCATTCTTAGAAGTACATGAAATCGTATCTCCCACGAACTGTCTACCCGACCACCCTTACATTAAACTGTATGTCACGCCAAGCTACCCAAAGAAACAACCAACAACAGCAACGATCCTTAAATGACCCGTCAATAAACACAGAATAATTACACAACTTCACAAGGCGCTACACTTCACATGACATGCCGTGACATACAAACTCAGCAAATAAACATAGATCAGTTCAGTTAAAATGAAAACAAGCAAATCCCAAAAGAAGATAAAACCAAACGATTTCATGAACTGGTAGAATAAAACTTCTTTCGAACGAAGGCACAAGGTTCAGTTACCTTGCGGGATGCCAAATAAGCGTCAATTGCAGTCCCGGGCACGTACAACGAACACACATTCCATCATCTCGGAAGAGTAACCAATACACCTGATTTAATAACGTAATGGGATCACGCATTGCTTGCTGACTGAAGGTCACAACAAAACAGAACAACACTAAACATGACCCTAGACCTTCAGTCAAATTCCCACTTAAACAAACGACATAAACCCAACCCTTAATATCAAGACTAGAACCGTGATTGTAAATGAAACATATTTCTGAAACATACATAGATAATGCTTGCCCAGTCTCCAAGGATAAAAATAAAACCTAATCGGCCATCCTTGGAGTGCACGAATGACAAGCATGATAAAAACAAACCCTTGAAACATAAAATAAACTGGTGTGTGTTCCAACAAAAAGATATTACATCCAAAGCAATGAACAACACACCCTCCTACGTCTAGGCACAATTAAAATCGCGAAACTAACCTAAAGAATACCAGTCCCTAAAGGTCCCTGAAAGATCCCATACTCTAGCAAGGGGTTAGAAACTGGTAAGAAACATCTCTCATAAATACAATCGCGTTTCACAACATAAAACAAACGCAAGTAACACGCACTAAAATAAAACTCGACTAGATACGAAAAGAAACAACAACAACAACAAGCACCCATTTAAATTAATAAACCCATAAACAAGCAATTTGATTCTCCACTACGTGCGTATATAAATAAACTGGGGACTAAATAACCACCAAATAACTTCATAGAAAAACATGAACGGTCTCCAGTTTAACCCTACCTTAGCAGATTAAATTACGGAACTTTTAACACTGAAAGTTGGGTAGTATATATATATATCGTGATCAGTTTTCTTCAAAACATGACACATTAAAACAGAATAGCTACAAGGACCATTTCCACTTAGCTGATACTCCGAGACGTTCTGGAAGTTCACTGATAATAATTTTATATTATAACAACTCCATTTTTACGGAATTCTTCACTATGAGACCAAGCGGGAAACGCGTAGTGTCTCCCCAACATTTATATCTTCTTAAAGCTTATTATAAAGGGCATCTCGGAACATTAGAATAGATTTGCTGGTAGTGGCAGTTATAACGGCAGACGATCATCAAATTCTCCTCGCGATAACAAATCAGGCGCGATAACAATCGCCGAAGGCGTGTTCCTTAGACAAGGATGAGTACTCCAACGCGGGCGCATTCCTTTTTCCGACGTGCGGAAATTACGATCTCTTAGATGTATTACTAGAGACCGCTAGATGGAAACAACGTCGAACAGATCTTAAAATTGTACCGGCTCACTGATGATGATCTCATGACGATCTAAACTGGTCAGCCAAGTGTATTTATTAATCTCGTTATGGTGTTCGAATCCATTTTCAGTTTTTCCTTAGTAAACGAAAGTTTGATGCTTTTCAGTCGGTCAACAGAATTGTACCCAAGCAAATTTGAAATAGATTTTTCTCGCAATTTAACCATCCGAACGCAGTGAAACTTGGTACAGCTAATGCTTTTACACATTGAAATGCACTGATATCTAATTTAGTTCTATTGTTTACATACTCTTATGATGGCGGATGTACGAAAATTTAAACTTATTATTTTTTATTTCTTGTGTTCTAATCATGAGAACGAAGAGAATGTTTGGAAAATAAACCTTCGCAATAATCTTCTTCTAATGGTGCACAACTCTATGGCCTACATATCATGTCCCCAACTTGGCGAACATCCGAAATATTTAGACAGCTGTCAATATCTAGAATCTATTACAGAAATCAAACTGAAATTGTATATATTCATTGAGGCTATTAACATAAGTTCACTTATGGATAAACACAAATCCAACATGGCGGCATACTATGAAATATACTCTTCTATGCTGCCCTGATCTACTTAGCATGCATCACCTCAAGTACTAAGAAACCCTTTCTTTTAGTGCCTAATCGCCCTGAGGTCGGGATATGATTCCCGGCTCTGCCAAGTAATTTAATTTTTGATTGGAGGTTTTTAAACTACTAGAATCAAAGGAAATATCTCAAGTTTAAGAAAAAAACTTTAAAAATGCACTAGCTAGGAGTACTGTATATTTTGGAATGCTAATGATTTGAGCGTGACTTACATAAAATATACAGGTTATTCAAAAAGTATGTAGAAAATCAATGAAGCAGAATGTGATCCTAAACAAGTAGTTCCGTGAAGAAGTACGTAAATATTTTCACATTTTCATACATCCTACTAACTTATGTTAATTGCCTCTATCAACAAACAAAATCTCAGTTTGATTGCTGTAATATATTCGTAGGTATTGAGACCCGTCTAAATATTTCGGATGGTCGCCATGTATGATTTAAATATATGTAAGCCATAGAGTTATGTACCATTAGATGATGATTATTGCGTAGGTTCACTATTCAAACGTTGACTTTGATCGCATGATTAGGACACGAGAAATTAAAACTTAATTTTTAAATTTCACACAGCCGCCATCTTGAGGTTATGTAAACAATTGAACTAAATTATATATCAGTGCATTACAATGTGTATTAACATTTGCTGTACAACGTTTCACTGCGTACAGATTGTTAAATCGCGAGAAAAGTCTATTTAAATGTTTCAATTTCGCTTGGCCGCCATGTTCGTTTTTTAATTAACAGTTTTTTTTAGTGACATAGGTAAACTTCTAGTAGTGCCCCTTATCACCGTACAAAGTTTCAGGGTGATATCGGTAATAGACTAGTATCGGAGATATAGAATGCCGGTGAAATATTTCGCACAGCCGCCATGTTGGATTGGTGAGACGTAATGAAATTTGAAGGGCAGGATCGGGGTTGGCCAAAATAGTACTATGACCTTACCGAGTTTCATTGAAATCGCTCTGGCCGTTTAGATTTTATTAGCTGGGGACACACACGGATGCACACACACACACGGACAAAAGGTGATCTCATAAGCCACAGCCCAAAGGTGTGCACAGTGAAAAGATGATCCATTTAGAACCAACAATACCTCGTTTCATCAGCTCATGGCATTAGAAATATCAGGGGAATATCTGCTTCTGGGAGCTCGGAGTACCGCACCAAACGGCTGTTGAGGACTGCACGGCTGTGCCATACTAGGAAAGCAAGGAACCGTGTTGCATAGCACATTCATCGTAACCTAGAGAAATTCACTCAGCCCGGCTCTTTGATTCGAGTATGCAAGTCATATTTGAAGAAGGTTGGAGCGAGCCTATTTCTAATGGCCACGAACTGCCCACGTTCCATATACACAAAAGTGATGTCTCTGGGCAACAATTAGTTTCCATGTCCGAATATTAAAACAACATTTCTTGTCTCTATTGCACCTTGTCAATAAGCATTACATGTTTAGAATCAAATTTGGTTCATCATCAGCTGGAAGAAATAAGCTAATACATGTTTAGAATCAAATTTGATTCAACATCAGCTAGAAGAAATATGGTAGTACATGTTTAGAATTAAATTTGGTTCATCATCAGCTAGAAGAAATAAGCTAGTACGGTACATGTTTAGAATTAAATTTGGTTCATCATCAGCTAGAAGAAATAAGCTAGTACATGTTTAGAATCAAATTTGGTTCATCATCAGCTAGAAGAAATAAGCTAGTACATGTTCAGAATCAAATTTGGTTCATCATCAGCTAGAAGAAATAAGCTAGTACATGTTTAGAATTAAATTTGGTTCATCGTCAGCTACAAGAAATAAGCTAGTACATGTTCAGAATCAAATTTGGTTCATCATCAGCTAGAAGAAATAAGCTAGTACATGTTTAGAATCAAATTTGATTCAACATCAGCTAAAAGAAATATGCTAGTACATGTTTAGAATCAAATTTGGTTCATCATCAGCTAGAAGAAATAAACTAGTACATGTTTAGATTCAAATTTGAATCATCATCAGCTATAAGAAACCATTATGGGGTTTGAAGCCATTCTTCAGTGTAGCCTTAGTAAACAAAATTTTGGTGCTTTTCAATCGG
This sequence comes from Meconema thalassinum, assembly GCA_946902985.2. Taxonomy (NCBI): domain Eukaryota; kingdom Metazoa; phylum Arthropoda; class Insecta; order Orthoptera; family Tettigoniidae; genus Meconema; species Meconema thalassinum. The sequence continues at coordinate 2,043,759,148 of OX336388.2, forward strand.
TCTACACGAATGTACCCAAAAGAGTTGTGTTATACCCTAATCCTGAAAAAATTACATGAAATTATTAAACTTTTGTTTATAAGAAACCATTTAGTACATATTTAGAATCAAATTTGATTCATCGTCATGTAGAAGAAACAAATTTGATTCATCATCAGCTAGATGAAACAAAAAATAGTGACAAGCGAAAGACATATAACTATGAATATTAAGGTAAACGGTGAAAGCTATCTAGATTGTGCAATGCTACCAAAATCCCAATATACTGTTTATGTTTGTTTGTTTGTTTGTTTGTTAATATGTATATATATATATATGTATATCTATAATGCTTCTTATTAACCGTTCCTAATTTCTTCTAACAATTTCCAATCAAATGTATTTAATTTGATTAGTGTCAGAGGAAGGGAGGCAAATATGGGCTAAGTTTGCCAAGTGTGATCTAGCTCGGGGCTTAAGTGAAGGGCTGAGTTGAAACATACAGTCTGGTCACCTTAGCATTTGAGTGGCCATATTCTAGATGGCTGGAGCAGACGTCACTGCTCTTATTCACGGTAGCTACAAGATATCAATGTATTACCCTTTCACGAATTGATTGCCGGCGGTCGAGATGGGAACTATTCCTTGTTTACTTGTGTCACACGTCAGCCTGCTTCGTTGACAGGTACAGTTGCGCGAGTAGGATATGACTCAGCTCTGTTATCGTTTGAATGTCCATGGTGACATGAGCTCCTGTGACGCGCAATGCTGCTTGTCTTATGTGCAGAATGAACTCTTGTCATCGCTGTGTTCCCCGCTTCGTCAAACAACAAACACTGGCGCAGCCAGGCTCAGCGGCAATCAAATGTTAAACGGGTAATACAAGCAGTAGATGGTAAAGAGGGAGTAAACCCCGCCATTCCACCGTGAGACAGCTCGTAAGGACTGACTTACAGGATGACTCGTCTCGGGTACGACTGGAGCGCCGACTCACCACTGTCAGGAACGATTAAGAGTCGACACTCTTCATGAGTGTTAATCAACGTTTCGTTATTTTTTATGGCATATTCATTTCATCTAATCCTTTCTCTGTTTGTCTCCATGTTATCGGTTATTGCTCTTTTCACAATGCGGTGACTCTTCCTCGCCAAGGACAAGGATAAGATTTGATGTTTCGCTGAACCGTTGATAAATTTACCACATCGTCAATTCCACTCGGATAGCGCTATCTGCAGCAAATTATGTACCACTAGAGGAAACTAAATCTTCTCTCAATTTTTTGCCTATTTTCATGACATACCAGTGGCGGCCGGTAATAAGGTTGCGGTGTTGCACAACGACCAGATTAATTCAAGAAAAACAATTATTAACGCAATAATATTTTTAGTAATAAAAGCTGTACGTTTCCTTTTAGATGTATAGGACTATATAATTTTGTTCTCCGTGGCTTAGGCGGCAGCACGCCGGCCTCTCACCGCTGGGTCCGTGGTTCAAATCCCGGTCACTCCATGTGAGATCTGTGCTGGACAAAACGGAGGCAGACAGGTTTTTCTCCGGGTACTCCGGTTTTCCCTGTCAAAATGTCATTCCAGCAACACACTCCACTATCATTTCATTTCATCTGTCTTTCATTTAATCACTGCCCCAGAGGAGTGCGACAGGCTTCGGCAGCCGGCACAGTTCATATCCTCGCCGCTGGATGGGGGCTTCATTCATTCCATTCGTGACCCGGTCGGAGACCGGAAGCAGGATGTGGATTTTCATTTCATTCAATAATTTAGGAAATCTTATAGTAAGTTACTGTAAACTGTCTGAGAAAGCGAATCGCGCCAGCCGTCTGAGAGCGCTCGTCCGTTTGGTCGTTGCTAGGTTCAAGCACCGACCAGATCTCAATAGTGAAGGGTATGGCAGAGTAAGCCCTATCCCAACAGTTAACTCGGCTGGTCGTTGCCCGCTGATTGCAACAAGGGAGCCGAGGCGCGGACGGAGACATGCGTATGCTCCGTCAAGTGCCGATGCCATGTCTTGAAATGTAATTTGCGCGTACTAGTGACACTCGCGGTTCTTTCTCGCCCTCGTATATAACTTACGTTGTTTGGTTCTTGTGAAGGTTTTCATGTAGACTAACTTATAATCCATGTAATCCGAATAAAATGTGATGTTCCCTGAAATGCAGCATGAATGAGGTACACCGTTTTACCGCGCAATTGAATACAGTTTTCTCTGATACCAAGCTCTCTTCTACCCGAACCCCACCCCTTAGTGAAAATAGTGCAACAACCACAACAATTATCCACCAGCCGCCACTGTGAAACACTAGCATTTGTACCCGGCGTTGTCCGGACAGCGTCTTAATATGTTATCGACAGATACGTGTCAAGTATTATTATTCACTTTGCTATTAGCTGAGTTTCGAATGTAGTTTGTCTTGCATCTAATGCTACTCTAGTTGAAGATCAACTGCTTATAAATCTAGTTCAACGATGTAGTACAATAATATGGCGAAGAATATAACGGTTTAATATACAGGGATACACGTGATGTTGAAAACAGTGAGAACTATAAGAGGATATGAAAGTGCATAGATACAAGAAAACTCTTGACTAGTAGACCCCTCAGCACCATCATCGAACAAGCGATAACTCCTCCTAATTTTAGCCTATTTTCAATTTTGAAAAAATAGGCTTATGAGATCACCTTTTGTCCGTGTGTGTGTGCGTGTGTGTGTGTGAGGTGTGTGTGTGAGGTGTGTGTGTGTGTGTCCCCCTAATAAAATCTAAACGGCTGGCGCGATTTCAATGAAACTCGGTAAGTTCATAGCACTATTCCCGGCGACCTCGACTGTGCCCTTCAAATTTTTTTACGTCTCACCAATCCAACATGGCGGCTGTGCGAAATATTTCACTAGCATTCAATATCTCCGAAACTATTACCGATATCGCCCTGAAATTGTTTACGATGATAAAGGGCACTACTAGAAGTTCACCTATGAGACTTCTAAAAACCTGGTCACTACAAAACCAACATGGCGCTCAAGCGAAATTGAGACATTTAAATAGACATTTCTCGCGATTTAACTATCCAAACGTAATGAAACTTGGTACAGCAAATGTTTATACACATTGTAATGCACTGGAGTCTAATTTAGTTCAATTGTTTACATAACCTCCAAATGGCGGCTGTGCGAAATATTTCACTGACATTCTATATCTCCGAAACTATTCCAGATATCATCATGCAATTTTGTACGGTGATAAAGGGTACTGATACAAGTTTACCCATGTATATTTCATAAACCTCTAAAGTACAAAACAAACATGGCGGCCAAGCGAATTTGAAATATTTTAATAGACTTTTCTCGTGATTTAACTCTCTGAGCGCAGTGAAATGTGGTACAGTAAATGATTTTGCAGATTGTAATGCACTGCCATCTAATTTGATTCAATTGTTTATATTACCTCAAGATGGCGGTTGTGCGAAATTTTAAAATTAAGTTTTTATTCTTGTGTCGTAATCATGTGATCGAAGTGAAAGTTTGAATAATGAAGCTAGGCAATAATTGTCCTTGAATGGTACATAACAAAATTGCCTATACATATAACAATCCTAAATGGCGAGCTTCCGAATTATTTAGACGGTTCTCAATATCTATGAATCTTTTACAGCAACCAAACTGATTTTTTTTTATGTTCATAGAGACTTTTGAACATATGTTCACCTATAGGACTTTCAGTAACCTGGTGAGCACAAATACAACATGGCGGCGACGCGAAGTATAAATATTTAAATGGACGTTTCTCGCGAATTAACTATCCGAGTGCCGTGAAACGTTGCACGTTAAATGCTTATACAAATGTTGATCCACTGGCATGTAATTTATTTCAATTGTTTGCATAATCACAAGATGGCTGCTGTGCGTACTTTTAAAATCTCGTTTTTACTTCTTGTGTTCTAATCATGCGATTGAAGTTTGTATACCACACGTACACAATAATCTTAATGTAATAGTACAAAAATAAAAATCCATCCTGGCGACCATATGAAATATTTAGACGGTTCTCAATATCTACGAATCTGTTACAGCAATTAAACTGAAATTTTACATGTTGATAGAGACAATTAACATGAGCAGGATATATGAAAATAGGCTGTATAGTTCTTCACGGAACTCCTTGTTATTTATTTATCGCATGACGCTAACACAATAGAGAAAACAAAAACATGAATACTGTCACAAACATCCGAACAATATGACAACAAGACATATCTTCTTATATATAAAAGTGAAAGTCTGTATGTATGTATGTGGGTGGGTGGGTTGGTTCCGTATACAAATCTACACCGTTTCACCAATCTCAACCAAATTTTGCATACACATAGTTTAGGACCCAGAAGGAACCACTGGCTTCATGAATTTTCGATAGTCTTTCTCATTCTTCTGATTTCGGCCCTTTTGCACCCAAGCACAGGCTAATCAAATCATAAAATATACTCATGAAGGAATGGCAAGGCATATAGTTTCCATGGCAACATAGCTCAAGTCGAGACACGGCCGACTGGATTCGAGTTGCGCTCTGCACTACCAGTATAGAAAATGAGGATCTTTACTTGAAATCCCGTTAGTTACTCAACTGCTCACACGGCACTGTCAACCGAGTATAGCATAACAAAGACTTGACACTATCTACTAGATATTTATCCTATACCACTCACCCACTCACTCACTCACTCACTCACTCACACATTCATCACGAAATCTCAGAAACCACCCAACGGATTGGAATGAAATTTGGTATGCAGCTTCCTCAAGGGCCGCAAACGCCCACTAAGAAAGGATTTTTGGATATTCAGGTTCTAAAGGGGTGTTAAGGGGGTATACCTGCATTTCATTGAATAGCAATATCTCCCGATTGGTTTCATTGGGGGATGTGATACTCTGCATATAAACTCATCATTAACAAGTAGTTCCGTGAAGAACTATACAGCCTATTTTCATATATCCTACTTATGTTAATTGTCACTATCAACATACAAAATATCAGTTTGATTGCTGTAATGCATTCGTAGATATTGAGAACCGACTAAATATTTCGGATGGTCGCCATATTGGATTTTATATATGTAGGTCCAAGAGTTATGTACTGTTACATGAAGATTATTGTGTACGTGTAGCATTCAAACTACAATCGCATGATTAGGACACAAGAAGTAAAAACGAGATTTTAAAATTTCGCACAGCTGCCATCTTGTGGTTATGGAAACAATTGAAATAAATTAGATGCCAGTGGATTAACATTCGTATAAGGATTTACTGTTTCAAGTTTCACCGCACTCGGATGGTTAAATTGCGAGAAACGTCAATGTGAATATTTATTCTTCGCGTCACCGCCATGTTGGATTTGTGATCACCAGGTTATTTAAAATCCGATAGGTGAACTTACGTTCATAGCCCCTATGAACATAAAAAAATCCGTTTGATTGCTATAATAGATTCGAAGATATTCAGAGCAGTTTAAATATTTCTGATGGTCGCCATGTTGGATTGTTAAATGTATAGGCCATAGAGTCATGTACCATTAAAGGAAAATTATTGCGTAGGTTCATTATTCAAACTTTCACTTCGATCGCATGATTACGACACAAGAAATAAAAACTTAATTTTAAAATTCGCACAGCCGCCATCTTGAGGTTATGTAAACAATTGAACTACATTAGATACCAGTGCATTACAATGTGTATAAACAATTCTTCTACCAGATTTCATTGCGTTTGGAACATTTAATCGCGAGAAAAGTCTATTTAAAATTTTCAAATTCGCTTGGCCGCCATGTTCCTTTTGTAGTTAACTGGTTTTTGAAAGTCTTACAGATGAACTTCCAGTTGTGCCCTTTATCTCCGTACAAAATTTCAGGGTGATACCGCTAATAGTTTCCGAGATATAGAATGCCGGTGAAATATTTCGCACATCCGCCATCTTGTGGTTATGTGAACAATTCAACGAAGTTAGATGTCGGTGCATTACAATGTGTATAAACATATACTGTACCAAGTTGTATTGCGTTTGGTTGGATAAATCGCCAGAAACGTCTATTTAAAAGTCACAAATTCGCGTGGCCGCCATGTTGGTTTTGTAGTTATCAGTTTTTCAAAAGTCACGTAGGTGAACTTCCAGTAATTCCCTTTATCACCGTAAAAAAATCCAGGGTGATATCGGGAATAGTTTCGGAGGTATTGAATGCTGGTGAAATATTTCGCACAGCCGCCATGTTGGATTGGTGATACGTAACAAAATTTGAAGGGCACGGTCGGGGTCGCCCGGAATTGTGCTATGAACTCACCGAGTTTCATTGAAATCGCTCCAGTCGTTTAGAATTTATTAGGTGGGGACACACACAAACCTCATACACACACACACGCGCACACGCACACACAGACAAAAGGTGATCTCATAAGCCTATTTTTTTTTAAATTGAAAATAGGCTAAAAATAAGAAGACACGTGTCTGAGAGTTTTTCGATGTGGTGTATATTATGAGGTGAAAGGGGTGAAAAGTGGGGGTTGAAAGATTCCTAATGGAGCCTGTATCTCATAAACGACATAGGCGAGGAGTTTGAAACTAAGCGGAAAAAATCAGCATAAAAATAAGTAAATAGGTGTTTGACCGTTTTTTCATAAATCCAATTTAAGGGGCCTATGGGGAGGGGTGAAATTCTGGGTAAAAACAGGAAAGAAATTGTCCTAACCGATTCACTCACTCGCTCTTCAAACTCAGGGGGAACAACTGCTTAAAAATAAGTATATGTTGATCACTTTCGTGATACTTTCAATGTTTAGCTTGGCCCATTTGTCGGTCAAATTTTGTTTCTTGTTACCGAGATCCCCGAATGGTAATTATTTCTTTGTAAATGTATTAATTGCTTAAACCATATGCATAATCTTGTTATCAATCACCTACTCATAGATATTATAGTTCTCACCTTGAGTGTTCCAGTCGCTCGCTACCTCAAGCGTCCTCACTCCCGACATACAGGGCATCTACTGGTTGATCTGCTGTCTGCTGAGCAGGGTCGACTGACGTCACCCTGACTTTCGTTTGACCAATGGCAGGTCTTTGTCTGGTCGGGCAATCTCCAGCTTCGAGATTGTTCCATGATCACTATTTAAGACGCCACTTGCTGGCGTTCTTCACCACTTCTGATCAATCATCACTTCTGATCACTTCAACCTGCTGGTCACCGCTATTGCATCTCATGACACCATCGCTAGTCTCTACGCTACCTAGCAGTTACGTCACGAGATCTGCACCCTGACGTATTGCTCAAGATGGCAAGAATAATTGCCAACCGTCGTACTCTTCAAGCCGTACCTTAGATGGGGTACTTTGATTCGTCTTTCGAAGTAGCTGCAGTCCTTTCGGCCGCCAACGAATTTCCAAAATGCTACTGGATCACCACTTGGACGCTATAAGTGTCATTCCTTCGCAAGAGAAGAAGAGAGAGCTGACCTTTTTTATCAATTGTGTACTTATCTCTAGGCCATGTACGCCTCCTTCAGAAGAAACTGTGAGGACTTCTTAATCAACGCTTATTCTAGCTGGAACTTTTAAGGAGCTGGCTCTTCAACCCTTTGAGAAGATAAGTTCAATTTTATGAAGAATTTAATTCATACTAGTTATCTTACACTCTTAATCAGTTTTATGGTTCTTTTTTTATAAGGTGCATATTTTTATGTTAAGCTCAACTTCTCTCGAATTGAGCAAGCTTGTTTCATTGGCATTTCCTTAGTCTGGGTTTCTGTCATCAGGCCCTCACACTTTGTTCCATTTATAATTATTCATTTCTGTGATAAGCACTTAAGTGCAATTTGTTTATTGGTTATAAATTTATTATTAGAAATAAAAATTGTTAATGTGTGGTTACCTACATTGGGTTTCTAGTGATGTATTTCATGCCCACTACCCCGCACCGCTTCAGTCTAATTTTCTTGACCAATTTTAGTTATTTTGTCCAGGCTCTTGCCTGATGCGTTCTCCCGTATGGGGAAGTTTTAGGGCAGAACTTTTCTCCATATTTTTGGTGCCGAAACCCGGGAAACATATCTATTGCACCCTGGGAATGTTACAAGTTTCATATCTTGAATTTCACATTAACAATTTTTGTTCATTGTGTTTCAACACTAATTCACATTGTAAGTTTCAGCCTGAGGCGCATGTTCAGCAGGGGAGGAGAGAAACGTAAGCTAAGCCGGTTTCTTCCGCATCAGACTAAACCTTACTACCTAGCAAGCTGTCATCCTCTGGCTTCCAGTACTCGAAGTCACAATATTGACGTGAGTAACAAACAACTTTTAACATGCCTAACCTTGATGAAAAACTCAGCAACGCCAGAGCCTCTTGTAAGGGCAAGCTCACACGGTTTCGTACTTTCTCAATGGAGCTTGAACCCCAAGAGCGTAATCTTGACATAATTTCGCAGAGGCTTAAGAATTATGAACAAGCCTTTGAGAAATATGATGAGATACAATGCAGTATAGAAACTCAGCATCCGGACCAGCAAAGTGGTAGGTTGGAAGTTGAAAAATTATACTATCAGGGATTTGCTGAAGCTAAACAGCTTATTAGGGCTTTAACTTTAAAAGAAAAACAAGAAGATCAAACTTCTGCAGCATCTTCTACATCTTCTTCACGCATTATATTACCCAAATTAGAAATACCCAAATTCACTGGTAAGGACATAGAATGGGAGCCATTTTTTGAATTATTAAATTCTTTAGTACATGAGAATACTTCTATACCAGTAATTCAAAAATTTCACTACTTGCGTCTGGCAGTTCAAGGCAACGCACTTAACCTGATCCAAGCACTTTCTTTGACCAGTGATAATTATGAAGTTGCTCTGAATCTTCTTAAGGATAGATATGGGAACATTCGTTTATCTATTCAACGCCATATACAAAGCTTATTCGAGTTACCTAACGTGCAAGCAGATAACAGTTTATCACTTCGTAAGTTGATTGACACTGTAGAGCTACACGTCAGATCATTGTCCAATTTAAACCAACCTGTAAATCACTGGGATTTATTTCTAGTTCACCTCATTTCTGCAAGTTTGGATGCAAATACATTAAAAGCCTGGGAAACAAAACTTTCCCAGAATTTGCAATGCACTTATGAGGCGATTATTAACTTTTTGAAGGCTAGAAGCCAAGTCCTTTCCGCCATAGCTAATCAAAAAACTAGTAGTTCAGATACAAAAGCCTTCTCAAAAGATAAGGTTAGCAGTTCTAATCAAAGAATTTTAAGATCACAGGCTCTTCCTGTTGATGCTCGGTCACCTAACCAAATGCAAACGTGCGGTCTGTGTCAACAATCGCATAATTTATACAATTGTGATGAATTTAAATCTTTATCAGTAGATGAAAGACGAAAGTTCATTACGAACAAAAAACATTGTTTCAACTGTTTGTCAGGAACGCATATGTTAAACAATTGCCGTTCACAACGTTTATGCTTTCATTGTAAGGCTAGACACCATTCCCTTTTGCACAGACATGAAAGATCACGGTTATTAGGACCAAGCAGTTCCAATACCAAGTCTAATTCTGAGACTTCTCAAAATAGTGCGCAGTCGTATGCTCAAAGTTCTACCTCGCTTGGCAAAGTCCAGGTTTTATTATCTACCGTGCAGGTTCTATTGAAAATTCTCACGGGAAATGGGTATATGTCAGGGGATTATTAGACAATGCCGCTACCAACAATTTTATTAATGAATCTTTGGTACAAAAGTTAGGCCTCCCAAAACATCCTACCTCAATAGAGGTTACAGGAATAAACTGCTCTAAATCGCAATTCTTAAGCTTTGCTAAAGTGGATCTGAAGGATTCTAATAATCTTGGTACGCAGTTGCAATTAGATTGTTTGATTATCAAGTCCATAGGCAACAATATTCCTGGCACTTCTTATCCTATTCAAAGTTGGAATATTCCGAATTTTGTCCAGCTAGCTGACCCTCATTTCAACAGAGCTTCGCCCGTAGAGCTTCTTTTCAGCTCAAGCGTATTTTGGCAATGTCTTCATTCCAATAAAGTAAAAATTGCTCCTAATGTTTTCTTCCGCGAAACTGATTTTGGTTGGATCGCTACTGGCCAAATATACCGTAATCCTATTCAAACTGTATCGAATTGTTATTTTGTTGGTACCGATTTGAGTCAAGAGCTAACCAAGTTCTGGGATCTTGAGAATGTTCAGGCTACTTCTTCCTCTTCTAACGAAATTTGTGAAAAGTTATACAAGGAAACCACTGTCCGTACTGCTGAAGGCAGATTTATAGTAACTCTTCCACGTATTCCGAATCCTCCCGCCATTACGGGCTCGCATTCCAGAGCACTTAGGGCACTATTTGCTATTGAAAATCGGTTCAAACAAGATGCTTCTGTTAAAACTCAGTATGCTTCCATTATGGAGGAATACGAATCATCCAATCACATGGAGGTAATTTCTAAATCAGAAGAAATTGATCATCCTTTAAATGAAATAGTTTATCTAAATCATCACCCGGTATGGAAAAATTCCTTAACACAAGACAATATAAGAGTAGTTTTCAATGGCTCATCACCAGATTCCAATGGAGTCTCTTTAAATGATACCTTGCAATGTGGTCCCGCGATTCAAACAGATCTCACCTCTGTTTTGCTTAATTTTCGACGGTTTCCTATTGCTGTAATCTCAGATATTAAGCAGATGTACCGGCAGATTCTCGTAAATTCTGAGCAGCAAGATCTGCAAAGAATATTGTGGCGCGATGAGAGTTCCAAACCCATAAAGATATTTAGATTGAAGACTGTGACATATGGCCTGAAGCCTTCAGCCTTTCTTGCGATTCGGTCTCTCCACATGTTAGCCGAGCAAGATGGTCATCTGTATCATCCTTTGGCCTCTGAGTCATTAAAAACGGCATTTTATGTTGACGATTTCTTGTGCTCTTTCCCTAATATTTCTGAAGCACTCCTTGTGTGCGAAGATTTGAAATCCCTGCTCCTAGGAGGTGGTTTTCCGCTCCATAAATGGATTTCAAATTCTACTGAATTTATATCAAAATTTTCATCAGAGGTCCCAGTTGATGAATTTGTTGCTATTCCTACTGATGAAGCAGCCGTAAAAGCATTGGGTGTTTTTTGGTGTCCTTCTTCTGATACCTTCTCTTATCAGGTACATTTGTCAGAATCTCCCCCTGTAACTAAGAGACAAGTTCTGTCAGAAATCGCAAAGATCTTTGATCCTTTGCAATATATTGCTCCTATAGTTATTGTTGCAAAAATGTTCTTGCAAAAGCTTTGGTCATTAAAATCAGACTGGGATGAAAATCTCCCCCTTCCTCTTGTAGAAGAATGGTTAGAGTATCGCAGCAGTTTGCTGGATCTCTCCAAGGTTTCTATACCCCGCCTTTTAATTTCTAATCCCTTATACCAGCAGTATGACCTGCATGTATTTTCTGATAGTTCAGAACGGGCTTATGGCTGTTGTGTATACATAGTAGGACGTTCCTCAGCCACTTTCCCTGGATTTTCTAATTTAGTGTGCGCTAAATCAAAAGTTGCTCCACTTAAAACGGTATCATTGCCGAGATTAGAATTATGCTCTGCTTTAATGGCAACAGAATTAGCTACTAAACTAAATGTCAGTTTAAAGTTAAAATTTTCCCGCACATTTTTTTGGAGCGATTCTTCTATTGTATTAGCTTGGATTTCCAAGCCTTCTTCTCATTGGAATACCTTTGTGGCAAATCGCGTTTCTAAGATTCATGAAGTCTCTCATTCTGAACAATGGAGACATGTTCCTAGCCGTGAAAACCCCGCGGATATAATATCACGTGGTTGCACGCCTAAAAAATTGATTTCCTCAGACCTGTACTGGAATGGTCCTCCTTGGCTAAGTCAGGAATCATCTTGCTGGCCTCGCTTAGCTAATCAATTTGCAGAAGAAATACCTGATGCCCGTAATGACCCTGTCACGTCGCATCTTACTTCTACTTCTACTAGCCTTTTTCATAGATACTCTTCATTTGATAAATTGATTCGTGTAGTGTCTTATATCTTCCGATGGAAATATTTAGTAATTGATCAACCATTGAAGCCTCAACCCTTTCTCACCAGAGTAGAGTTAGAATTTGCTACTTGCAAGATTTTGTTACTTGTTCAGCAGGAAGTATTTGCTCCTGAAAAGCAAGCTCTTATAAGTGGTAAAGATTTGCCCAAGTCTAGCAGGCTTTCACCACTCACTCCTTTTCTAGACCAGGACGGCATAATACGTGTGGGTGGAAGATTAGCTATGTCTAGTTGTGAGGATGGGAAAAAGCATCCCATCATCCTTCCTTCAAAGCATCCTATCACTACCCTTATAATAAAAAAGTTTCATTATAAACACCTTCATGCTGGCACTCGCACCTTGCTCTGTCTAATTCGTGAACTCTACTGGATCATCAATGGCGTTCATGAGGTTTCTTCTGTTGTCAAAAAGTGTATACCTTGCTTTAAGGTTAAACCACGGCCCGCCACGCAGATTATTGGTAATTTACCTCCATTTCGTTCAGAACCTAGTAAGCCCTTCGCTCTTACTGGGATCGATTACGCTGGTACTTACTTATATCAGACCAATCCCTCTTCATCTAAGCGCAAAATCTTAGGTAAACTTTACATCTCGTTATTTGTATGTATGGTGACGGGAGCTATCCACCTTGAGTTGGTTACGAACGCTTCTGTATCTTACTTTGTGGCCGCCTTTTCTAGATTTGCTGCTAGAAGGGGTGTCCCATCTGAAGTCTTTTCAGATAATGCAAAATTTTTGTAAGCGCTTCTGATCTCTGGAAAAAGATGTTAAGCTCCCCTTCTGCTAAAGAAAAAATGTCCAACTTTTCCTATTCTAAAGGTTTCAAAAGGCATTTCACCCCTCCTTATGCTCCCCATCATGGGGGCCGATGGGAGTCCTGCATCAAACTTACTAAAAGACAGCTTATGAAAACTCTTGGTCATACCATACTTTCTTATGAGGAATTCAACTCTTTAATTATTCAAGTCGAAGGTATTGTAAATCCCAGACCTCTGACTCCTCTTTCAAACGATCCTAAGGATCTTTTACCTTTAACACCCAGTCACTTCCTGATTGGCTGTTCGCTTGCTGCTACTCCGCCTTTGCTTGTTCGACGCTGTGATCCTAACCTACCTATCTTTTGGAGAAAAGTAGAATCTTTGCGCTGTTCTTTTTGGCGCCGATGGAAGTTAGAATATCTCAGCTTGCTAAATAGGCGTGAGAAATGGCGGCTTCCTCAACCAGATGTACGAGTGGGGGACATGGTTCTTCTTCGAGACCCATCTCCGCCTCTAGTGTGGAACCTAGGCAGAGTTATTCACTGCCACTTTGGCCGTGATAAACGCGTCAGAGTTGTTGATGTTTTCACTAGTAAAGGTCTTTATACTAGACCCATCTCTGCTATCTCTGTTTTGCCTTTCGAGTCTTAGTTTCTCCTCGTCTGTTATCCATGTTTTGCTTTGACTGATTCTTTTGTTTGTTTTCATTCGGAGTTCTCGGAGCATGATCACTTTCGTGATACTTTCAATGTTTAGCTTGGCCCATTTGTCGGTCAAATTTTGTTTCTTGTTACCGAGATCCCCGAATGGTAATTATTTCTTTGTAAATGTATTAATTGCTTAAACCATATGCATAATCTTGTTATCAATCACCTATTCATAGATATTATAGTTCTCACCTTGAGTGTTCCAGTCGCTCGCTACCTCAAGCGTCCTCACTCCCGACATACAGGGCATCTACTGGTTGATCTACTGTCTGCTGAGCAGGGTCGACTGACGTCACCCTGACTTTCGTTCGACCAATGGCAGGTCTTTGTCTCGTCGGGCAATCTCCAGCTTCGAGATTGTTCCATGATCACTATTTAAGACGCCACTTGCTGGCGTTCTTCACCACTTCTGATCAATCATCACTTCTGATCACTTCAACCTGCTGGTCACCGCTACTGCATCTCATGACACCATCGCTAGTCTCTACGCTACCTAGCAGTTACGTCACGAGATCTGCACCCTGACGTATTGCTCAAGATGGCAAGAATAATTGTCAACCGTCGTACTCTTCAAGCCGTACCTTAGATGGGGTACTTTGATTCGTCTTTCGAAGTAGCTGCAGTCCTTTCGGCCGCCAACGAATTTCCAAAATGCTACTGGATCACCACTTGGACGCTATAAGTGTCATTCCTTCGCAAGAGAAGAAGAGAGAGCTGACCTTTTTATCAATTGTGTACTTATCTCTAGGCCATGTACGCCTCCTTCAGAAGAAACTGTGAGGACTTCTTAATCAACGCTTATGCTAGCTGGAACTTTTAAGGAGCTGGCTCTTCAACCCTTTGAGAAGATAAGTTCAATTTTATGAAGAATTTAAATCATACTAGTTATCTTACACTCTTAATCAGTTTTATGGTTCTTTTTTTATAAGGTGCATTTTTTAATGTTAAGCTCAACTTCTCTCGAATTGAGCAAGCTTGTTTCATTGGCATTTCCTTAGTCTGGGCTTCTGTCATCAGGCCCTCACACTTTGTTCCATTTATAATTATTCATTTCTGTGATAAGCACTTAAGTGCAATTTGTATATTGGTTATAAATTTATTATTAGAAATAAAAATTGTTAATGTGTGGTTACCTACATTGGGTTTCTAGTGATGTATTTCATGCCCACTACCCCGCACCGCTTCAGTCTAATTTTCTTGACCAATTGTAGTTATTTTGTCCTGGCTCTTGCCTGATGCGTTCTCCCGTATGGGGAAGTTTTAGGGCAGAACTTTTCTCCATATGTGTTCGACAGTTTTTTTTTGATAAATCAAATTTAAGGGGTTCATTGGGAGGGGTGAAATTCTGAAGGAAAAAAAATGAAAGAAAATGTCCTGACTCTCTCACCCACTCATCATCGCCCAGCCAAAAATATTGAAGTTGGAAACATGTCATTTTCGGGATATGTTCGTTGTATGTCAAAACCATACACTAAGGGAGGATTTTTGAATATTCAGGTTCTAAAGGGGTCTTAAGGGGGTTAAACCTGCATTTCATTGAATAACAATATCTCACGAGTGGTTTCATTTGTGGATGTGATACTCGGCATATAAACTAATCATTAAAAAAAAGCAGACATGTGTCTAAGGGTTTTTCGATGTGGTGTATTATTATGAGGTGAAAGGGGTGAAAATTGGGAGTTGAAGGATTCCTATCGAAGCGTGTAGGCCTATCTCCTAAACGACATAGGCGAGAAATTTGAAACTCAGCGAAAAAAATCAGCTTAAAAAATAAGTAAATCGGTGTTCCATCGTTTTTTCATAAATTAATTTATGGAGCCAATGGGGTGGGGTGGAATTCTGGGGGGAAAAAAGAAGAGCAAGTGTCCTAACTGACTGACTAACTCACTCACTCATCAAACTCAGGGGAATAAGGCAGCTTAAAAATAAGTTAATAGGTGTTCAAGTGTTTTTTCATCAATCCAATTTAAGGGGCCCATGGGGAGGGGTGAGATCCTGGTAAAAATAATGGAAAGAAAATGTCCTGTCTGACTCACTCACTCATCACGCCCAGCGAAAACTATTAAAGTTAGAAACATGAAATTTTGGGAATATGTTCGCTGTATGTCGAAAACGTCAACTAATGAATGATTTTTGTTATTCGGGTTTTAAAGAGGTGCTAAGGGGGTAAACGTGCATTTCATTGAATAACGATATCTCATGAGTTGTTTCTTTGGGGATGTGATATTCGGTATATGAGCTAATCATTAAAATAATCAGACATATGTCTAAGGGTTTATCGATGTGGTGTATATTACGAGGTGAAAGGGGTGAAAATTGGGGGTTGAGGGATTCTTAACGGAGCGTGTATCTCTTAAACGACATAGGCGAGAAGTTTGAAATTCGGCGGGAAAAAACAGCTTAAAATATAATTTAATAGGTGTTCGACCGTTTTTTTTTTCATAAATCCAATATAAGGGGCCCTTGGAGAGGGGTGAAATTCTGGGGGGGGACAGGAAAGAAAGTGTCCTAACTCACTCACTCATCAAACTCGGGGGGGGGGATGAACAGCTCAAAAATAAGTAAATATGTGTTCGACCGTTTTTTTTCATAAGTCCAATTTAAGGGGTTCATGAGAGGGGTGAAATTCTGAAAAATAATTGAAAGAAAATGTCCTGAGTTACTCACTCACTCATCATCCCCCAGCCAAAATTATTGAAGTTAGAAACATGGCATTAAGGGGCTATGTTCGTTGTGTGTCGAAAACGTCCACTAAGGAAGGAATTTTGGATATTCAGGTTCTAAAGGGGTGTTAAGGGGGTAAACTTGCATTTAATTGAATAACAATATCTCCCGATTGGTTTCCTTTGGGACGGGATACTAGGCATATAAACTCATCATTAAGAATAAGAAGACACATGTCTGAGGGTTTTTCGATGTGGTGTATATTATGAGGTGGATGTGTGAAAAGTGAGTGTTGAAGGATTCTTAACGGAGCAAGTATCTCTTAAAAGACAGAGGCAAAAAGTAAGAATCTCAGGGAGAAAAATCAGATTGAAAAAGTAGTAAATAGGCATTCGATCGTTTTTTCATAAATCCAATTTAAGGGGCTCATGGGGAGGGATGAAATTCTGGGGAGAGAAGTCCATTAAGGAAGGATTTTTGGATATTCACTCATCATCCCCCAGCAAACCTATTGCAGTTAGAAACTTGAAATTTTGGGGACATGTTCGTTGTATGTCGGAAAAGCCCACTAAGGATGGATTTTTGGATATTCATGTTCTGAAGGGGTGTTACGGGGTTTAAACTTGCATTTCATTGAATAACAATATCTCACGAGTTGTTTCATTTGGGGATGTGATATTCGGCATATAAACTAAGCATTCAAAATAAGCAGACATATGTCTAAGGGTTTATCGATATGGTGTATATTATGAGGTGAAAGGGGAGAAAATTGGGGGTTGAAGGATTCTTAACAGAGCGTGTACTGTATCTCTTATTCAACATAGGCGATAAGTTTGAAATTCAGCGGAAAAAGCAGCTTAAAAAACAAGTAGTTCCGTGAAGAACTATACAGCCTATTTTCATATATCCTACTCATGTTAATTGCCACTATCAACATACAAAATTTCAGTTTAATTGCTGTAACAGATTCGTAGATATTGAAAACCGTCTAAATATTTCAGATTGTCGCCAGGTTGGATTTTTATTTTTGTACTATTACATTAATATTATTGTGTACGTGTGGTATACAAACTTCAATCGCATGATTAGAACACAAGAAGTAAAAACGAGATTTTAAAATTACGCACAGCAGCTATCTTGTGATTATGCAAACAATTGAAATAAATTAGATGCCAGTGTATCAACATTTGTATAAGCATTTAACGTGCAACGTTTCACGGCACTCGGATAGTTAATTCGCGAGAAACGTCCATTTAAATATTTATACTTCGCGTCGCCGCCATGTTGGATTTGTGCTCACCAGGTTACTGAAGTCCTATAGGTGAACATATGTTCATACACTGTTGAACGTCATCATGGACTGGAAGTGTCCGATTCTTATGTATTCTGGACCAAAGATGAACTAGATTTTTCTGTCTTCTGATATGAAGAGGTGCGATATTACTGAGCACTGGTAACCACTGGATCGGAGTTGGAAGTAGCGTTCCAGATATAATTCGCATACTACGATGAAGTTGTACATACACTCGCTGAGTATGACAGCTGTTAAGCCATACTTCGGAGCAATACTCAACTGGTGAATAAACATGCGCCAGAGCAGATGTTCTCCGAATGTTATCATCTGCCCCCACGATGTTCCAGCAAGGCGTTGCAGGATATTGTTGCGATTCTTCAATTTTGCAGCAGCTCTGTTATATAATGGTAAATCTGTTTCCCATGATGGCACTTGAGTAGTACAGTCATCGAAATTTCGTACCAAAAGTCAGCACAGATAGAGATAGGAAGGAATTTACACGTCGGCGTATGATACCCAGGATTCATGACACCCGTGAACTAACTATGCAATTAAGTAAGTAAGTGAGTACAGTAAATAAACAAGTGAATTATATCAATAGGGTAGTGTAAACCCGCCAACCTGGGCCCAAGGTTTGGGAAGCCAGGCTCTGCCTGTCACAAGTCAGGACAAAGTGGCGAGTGATAGAGGAGTAACACCTCTAAAAAAAACAAGGTTCTGATGACCCGGCTGGTAGCACCTTGTCAGGGTCCCTTGCCAGGGTTACGTTGAAGTCCTCAACGGCATTGATAGTGGAATAGATGATCTATAGAACAGTATGAATGGCGGACGGGGCGGCCCTGTATTCGGGATTAATAGGACAAAAGGCATCTACCCTATGATTTAGTTAGATGTCAGCTTTACATAAATCCATTTAGCGTCTGTCTTGTAGCAAGCGGCTAGATGGTCAGCGTCTGTTCACCAAAGGTGCGGCTGAAAACCTATCCTCGGAGCTAACAACCTCGAGTAGAATTTTAGGGGACTTGTTCCCTTAACCTAGCAAACAATCAACAATGGATATGCACATTGTAAGAGATTTTACCCCAGGGAGTAACCAATCTCCATTTTCCAAGGAAATGAAAAGTAGGCACTTGGATTCTGGGGGCCTACATCATTGTGCAAAGGATGAAAAGGATGAGTCGGAGCATCTTGAAAACAGCATTAAGCAAATCACTAGTAAAATTAAGCACAAGAACATAAACTTTTTGGCTACCTTTAATGTCAATTCACTCTTAAAAACAGGAATACTTAAAACTCTAATAAATGTCATCAAATAGAAAAGGATTATTATAACAGCTCTTCAAGAAACTAGATATACTGATGAACATCCATTTGATTCAGAAGGTTATAGAATATTCAAGAGAAAACCTGGAAAGAGAGTTATGAAAAATGTACCTCAGTTTGGAACTGTGTTCATTGTAAATCAGAACATATTAAATTCAATAATAGAGTTTCAATCCATTAATGAAAGATTATCCCTGCTATCCTTTAAATCAGTAAACAAAGTTTATACCATTGTCAATACACATGCACCAACTAATGAGAAAAATAGGACTCAGAAAGAACAAACGGAACATTTTTGGCAAGAACTATCAAACACCCTGGATCAAATTCCATCAAAAAATATAATACTTCTACTTCGAGACTTTAACGCTCAAATCGGCAAAGAACGTCAACATCGGTCCATAGTAGGCAATTTCCCCGCACATAAAAGAACCAACACAAATGGAGAAAGACTTGTTAGTTTATGCAGAGAGCATAACATAGTCCTGAAATCTACATTCTTCAAAAAACTTCCTACGAAACAAACTACTTGGGTTTCCCCAAATCCAGTTTGTGGTGAGAAACAACTTGACCATGTTGCTATTAGCAGACAGTCAACAACGGAGATACTCAATGTGAAAGTTGCTAAGAGTGCAGGTTTAGATTCAGACCACTATCTGTCTCTCATTAAATTCAAAATTAGACCAATATATAAAAAGAAAAATCATTATCAATCCAAAAAGTTTGATACTCAAAAATTAGCTACAGAAAATAATTTCAAAACACTTTTGGAAAGCAGAGCACCTAAAACATGGGAACAACTTCAAAGAGACTTAGTACAGACAGCAGAACCATTCTCCTTAAAAGAAAACGAAAACATACCTGGCGGACTGCTGATTGTGATGAACTAATCTTTAAAAGACAACGAGCTTGGAACATCTGGAATGCAAATAAAAATGAGAATACAAGGAACAGCTTTATATAATCCCGAAAACATACATCTAAGGGACTCAAAAGGGTAAAAGTGCAACATATTGAACCCTTGCAAAGAAGCGTATGAGACTCAATTTGCGGGGTGTAACAGTCCATTTCGTAAAGTTGTTGTTAAGCGCTTCTTATAACATGCAGGGTAACATATAACAAAATAACATGCAGGAAAAAGTGAATACCAGGATTAAAACATATGAATATAATAACAGATCAACAAATTTACACTATTTACAACAAACAAAAAAACAAGGTCTCCCAAATGACACCCACTTGAATTAATAAAAATTGCCAAACTAGGCCTGATCTCAGGAGAGATCGTAAACATCTGGACCAAATGTCCCAAAATACTGCAATGACATGTGCGTGTGCGGCTTTTCTACATGCGTTACGATGTGTACAAATTAATGCGATATTCGTTACCATCCAGTAAACCTTCAGGGGACGAATCTGCATTGTCTTAGAGCTAGACAGACACGAGGAACCAACTAAACACTAATTAAACTAATCCGACACTTCCTACACTAAATAAGACAAAAAAATAATTTCCGCGTGAAATTGGAATCAAAGAACTGCCGTAGCAAACAACATTAACGCCTAAAAATTAGGACTTTTCAAAATCAACACAAGTAAATTAACACGTGACCAATCAAGAAAAATACACATATGGCCGCTTGCCATTTTTACAAGAAAATACTAAATACACCCAACGGTGTCACAACAGACAAATCTAACAATGAAATGAGTCATAGAAATCACTAGGCTCAAAGCCAACATTTACATCATATAGCAAACATTTCATTTCATACGATATGCGGTAACTCGTAACGGACATGGCGAATTTCCAAATTAATTATGATCCAATGACCATTAAAAGAACAGGTTTGCTACAGATAGCTTACAGGGGTCAGTCGGTCAGCTGGACTGCCTAAACGATGAATCACCAGACATAGACGGGCGCAAAGTGGAATCTGCACATCTGTCAACCCACGTGTCAATAACCTCGACCTGCCGTAGCAATGGCTCGAGTCTCGAAGAAGCGTGCTCCAAATAGCACATAATATACGTGTGTGTGTCAAAACAAAATATCTTAGCATTTCCCTAGGAAATCCAAGAATCAGCACTGGACAAGGTACAGTAGCCTCGGAGAGCGCTCTGCCTTTCCATAAAAAAAAACAATACAACCACAATATTTGAGGGCGGTAGGCACATTCTACACCTCATGACGAAGAATCAAAACACACACCTTGACACAATACACACACCAGAATCACACGTATGCGTTTGACAGAAACCTGAAATAAAGGACATAAAATATTTTCCACCGACTTGCGCTCCCAATCTAGTCCGTGCCTAAAGAACCTGAAAAGGACTCAAAAAACTCAAAATATAGAACTAAGGTGTTCTACAGTGACATCTTAATTTGTTGCGCTCGGCAACCCTAGTATGAATAAAAACCTGTTCGTAAAACATCTAATAACTTTTACCCCCTTCTCCTACTAAAAAAAATGAACTTGAATAAAAGCACCATTTATCGACCATGACGAGTTTCGCATTCGCATGAATAAAACCAAAATACACACGCCGTGCATACTAATAATGACTCATAAGAAAAATATACAATCCAACAAACATTTTGGCCACGTGCCAACGTACATTTAAATATTACAGTGTCGGCGCACAAAAAAAATCTAAATACACATGAAAACAATAATAAAATTATTTACAACGTTCCCGCGTCTAATCCAGCTACATATTGAATAAATCAATGGTTTGTACATCACCGTGCAGCTTGTAGAAAATCAACCTCCATCCAGAGACATTTCCCCACGGGAAATCTACTCGTCCATCGTCGACGTTCTGGTAGAGGCGTAGCACTTCATTCCACCAATCGACCTTCCCGTAGACATCTTGGCGTGGCTTCTTGGAAAGAAATTTTCAAAGTTATTAGTCTACCTAGCTAGAATCGCTATGAGCTACTGACTTTCACTCAAAAATAATGTCCTGGGCGATTACTCAACGTTGAACTGGCCCTATCTAAGCATTTGCTTACTTCACACGCACATATACATCACACAAAATATAACACAAACTTTTACAGACAATATTACACTCTTCGTTCACCACGCAACTGGCTTTTAACAAGTCTCTCAAATTACGTCTACCGCGTAGCGCTTATCTCGACTAGAGATCTCCCTCCGCTAAGTGTGAACTCTGCTCCCAAGAGCACAAATAAAATGTTTGTCCAAACAGACGTGAAGTATGCTCAATAGAGCCTGATAAAATCGTGACTCAAACTGGCGTGAACGATGCTCCTCGGAGCCCGATAAAGTTGTGTCTCAAACTACTCATCACTGATCAATTTATTAGAAACTGACGAAAAGGAGTGGAGTGGGGGCAATTTGTGAAAATAATCTGTAGTTTTCAACTCACAGACTTGGGACTAGTATCAATCTTCTTCTTTTCATCCAAACGTCTCAATGGACTCATGTGGAATCCTATCGCATCGGCGGTTCTTCATACACGTGTTTTAGCGCCTTTTTTAAGGTACGCAACTCTCCGCGTGGTTTAGGCGTCCTCTCTCCTGATTTGCTGATTCAATCGTGTATCGGTTGGAACTTCACCTCTGGCACGCCCATAATGACGCCGACTTGGATGCGCGTTCACCCTGAATTTGTCCTTGGACTCGGCTTACCCTGTCATCGTCAGGAATAACTACCACGCTACTCCTGTTGCAATCGTTGCGACACACTACCTGTCTTCCCTTTGTCAACCTCCAACATGTACTGCCTGGATATCAGTAATAATAATAATAAAAATCATGAAGACTTATTGATCGGCAAATCAATAAGGGTTCAATATGAAAGACCAATTAACATTAATAGAATCGGACTTCAGACAGCCCATTATAAAGGACTTCTACAAAACTTTCAGAAGTAGTTTAAGGAAATATACTCCACCAAGCTTACTTTCACAGATCCAAAGACCCATAAAACTGCATATAATAACGCTGAAAATTGCAGAATACTTGCGGAATATTTTGAAGAACTCCTCAACTGCGATCCACCAAAGGGGACCTTCAATTTTGATAATATACTCCCCATTCCTTCAGACTCGAAAACCACCAACAACAAATGAAATTAAAGAAATTATAAACGAACTTAAAAATAACAAAGCATCTGGAGAAGATAGTATAGTTGCTGGATTATGGAAATACTCGAGTGACAACATGATCCTATGTTTAACGGAAATCATAAATGACATATGGAAAACACACAGTTTACCATCAGAATGGACATCTTCTTTGATACATCCACTACATAAGAAAGGGAAGAAAACAGATCCTAACAATTACAGGGGAATCTCCCTTCTGCTAGTGACCTATAAGATCTTATCCAAAGCACTTTTAAAAAGAGCAGAAAAAAAACTCGACCCACAATTGGGAGAGTATCAGGCAGGATTTAGGAAGGGACGATCATGTATGGAGTAAATACTAAATTTAAAGAACATATTAGACATGAGGAAAATCAGTAACTTGAAATATGTAGTTACTTTTGTGGATATTAAAAAAGCCTATGACTCCCTTGACAGAAAGGCACTTATTAACATTTTGAAGGAATTTGGACTTGATAACAAGACAACTGAAATAATTCAAGCAACACTAACGAACACAACTTCTAAAGTTAAATTTAGAGGGGAACTTCCAAAATCTTTCAAAATAAAGTCAGGTGTGAGACAAGGAGATGGTCTGTCACCTCTGCTTTTCAATTGTGCATTGGAAAAGGTAATTCGAGAGTGGAGGAAAGCCATCAATACTAAAGGTGTTCAACTAGGAAGACATCCAAATAAAATCACTGTAGATTGTTTATCTTTTGCGGATGACATTGCATTACTTACTGACTCACTGGATACTGCCCAAGAACAAATTAGAGAGTTGCAAAAACAGGCAGCCAGAGACGGACTACAAATATCATTTGAAAAAACTAAGTTCATGACAAACATCACCGATGCCCCCAAAAGTATCAAAATTCATGACAGTTCAGTATGTAAAACAAATTCCTTTAAATACCTAGGAGAGTGGATAATGAATGACTCACAGGAAAAGACAGCAATAGAAACGCGTATGCATAAATTACAAAGGTGTTTTCATATGACAAAAGATATATATAATAAGAAAAGCTTATCCTGGAACACTAAATTAAGGTATTATCAAACAGTAGTCAGACCTGAAACTCTGTATGCAGCAGAAACACTTAAATTAACAAGATTTGGTGATTTAGACAAATTAGAGAAGACTGAAAGACGAATTCTGTGAAAAATACTGGGAGCTAAACGAAATAATAACGCAGAATATAGGTTACGACCAAATAGAGAGTTATATTTGAAATGTGAAAAATTAACTGATGTAATGAGAAAGAGAAGATTACAGTTTTTTGGGCACATCTATAGAATGGAAAATAGTAGACTAACTAAACAGATATTCAACTTACTGACTAGTTACAAATCAAAACCCACATGGTTCATTGAAATTGACAAAGATTTGACAAACGCCAAAATTCAGACAGACACAATAGCAAACAGATCACTCTTCAGAGAAGCTATTCAAAACGCAAAATTTCAAGAAAGGAAGAAACAAACAACTGGCAGAAAGTGGACTCAGGAGGAGAAAAATCGTCACTCTACAAGGATGAAAGAAATTTGGAAACAACGGAAATTGAATACAATTGACAATAGCCAACGTTGATTCATCGTACCCTCCAAATGGGTTATTCGAAAGAAGAAGAAGAAGAAGAAGAATAGGGTAGTGTAAATGCTCACTTTGATGCAATTCAACCATCACAGTCCTTTGGGGAGTTTGAGTGAAAGAGATCAAGATTGGTAAAATTAGCTCTACCAGCAAAATGTCTTAATTTCAGGACTCACTCGTCGACATTAGAATTTGGTTGGTATAACTTTTGTCTGTATTTCTTCACAGGAAGAAATATTTAACCTTTCAATGTTGCAATGAAACAGTTAGCAGAATGGAGAAGTGGCATCTTTCTCTCTCTAAGGATTCACTTTCGTTTCTACGTCCCATCTTACTATTCGAGTAGCTCGTAATCGAGCCCCGGTTGCTGTTACGGCTCCTTGTCACGCTATATATCCCGACCTTGTCCTAGTTACGTTCATTTCCGGAAGTGTGCAACTATCCGATAACATAACAGTGATAGTTCCAATTCAGATTAGTTCGAAGGCGAACCGACTAGCGGGAGAGAAACATATTAAGATATGAAGTGACTTTTATAACGTGTCAAACTTCAACTTGTATTGTTAGTTAATGTTGCGTTGTGTTGTTAGTCTGATACAATTAAACAATAAACACATTCATAGTGAAGGAAGGAACCTGAATATTTGCATGGAGAATTTCGAATTGACAACCTTTAGACAAACGTCGTAAATTAAGACTTTATTGATATAATTGTTAAAATGGGCACGGTTTTTAGACAAACCTTTTAACAATATTTATGTTTGGACAAGGATGGTTTACTGATGTACACAGCGATTACTTGGCTATTTTGGTTTCAGATAACATTTCTATATACGGATATTTTGCTTGAGATTTGCCTAAACTTTCATAGTTTTCTGTACCATGCCTATATCAAAATGACATGATAAGGACCATGTCTGCCCAAATCCTTATTGGCCGAGTTTAATTGCTAGGTAGCGGGTTCAAACCCGGCCAAAGCCGTCGGATTTTTTAAGAGCGTTAAAAATCCCTCAGTATGCCTTCCTTCGGAGGGGAAGTAAAGCCGGCGGTCCCATGTCATAGATGTATGGCATGTTAAAGAACCTTCCACTAATTACACTTGTGTGAAGCTAAATTGTATAGGTTAAGAATGTAAACAACGCTCTTAGGTTCTACGTTCGTTGCCAAGAGCCGACTGCGGTGGCGTCTAGTAGCTAAGTTCTGAACTAGGCCTAGCTGTCGTTGACTGTGGCGTTTGGCGGCAAAAGTGGGAACTATTTGAAAAATTCAAAGTTGCAGTCCTTACTTGAATTAATAAACAGATACACACACAAATACAGCCATTACAATTAACGCCGGTTATCAGACAGATTCTACGCATACCCAAAGTACACGGGGCTACATGACGCGTTGTTGCAGCCCCTAACCTGAGGAACCAACCAACCAACCAGAGTTTAATTGGAATAGGAAAAGATACCTTAATTCAATAAAATACAATATTTGGGTACACTGTACCGGTTTCGGTTATATTATAACTTTTTTCAGCAGGCAGTATATGATACGAACGAAGTTGCAAACTTACATTTAATTTTATAAGAGGTATGAGTTCAAAAATATCCAAAAACGTTAAATATCTAAATGCTTAAAAATACTCTAAAACATTTAAATCAGAACAGGACGATGAAGATGAAGATGAGCTCCAGAAAGCCATCTAGGCTATAAATTAAATATAATTTCTAAAAGTTAAAATCTTCAGTTATCAAAAACGAAAACTAAAGTAATGGCATGTTAAGAGAAGTTTCCTGTTAGAGTGAAGATAGTAATTGATGATCAACCAGTGGAACAAGTTTCCAAGTTTTATTTACCTTGGTTGTGATTTATCTTTTAATGATGATGACGAGGTGAAGAGAAAGCTTCATCGATTTCAATATATGTGTGGGACAATTCGCCGAACTCTGAAGGGAAAAGTACGAGAGGATACTCAACTTAAATTCTATAATACTATGGCTGTACCAACTTTGATGTACGGAAGTGAGACATGGGCGAATAAAACCAGCCATAGAAATAAGATACAGTCATCTGAAATGAGATTCCTCAGATCAGTGAAAGGATACTCCCTACGAGATAAAGTACGGAATGAAGAAATAAGACGACAACTAAATATATTCTCACTGAATCAGAATAATATTATCCATTTCAGGTCCGTATTGAATATGTTTACTAATAAAACTATCAATTCTCCGTCGTTTCAATACAATATTAATAGTCTATTTATACAATTGGGTACATGTTTCGCACAAACGTTAGTGCTTCCTCAGCCCAAATATGCATTAAGACATAAACAAATATTACGCACTTATCAAATACATACAATGAATTCATTGTATGTATTTGATAAGTGCGTGAATTCATTATAATATGTATTTGATAAGTGCGTAATATTTGTTTATGTCTTAATGCATATTTGGGCTGAGGAAGCACTAACGTTTGTGCGAAACATGTACCCAATTGTATAAATAGACTATTAATATTGTATTGAAAAGACGGAGAATTGATAGTTTTATTAGTAGTTCTCACTGAATGACAGAATATACCAAAATAGGGTAAATTGGAAAAACCACTTTCTCAGGATGGGTAACAACAGATTGCCTTTGAATATCATCCTACTGGAAAAAGAGACGTTGGTCGTCCTAGAAAGAGATGGCATGAGGATTGAAGTCGGAACAAGCTAACAGCCTAATCCATGAAGAGGAAGTAAGTAAGTAAGTAAGTAAACACACAAGAAGGTGCCCATACTAAAGACTATTTTTTCAAGGCAAAATTAATAACTATTAACCAAATAGTCTCCCGATTATTTAATGAATTATATTATATTTATATTGAATAAATGTTTCCTTTTAATATTCTTGAATTCTTGATTCTTGAATCTAAGGATAATTTATTTGGTCATTTTATGATCAATCAACAACAGATCAAGAGAATTTTCAATAGATTAACTGGCAATATTTAGGTATTTTTGACTCTGAGAGTCGCACATTTTTTCCGTATTGACTGAATTATATTAAGAACAAAGTTCCAAATGGTTCCGCCTCGTCAATACTGTTTATTAAAATGTCGTGATACAATCACCTGTCTTTTAACACATGGTACATGTTTCGACGTCTGACACTTATTGACGTCTTCATCAGCCTAAATATTTGGGCAGCACTTAAAACATTCCCTTTATATGCTGGGTGTAGTTAAAAATTGTACATAAAAATACACATAGATCACTGTAACACATTAAAAAGTTGTTAAAACATTTTCTTATGTTAAAAGCTCAATAAAATCCTCAGCCGGGCTTGGCAGTCTTTCTTGGTTTATTTCTAATGTTAGCTTCAAAAGCCCAAGCAAGGGGTGACCATTCCCAAGATGTAATGCGGCAATGAGCTAACAGAGCTGTGCTGAGTCGGACGGAGACTGTGCAGCACAGTTTGCACATAGGTTGGTCCACCTGCAGGGAATTCAAGAATGATTCCACAAAATGTCATAACCGAAGCGTAAAGTACCAAATTGATTAAACCTTTATCATGTTTATACAGGGTGTAACTAAATATGCGGGAAAGCTCCGGGGATTCAATAGGGGACCTGACAACAAGTAAGACATGTCCTGTAAACACGTGGTGTATTTGTTTCGTTTCGGTGTTACAAGCATTGTTTGTGGTCTACATAACACAGACCGCTTCACTATGCAGGTTGGTCACAACATAACATAAATGTACTGCCAACCAAACACGTCCCGCATGTTGAGACATGCACTGCGAAGAGACTTTGCGGACACACTGTATTAAACTAAATATAATGTTCAAAAACTGTTGTAATAAAATATATCGCTTATAAGGAGAAAGTAATTCTAAAAATTACACCTTTGTACGTTCAAAAGTTCCGGAAGAAAAGGGAATGTAATAACAACGAGAAAGTGGAATCGAAAGTTTTTCCGGTTTTAGGTAGATTTCATTAGAAAGCTAACTATTGCAATGGGTCCCATGTTTCGACTTCCGGAAAATTTCGACATATCTTCGCGTTTCACATCCCCCAGACCCCAAAACCACCGTCAGTTCAAAAGTTTATATATAATTTATGTATGTATATATATATATATATATATATATATACACACATCAAAAAAAGTTTTGCATCACCTCGGTTCCAAGAGTTCCGGAACCGTTAAATACAAAGGGAATAGAGATCAACACAAACAACATTTCAGCTCGTTTAATTGCTCATGAGACCCACACATTGCATGTTGTACCATCATACAGCTAGACTTTCAGCATTTGTGGTCCAGATTGCAGTACACACCACTACCTCTAATACCCAGTAGCACGTCCTCTTGCATTGATGCATGCCTGTATGAACTGGCATACTATCCACAAGTTCATCAAGACACTGTTGGTCCAAATTGTCCCACTCCTCAACGACAATTCGGCGTAAATCTCTCAGAGTGGTTGGTGGGTCA
Organism: Meconema thalassinum; assembly: GCA_946902985.2. Classification (NCBI taxonomy): domain Eukaryota; kingdom Metazoa; phylum Arthropoda; class Insecta; order Orthoptera; family Tettigoniidae; genus Meconema; species Meconema thalassinum. The sequence continues at coordinate 2,043,788,166 of OX336388.2, forward strand.
AGACGTCCATAAACAGCCCTTTTCAACATATCCCAGGCATGTTCGATAGGGTTCATGTCTGGCGAACATGCTGGCCACTGTAGTCGAGCGATGTCGTTATCTTGAAGGAACGCATTCACAAGATGTGCACGATGAGGTCGATAATTGTCGTCCATGAAGACAAATGCCTCTCCAATATTCTGCCGATATGGTTGCACTATGGGTCGGAGGATGTCATTCAGGTATCGTAAAGCCGTTTCGGAGCCTTCCATGACCACCAGTGGCGTACGTCGGCCCCACATAATGCCACCCCAAAACATCAGGGAACCACCACCTTGCTGCACTCGCTGGACAGTGTGTCTAAGACGTTCAGCCTGACCAGGGTGCCTCCAAACACGTCTCCGACGATTGTCTGGTTGAAGGCTTATGCGACACTCATCGGTGAAGAGAACGTGATGCCAATTCCGTGGGGTCCATTCAGCATGTTGTTGGGCCCATCTGTACCGCGCTGCATGGTGTCGGGGTTGCAAAGCTGGACCTCGCCATGGACGTCGGGAGTGAAGTTGCGCATCATGCAGCCTATTGCGCACAGTTTGAGTTGAAACACGACGTCCTGTGGCTGAACGAAACCCATTATTCATCATGGTGGCATTGCTGTCAGGGTTCCTCCGAGCGGCAATCCGTAAGTAGCGGTCATCCACTACAGTAGTAGCCCTTGGGCGGCCTGAGCGAGGCCTGTCATCGACAGTTCCTGTATCTCTGTACCTCCTCCATGTCCGAACAACATCGCTTTGGTTCACTCTGAGACGCCTGGAAACTTCCCTTGTTGAGAGCCCTTCTTGACACAAAGTAACAATGCGGACGCGATCGAACTGCGGTATTGACCTATTAGGCATGGTAGAACTACAGACAACATGAGCAGCGTACCTTCGTCCTGGTGGAATGACTGGAACTGATCGGCTGTCGTACCCCCTCCGTCTAATAGGCCCTGCTCATGCATGGTTGTTTACATCTTTGAGCAGTTTTAGTGACATCTATGAACAGTCAAAGGGACTGTATCTTGGATACAATATACACAGTCAACGTCTATATGCCGGAGATCTGGGAACCGAGGTGATGCAAAACTTTTTTTGATGTGTGTATATATATATATATATATATATATATATATATATATGTATATATGTATATCAGTTTCTTGTGGACACGATAACTGCCGTAATTTTGCACCAATCACTTTGAATTTTTTACATAATATGTATACCCTTAAAATCTCGGTCGAGTTCGTTAATGGGCAAAATCGGTTAAAGGGGGTGAAAGTGGGAGGCTTTTGTCGAGAAAGTGAAATATCACTATAACTCTCTTAATATCTGAAATATTGAATCCATTCAAAGATCATACTATGTGCCGGACAAGGCCCTAAAATTTCTGTTTGAAAAGTTTTTTGATAGCACCAACCATTGACCAAAAGGGTGGGAAAAAGTGGGTTTTTCGGGAAACATTAATCATATCTCTATTAATAGGCACAATATCAAAACCGTACAAAATGGACAATATTCTTCCAATAATTAACTAAAACTTTTGTCTGAAAGAATTTTTGATATGACCCACATTACGCCACGGGGTGAGCAAAATGATTTAAATTATAAGAAAATGCCAAGTACCAAGAGAGGTTGCCATGACAGCTTTACTTTTAATTGATAAGGGATGAGCCATCAGCAGTTGCTATGACAACGCCACTGCACGAGATAACATTCAGTTTTCCATCTGTCTGAGGGAAGCGACTTCGGTATCGGAACTGGTAGCATGCTGAACTTCTATGCCAAAGGTCGCGGGTTCAAACCCGGCTGAAGTCGTCGGATTTACTAAGAGCGCTAAAAAACCTGAGTTTGCTTTCCTTCGGAGGAGAAGTTCCAACGTTCGATGCGAGTTGATGGTTCCGGTGGCATCTAGTAGCCAAGTTCACAGATAGGTGTCGTTGATGGTAGTATTTTAGGTAGATTTCATTAGAAAGCTAACTATTGCAATGGGTACCATGTTTCGATTTACGGAAAATTTCGACATATCTTCGCGTTTCACATCCCCCAGACCCCAAAACCACCGTCAGTTCAAAAGTTTATATATAATTTATATATATATATACTGTATATATCTCTTATATATAATCCAAAATTGACTCATCACCGCAGGGCTCAAACCACTAGACCTAGAAAGCTGAAATTTTGCATGTTGGTTGATCCGAGTATGTAGAGGCCCAATAAGAAACGGTTTTTGAAAATTCAATTTGTAAGTGACTTTTTTCGGCCCTTTGGCACTGAGCAAGGTCAGTCGGTAAAATGTTCGGATTTAGCTCATTTTAAGCCGCCACATACGAGAAACAATACTCGGAGGTCCTGTAGGGACCCCGAAACACACTTTTTAAGTTCCTAAAATGAACGGTTTCGGAGATATTCCCAAATAACTGTGTTCCCTCTGAGAAACAGATCAACGTTACTATGGCAACCGCTGAAATTTCGCAGACCGGGGATAGTTTTCTGGCAATATATCTAGAAAACCGTTCGTTTTAGGGCCTTAAAACGCTGGGTTCCGTTCCCACCTCTAACCACGAACGTTGCTCCTCGCATTGATACGCGTAAAATGAGTTATATTTTATATATAGAGGTTGCTTTTGGGGCTCGGATACGATCGTGATTTTGAGTCTAATTTTATTTCGGCTGGTTGTTGTAAGCGAGCTTTCAGAAGTTTACTCGAATTTACAATGTTAAGATACTTTCTATTTTGCACGGTATGCATTCATTTTCTTTATAAATTTGTTTTTTCTTAACTGAATATTTTAGTTTGCCAATTTTGATCTGCTCTTTTTCGTTCTTAACCATGATCTGCAACGTATATTCACAGTCGAATGTGTCGTATTCTACCGGCTGTCACGTTAATTATTATTGTTTCTTAATTACTCTTACTGAGAAATTGGGCAAACTTATTTCAATAAAGTTGTTTTTTTGTCTATCACGGCCATTGAATCCCCGCAAAAGGCACGGCTTAAACCTAGAAAAGTTGCTGAGTTGTACTAATGGACTAATGGTGCAGCAGAAAAGAGGAGAATTGAAGCTTTTGAAATGTGGTGATACAGGAGAATGATGATCAGATGGGTAGATAGGGTAACAAATGAAGAGGTATTAAGACGAGTGGGAGAGGAGAGATGTTTCTGGCGACTGCTTATGAAGAGAAGAGATAGGAGGGTAGGACACATATTATGACACCCAGGAATAGCAAGCTTACTGTCGACCGAAATATTATGTGCACTCGAGTTTGAAGGTTGTTTGTGAAGTAACCAATAGACCTTCATAAAATCCAATAACATCATCATTTTCGTCGTTTTATTTTACGTTAGTTACTGAAGGTTTGGAATTTTTAATTTATATTTTAATATTTATTTTTAATTTATATTTCAATATTTTTATCGCAGTTGAAACACAAAAAGTGCCCCTTTTTACGCGTGTTTCAACCATGTGTCAGATTTAAGAATTATTATCTCACAAACCCATCATCAGATCGAATCCAAATTTCAACACAATATACATTGGAATGTTGTATAACTGGTTCATTAATTTCAAAATTTTGTGTGTTCAAGAACGAATGTTGTTATCATTTTCGTAAGGTAACTCTTTCTCGGCTCGGGGTCGTCGGAAAATGTAGTTCTTGGTTGCGTTGCAATCCTTATACATCAAAAATTATACTGTATGACTGTGAAATAGGTAAATTAATTCGCATATTTTATATCGGATTGTATTTGTACAGAGAATTAAGACATGGTTCACCAGCTAGCCGCTCCGGGAAATGCTATACAGCGTTGCTGATATGGAGCCCATCACTTCCGAGCGAGACGCGCCATGACGCGTGATGTAGCCCATCTTGGCAATGATGTACTGCTTTCACCGGAGCGGCTAACTGGTGAACCATGTCTTAATTCTCCGTACAAATACAAACCGATATACAATAAGTGAATTAATTTACGTATTTCACAATCATACAGCATACCTTTTTGATGTATAAGGATTACAACGCGACCAAGAATTACATTTTCAAACCATCCCGAGTCGAGGAAAAGTTACCTTACAAAAATAATAACAACTTTGTTCCTTGACACACAAAATTTTAAAATTCATAAACCTGTTATACAACATTCCAGTGTATATTGTGTTAACATTTGGATTCCATCTTATGACGAGTTTGTGAGATAATAATTCTTAAATGTGACGCATGGTTGAAAAACGCTTAAAAACGGGCACTTCTTGTGTTCCAACTGTGATAAAAATATTAAAATATAAATTAAAAATTCCAAACCTACATGATCTAACGTAAAATAGAACGACGAAAATGATGATGTTATTGGATTTTATATAGGTCTATCGGTTACTTCACAAACAATCTTCAAACTCGAGTACACATAATAGTTTGGTCGACAGTAGTTATGGATGGGAGGGTTGCGGACTAGAACTGTAGGGGTAAGCCAGGGTTAAACAGATTGCCTCGGATGTAGGGTGTGGTAGCTATGTAGAAATGAAACGATTATCTCAGGATAGGGATACATGGAGGGCTGCATCAAACCAGTTAAAAAAACTGAAGACTCAAACAACAACAATCAGGAATTTAAATTACTTAGAGAGGCATGTGTGGCAAAAGGGTCGTAGGAGAATTTCAATCCCTGGGATGTAACACTGGAAGAGACTGCATAATGTACATCAGCGGCCAAGGTGAGTGATATTTAACTATAGGTTTATTAATAGGTATATGTTTAATTTCAAATCATCAATTAGTATGGCCAAATTACATCCAGAATAGCTTAAGCAAGAATACTTTTAATTCCCCATATTCCGATAGATTTGCCATTCCAGTGTGCAAGAGTGCAGTTCCCTCTTCAAACAATATTCGCAATTTCTTTAACAAAGCGCAATGACACACACTTAACAGTAGCACGTGCACATTTAGACAAAACCATTTTTTCCCATGGCCAACAGTATGTGGCGTGCTCGCGAGCATCCGGACAACAAAATCGTTATGTCTCAGCAGAAGATGGCAAAACCATAAACGTAATTTTAAAATGTGTTAACATAATGTAACATCGAACCCTGCAGACGTTCACAACTCGATAAAATTCCCACTTTGCTGATCATATCAATATACTGTATGTATCAAAATATTCAGAATTAGAATGGACACACCTATAGCCGCGATTGCTGTAATAGAATAGACCAATTATCAGCAATATTGCATCGTCCCCATTGTCTTGATCGCAGGCGAAGCCGCGGGTACCTGCTAGTATATATATATATATGTATATCAGTTTCTTGTGGACACGATAACTGCCGTAATTTTACACCAATCACTTTTAATTTTTTACCGAATATGTATACCTATAAAATCTCGGTCGAGTTCGTTACTGGGCAAAATCGGTCGAAGGGGATGAAAATGGGGGACTTTTTTCGAAAAATTGAAATATTGCTAGAACTCTCTTAATATGTGAAATATCGAATCCGTTCAAAGTTCATACTATGTGCCGGGTAAAGCTCAAAAATTTATGTTTGAAGAGTTTTTTTATAGCACCAACCATTGACCAAAGGGGTGGGAAAAAGTGGGTTTTTTGGGAAACATTAATCATATCTCTCTTAATAGGCACAATATCAAAACCGTACAAAATGGACAATATTCCCCTAATAATTACCTAAAACTTTTGTCTGAAAGAATTTTTGATATGACCCACCATTACGCCAAGGGATGAGAAAAATGATTTCGGAATTATAAGAAAATGCCAAGAGCTATCAGTGGTTGCCATGGCAACACTACTAAATTAATGAGGGATGAGTCATCAGACGTTGCCATGACAACGCACTTGCGCGAGATCAGATTTCCATCTGACTAAGTGTGAAGCGGCTTCGGTGACGTAACTGGTTGCATGCCCAAGGTCGCGGGTTCAAAGCCGGCCCAAGTTGTCGGATTTTCTTAGAGCGCTAAAAATCCCTCAATATGCTTTCCTTTGGAGGGGAGGTTCCAACGTTCGTTGCGAGTTGCTGATTGCGGTGGCATATAGTATCCAAGTTCACAGCTAGGTGTCGTTGACGGTAGTATCTGGTAGCAACATTAGGAACTACTGCTTGAAATTGAGCGTCTGCATTCCTTACCTGAATTACAGACTAATACAGCCATCACAATTCACACCGTTTATCAGACAGATTCTACATTTACCCAAAGTACACGGGGTTAAATGACCGCGTTGTCGCAGCCCCTAAACTGAGGAACCAACCAACATCTCTGCGGGAGATATAATTTTGCGTGAAGAAGTAACAGACCGTAACATAGTTACACATCAGTGTCGAAACCTTGCATAAGGACAGTGTGACCACAAGTACAAAAATGGACTCCAAATGACAAGAAGGTTACCGTCATCATAAGACAATAAAATGTTTAAAATATGCATAAAATGACAAAAACAAAGTTAATTAATCTCCAATTATAAAATACTTTCACGCAATAAAATTAGGTCTGATCCTTCTACGAAAACCTGCATATTCTGCCTATTTTCGCCTATCCCCAAGTTTGTCCGGTGAAATCTACCTCCGCCTTCCGGCGTGCCGAGAGGACGTTTTAGAACATGCCGGTATCATTGGATCCCTCTTTTTCCATTTGTAGCACTAGCATCCATATTGCTGTTGTTCCATGCGCCTTTGCCTTTGCTTCAAACGCAGCCCCTTTCTTAAAAGTTGTACATTTATGTGTGTTGTCTAATAGAAAAAAATAAAATGTATGGTTGGTTGGTTCCTTAGTTTCAGGGCTGTGACAACGCGGTCATGTTGAAATGGCTTCTATTGCCCTCACTGTTGCGTGACAAATATACTGTTTTCTACTAAGATATGTTGTTTTAATGGGCGCCAAGACCTCAACGCTATGTTGAAATCTAAATTTGTATTTAACAACACCTAGCTCTGGTAGAACACCTTCAAGAATCTTTACTCTCAGATCGTGGTATGATTGGATCATTAACCCAACAAACAATTGTATCAGGAGAAGGAATTGGTCTATATCTAATGCTACCTACTGAAAACAAAGATTGCATGGTTAAAAGAAATGAATTTATTGTATAAAAAACAAGTATAGCAAAATTAATAATAATAATAATAATAATAATAAGTTTGAATTTAAATTGGAGCGTTGCGATTTAAATATTACCGCTAGAAAATTACGTGAAAACGGAGTCGGATAAATTACTGATTTTACTCTTATTCCCAAGCTATGAATTAACTGACTTACTGAATATGAAACAAAGAAAGACGAGAGATTGCGTAGTTATGTGTCATTCGCGCTTACCACTGGAAATTGCCGTAGCATTTCCCTCGTACTGGATGTTGAAGTGAGCTTCCCATAGCCTCCTGGACGTCGTCATCTTCTTCGTTGTTGATGATATATTTGTAGATATGAAGATTTATGGTCCGTACATCGGAACCAACACGTACAACCACAACGGTTAAGTTTCACAAAGATAGTCGCTAACTCCACTGAACATCGGAGCCACTCACTCGTGCAACCATACTGGTTAAATTTTATAACGATAGTCCATTTTTCCACGGCGTGCCAACCATATATGCACCCGCCGCATCCCCACTCTTCAGCCGACTTCTTCACGCTCGCCCTCCACTGATTGGCTGACCCCTCACGCGCTGCTCCCCTCTTCTGGCTCATTACACTCGGCGGGAGGGTGAAGTCGATTGCCGTTCCATACATCCGCCTTTTCTTGACGATGCGACCCAGCCTTGCGTCATACTACTTGACAAGCATAAGCCTGTATCTGAATTCCCAGTGAGTCATGTCTCTCAATATACCCTAACTGACGAAACTCCGTAAAATTCCGCAATCATATAATTTTCTATGATATTCTCGTTCGTAATAATTTGCTCGATAGTGTTTTCTAAGACATAGAAAACCTATCTGTATGCTTATAATTTTATAAAATGCTCCGAAAAATACCTTAATAATAATTATAATAAATTAATAATAATAATAAATTAACATGAAAAATTCTCTTGGCTGAACAATTTGCCGCGTAAATAAATATAGAATGGCTTCCTACTGACTTATGCCAGTGGCATGAAAACCCCTCGAAAAACACGTTACAATGTAGCCCCGTGTACTTTGGGTGTGTGTATAATCTGTCTGATAACCGGTGTTAATTGTGATGGCTGTATTAGTGTGTGTTAACTGTTTATAATTCAAGTAAGAACTGCAGACAATAATTTTCAAGGAGTTCCTACTTTTTCTACCAAATGCTACTGTCCACGACAACTAGCATGCTGACTTGGCTACTGGATGGCATCGCAGTCAGAACCTGGCGGCAAATAGAGCGTTATCAATTCTAACCTACAAATTTTGGTAGTTAGTGGAAGGTTCTATTTCATACTATAAATATATGACATGGGACCGCCGGCTTTACTTCCCCTCCGAAGGAAGGCATACTGAGGGATTTTTAACGATCTTAAAACAATCCGATGACTTCGGCTGGGTTTGAACCTGTGACCTTGGGCATAGAAGCTCAGCATGCTATCAACTACGCCACCGAAGTCGCTAATAAAATGTATTGTTACGTGCCACTCCTATTGGCAACTTCGTTAACTGGATTACGGTGGGTAGAAGTACAACACAAATTGTTCCTTTAAAGAAACGTATTAGCTTTATTGCGGGCCAGAAAGATACACCACACAATAGCAAATGCAAGCAATTAGTATCTCACTCTAGTTTCCTTTTGTAGGGAACACTTCTCCTTCACTTGTCAATAAGCCACAGAAGTTAATCCCTCCTAATGAGACCGATGGCCTCGGTAGAAATACCTGCAACACTTCCTTGAATACACAAGCTACAGTTATTTACGATAGCCAGTCACTCACCACTACACACTGCTTCGCTGACCGCTGGCTAGGAGAACAGCCCCCTGTGTTTTCGCAATTCACCACAATATCTCTGTCGCACTAGGTAAACACACACTCTTCAAATACAGTCCCTCCGTAGGCTTCACACTCCTTCGCTGTCAAGAGAATCAGCTTCACTAGGGTTTCGCAAGTCACGTCACCAACAACTGTCGCTCAAGTAAAAGCACGCACTAGCTCAAAAACACTGGCAACCTCGCTGACCAGGTCGCTCTTATATAGCAGGCTGGTGACTCAATGAATGCTTCTAGACCCGTCCAGGATTCACGGCTTCTCGAGATTTCCATCACTGGGTCACAAATATTCTGGGCCATCCCTTTGTCCTCGCAGCCCGTTGCGTAAGGCGCAGGTATTACACTGAGGCAGAGCACAGCCTGGGGCAGCTGTGACTCACGCGGCAAGGCGACGAAACAAACACAGAGCCTAACACCACCCCCTTCCTAAAGGGCTGATCGTCCCGATCAATCATTCGTCCGTCTCTGTCCCTCCGTAGGCTGCCAGGCGATCTCGATGCACGATCTTCATCTTCGCCCTCGAGCTCCCCTGGTTCCTGTAGACGACATCGTTGATCCGTTTCACGACTCAGTACGGGCCCTCCCAGGACTTCTGCAGTTTGGGTGACAGGCCTTTCTTCCGTAATGGGTTGAAGAGCCAGACCAGGTCGTCCTCGTGGAACCCGCCGGCATCCGTCTGCTGGTCGTATCGGGTCTTCATTCGGTCGGTCTCGATCCGCAGTCTCCTCCTTGCGAACGAGTGCACGTCGTCCAGATGGTCGACCAGTTCTTGACAATACTGGCTTACCGGGACCGGAACATTCCCAGGTCGGCCGAAGGCAAGATCGACAGGTAGACGGAGTTCCCTCCACAACATGGCCCGGGCTGGTGTGCACCCGGTGGCTTCATGCACGGTGGCGCGGTAGGCCAGGAGAAATAGTGGAAGATGTTTGTCCCAATCCCTCTGGTGCTCGCTGACGAATATTCGGAGATGGTTCTCGATGGTGCGATTGAATCGCTCTACCATCCCGTCGTACTGAGGGTGTAGCGGCGTCGTCCTTGTCTTACGGATTCCCAGCAGCTGGCATAGGTTCGGGAACACCTGCGACTCGAAGTTCCTCCCTTGGTCGGAGTGCAGCTCCAGGGGTACTCCGTACCGGCTGACGAATTCCTTCACCAGGGTCTCTGCGATCGTCACGGCACCTTGGTTAGTGAGTGCATACGCCTCTGGCCATTTGGTGAAGTAGTCGCTGACGACCAATATGTAGCGGTTCCCTGCCTCGCTCAACGGGAATGGCCCAGCAACATCGATGGCCACTCTCTCCATGGGGCCGCCCACGTTGTAAGTCTTCAGTGGACCCCGTCGTCTTCGTCCTGGGCCCTTGCTGGCTGCGCAATCGTGGCACCTTGCGCAGTGGTTCTCCACGTCTGTTCGGCATCCGATCCAGTAGAACCGCTCTCTCAGCTTCTCCAGGGTCTTCTTTATCCCTAGGTGTCCACAAGATGATCCTCCATGGACTTCCTTCAGGACTTCCTCCGTCATAGCCTTTGAAACGACGACTTGTTCCCGAGATGTCTTCCCGTCGGTGCTCTCCCTGGTACGGCAGATGAGGCCATCCCTTACAACCCGCGAGTCCCACTGCGCCCAGTAGGACTTAAACTTTGGGCTGCAGTCACTCACAATGTTCCACCCGGGTCTGGGGACACAGGCCCTCTTCCATTCGGCTATCAGTCCCAGGTCATCATCTTCCGCTTGCGCCCGCGTGAAAGATTTGCGGCTCCAGCTCCCTTGAAGTTCCACGGTAGTCCTTCGGCACTGTATCCCGGTGCTCTCCTCCCCCTGGCACAGAAGGTGCAGTGTTCGGGGCACGGTCTTCGTGACAGGGAGTCGGCGTTAGAATGCAGTTGGCCTTTTCTGTGCTGGATCTCAAAGTTGTACTGTTGAAGCCTCTCTAACCACCGCGCGAGTTGACCCTCGGGCTGCTTGAAGTTCAGGAGCCCCCGCAGGGATGCATGGTCGGTCCTGATGAGAAATTCTTGCCCGTATAGGTACTTGTGGAAGTGTTCAATGGTCTTCACGATGGCGAGCAGTTCCTTCCTGGTGACGCAGTAGTTCCTCTCTGGCTTTGACAAGGCTTTGCTGAAGTAGGCCACTACTCTCCTCGCCGTCCACTACTTGCGAGGGGATTTCCCCTATACCAAAGTCGCTGGCATCGGTATCGACGATGAACCTTATTCCAGGTCTGGGGTAGGCCAGAATAGGTGCGGTGCACAGAGCGTGCTTGAGTTGTTCGAAGGCTTTGTGGCATTCTGCTGTCAACGTGAAGAGTTTGGCGATGTCGGCAAATCCTCTCACGAAGCGACGGTAATAAGTGCTGAGTCCCAGGAAGCTTCGTAGTTGGGACTTGTCCTTCGGAACTGGCCACTCCCTCACAGCTGCGGTCTTCTCTGGGTCGGTACGCACCTCTTCCTCGGAGACGATATGCCCAAGGTACTGGACCTGCTTCTGGAAGAGCTGACACTTCTTGGGGCCCAACTTCAGCTGGACAGCCCGTAGCTTCATCAAGATCTCCTTCAGGTTGCTGTAGTGCTCCTGGAAGCTCCTCCCCAGAACAATAACGTTGTCTAGGTAGACCAGGCAAGTCTTCCAGTGTAGTCCCCTCAGGATGGACTCCATTAACCTTTCGAAGGTCGCAGGGGCGTTTCACAACCCGAACGGCATGACGGTGAACTGCCAGAGTCCGCTACCCACAGAGAACGCCGTTTTCTCGCGGTACTTAGGGTGGACCTCCACCTGCCAGTAGCCACTCGTCAAATCTAAGGTGGAGAACAACCTTGATCCTGATATGGTGTCCAGCGTGTCGTCGATCCGGGGTAGAGGGTATCTGTCCTTCTTCGTGATGTCGTTCATCCACCTGTAGTCCACGCAGAACCTGGTGGAGCCGTTCGTCTTCTTCACTAGCACGACCGGAGAGCTCCAAGGACTATGTGATGGCTCGATCACCCCCTGCTCCTTCATTTCTTCTACCATACGGTCGACTTCAGCTTGCTTGGCGAGCGGGACACATCGGAATGGGGCCCTAATCGGAGCACTGCCCCCAACGTCGATTCTGTGCTGGACCAAGCTTGTCCTGCCGAAGTCTTTGCTCCCCACGGAGAAGACATCCTGGAATTCGCGTAGCAGGTCCCGAAGGTGGCGTGATTGTTCCTCGTCTAGATGGTCCTGGGATCCTTGGTACAGCTTCTGTAGTTCTTCTGGCAGGGCACGTCTTCTTCGGTTGTCCGTCTGCAGGTTTCCGTCCGTCGTGTCTGTGATTCGGGCAATCCAGGTAGCGGGCTCGCAGACCCCTAGGTTGGTGTCTCGGTGAACCGTAATGTCGTAGTCGCTCAGGTTGGACAGGCGGACGTACGGCCGAGGCGTCGTGTTGATGTGGGTCTTGGCAATTAGCAATCCTTTTGTCTGGATGTCCACATATTTTGGCTCGATGACACCCGCCACTCCCTCAACAGTTTCGTCGACAATTACGGCAGCGCTGACCTCCGTCCTGGCGGGAACGATAACGTCCTCTCTCAGCCTTACTCGTCGTGCGGTGATGGCCTCGTGTGCTGGTTGCAAAGCAAGTTCTTCACCTCCGAAGTGCAGAATGTTGGTACTCAGGTCCAAGATGATGTTTTTCTGGTCCAGGAAGTCCAGTCCGATGATCATTTCGTTTAATACATCAGCCACGAGCACTGGATGCGTCACCACCCGTCGACCAATGACGAACTCCAGTGATGCTTCGCCATGTACCGGTGCGGTCTCTCCGGTCGCGGTTATTAGCTGGAGGTTCCTTTGTGTGGGTTGCACTCTCCACTTCGGGATCACGGAGGGATTGACGATGGTCTTCGACGCTCCCGTGTCGATCAGCTTGGGCCAGCTCACTCCGTTGACGAATCCGTCGACCATCAGGCTGCTAACATCCCTCCGTAACTTCGTCACACGAACGTGGGCTGCCGGGGCTTGACGACTGTCACAGGCCGACCTTTGCCCCCCAAGGCTGGCTGGTACTCATTTTCCTGGGTCGCGCGGTTTCCCTATGACTGACTTTCCCGACGGAAACCCTTGGCGGCGGCGAACACTGCAGTCCTTGCTCAGGTGGCCCTTCTTGCGGCATGTCCAGCAGGTAGGTAGTCCTCTTCCGGGCCGCCTCTCCGGGTGTCCTTCGGCTACGTCGTTGTTGGTGGTGCTGCGACTCTTGAAGAACCAGCCTAGCGCCTCCATCAGTTCATCGGCCAGGGGCTTGATCTCGTTGGCTTTGGCTGGTTCGTCGACGTCCACTTGATGCACCCGTGCGTGCAATCTGGATACCTGCTTTGCCGTCTCGAACTCAAGTGAGTGGCTCAGCGCATCTGCCACGGTCTTATTGCGCGCGAGTCGCAGCGCCTGTTGAGTGTCCGAGTCCCGTAGCCCGTCGGTGAAGGTCTGCGTCGCAATCTGTTCTAGAAAGTCGGCCGGCGCTGTTGGATAGGCGAGCCTTACGAGGCGTGCGATGTCCAACTCGAACTCCTGTAGGGTTTTCGCGTTCTTTTGTACCCAGGTCCGGTGCTGCATCTGGTAGGCCTGCTGAAGATGGCTATCTCCATATCGGGACTCCATATGGGCGATTAGTGAAGCGTAGTCCTGGGATCCAGTCGGGATGGCCTGAAGGATGTTAAGGGCGTCCACTCTCTACGCTACAATGAGAGCTGTAACCCTCTCCGTGCTGTTCCAGTTGTTTATGGAACAGGCTGCCTCGAACTGACGAAAATAGGAGCTCCACGGGACCTTTCCGTCGAAGGTTGGGGGCGTCACTCTGCTCTTTCCCGTTCCTGATATTCCCGGTGTAACGTTGGGCGGGCGTTGGCGCAGCTCGGCAACTTCCTCTTGTAGAGCTTTGATTCTCTCATCCACCCCCGTCGGCGGGCGTCGGCGCAACTCGGCGACTTCCTCTTGTAGAGAGTTGAATCTCTCTTCCACCCCCGTGAGCGGGCGTCGGCGTAGCTCGGCAACTTCTTCTTTTAAGGCATCGAACTTCTTTTCCACTGCCGTGACTTCCTCAGACAGGCCCTGTTCTAATTTCCTTTGGCGTTCCTCTAATTTCGTCAGCAGACACTCTTCTAAATTTTTCTGTCCATCCAGGAATTTGGTAGTCAGGTCCATGGCTAAATTCTTCTGGCCAACTTCCATCTTCTTCTGGTCCTCCGCTAAGTTCTTCTGGCCGTCTTCCATCTTCTTCAGGTCCTCCGCTAACTTATTCTGACCGTCTTCTAATTTGGAAGTTAGGTCCTCGACTAAACTTTTCTGGCTGTCTTCCATCTTCTTCTGGCCGTCTTCTAGTTTGGCAGTTAGGTCCTTGGTTAAATTCTTCTGGCCGTCTTCCATCTTCTTCAGGTCCTCCGCTAGCTTATTTTGACCGTCTTCCATCTTCTTCTGGCCGGCCTCCATCTTGGTTTCCATGCCACTTAACTTTTCTAGCAATGCTGCCAATTGCGCTTCCATTTTAGTTGTTTGTCTTGTAAAGGGCATGCACTCACAGGAAAATTAGAGAACTGTGGTAAAATGACCTGCTCGGGTTTTGAAACCAGGACCTTCGGGTGTTGTGCTTGTGCTTGAATTCGTAATCCGGCTTCTGACATCAGTTGTTACGTGCCACCCTTAGTGGCAAGTTCGTTAACTAGATTACGGTGGGTAGAAGCACAACACAAATTGTTCCTTTAAAGAAACGTATTAGCTTTATTGCCGGCCAGAAAGATACACCACACAATAGCAAATGCAAGCAATTAGTATCTCACTCTAGTTTCCTCTTGTGGGGAACACTTCCCTTTCACTTGTCAATAAGCCACAGAAGTTAATCCCTCCTAATGAGACCGGTGGCCTTGGTAGAAATACCTGCAACACTTCCTTGAATACACAAGCTACAGTTATTTACGATAGCCAGTCACTCACCACTACACACTGCTTCGCTGTCCGCTGGCTAGGGAAACAGCCCCCTGTGTTTTCGTAATTCACCATAATATCTCTGTCGCACTAGGTAAACACACACTCTTCAAATACAGTCCCTCCGTAGGCTTCACACTCCTTCGCTGTCAAGAGAATCAGCTTCACTAGGGTTTCGCAAGTCACGTCACCAACAACTGTCGCTCAGGTAAAAGCACGCACTAGCTCAAAAACACTGTCCACCTCGCTGGCTAGGTCGCTCTTATATAGCAGGCTGGTGACTCAATGCATGCTTCTAGACCCGTCCAGGATTTACGGCTTCTCGAGATTTCCATCACTGGCTGGGTCACCAATATTCTGGACCATCCCTTTGTCCTCGCAGCCCGTTGCGTAAGGCGCAGGTATTACACTGAGGCAGAGCCCAGCCTGGGGCAGCTGTGACTCACGCGGCGAGGCGACGATACAAACTCACAGCCGTAACAGTATGTTGGTGGGTTTACTAAAGGACGCACAATTTTGGGAAAAGATAACGAATGTGGTCTCAGGAATGAAACAAAAGAACAATAATGTGCGGTTAGAAAACTAAAAGTCTGTCAATTAATATGGTGCAAAATCAAACTTTTGAAAATTTAAGGCTTTCCGCATTCCGGAGCCCCTTAATTTAGGAACCATCCCGGCATTAGCTTGGAGAAGAAGTAGGAAACCACGGAAAACCACTTCCAGGGTGGCTTAGGTGAGAATCGAACCGTCCCCTTCTCATAATAATAATTATAATAATATCGCATGGCCTCGGGTGCCGGGTGCAAGATTTTTTATTTGACACCCGGAGGATAGCTTTTCATGTCGAATTTCTTTGTTCCTTGAAGCACTGTGAAAGTCAAGGAGGTTAGATATCTAAGCTCCTTGAACGCTATAGCGCTTTCTAGTAGAGAAATGAGGAACTTTGTGTTGGCGGAAACTCCCGAGATTAATTTTGCCATTATGAACACGGCCTACTGAATTCAAATGGGTTCTTTGACATGCCAACATCGTATGACATGCGTGTCGTAAATTTTTGCCGAATTTCAAAAAAATCACTTATCACGGCCAGGAGCGAACCTGCAAGCTTGTGGTTAGTAGACCGACACGTTAACCACTCAGATATATGATGATGATGATGATAATTGTTGTTTTAAGGGGCCTAACATCTAGGTTGCTAATCAATTGTTGTGTGATTTAGGTTTTTTTTGTGCAAAATCATAGTCATGTAGCCTCGTGTACTGGGGTTTGTGTGGAATTTGTCTGATAGCCTGTGTTATTTTGATGGCTGCATTAATGTGTGAATTTATAATTCAGATGAGGATTGGGAAGGAGATGGCCGTGGTCATAGGAACCATCCCGGCATTTGTTTGGAGTAGAAGTGGGAAATAAACTTCCAAGATGGTTGGATAGGAATCGAATCCTCCTCATTTTATGCCTCACGAGGCTCACTGTACCCTGATCCAGACCGGAATTTCAAAATCCTCGTCCTCCTCCTCCTCCTCCTCCTCCTCCTACCATTGTCCATTTTAAGTCAATTATGCTGAACTGCTGTGCGCAAGATAATGGGTTCAAACCCGGCTGAAGTCATCGGATTTTTTAAGAGCGTTAAAAATCCTTCAGTATGCCTTCCTTCGAAGGGGAAGTAAAGCCGGCGGTCCCATGCCATAGATTTATGGCATGTAAAAGATCCTTCCACAGACTAAGCTTGTGTAAAGTTAAATTGTTAGGTTAGATTTCGTCGCAACGCTCTATCAAAGTTGCAACGTTCACCACTAGGAATCATTGATATCTGGAAGCGAAAGTTGGAACTACATGAAATTCAACGGAACTTGTAGCTCACCCTAAGGGTGTACGCTGGAAGCAGCTACAGACTCAGGCGAGCCAATCATGTCCTCGGACACTTCCGGCACTAAAAGCCATATGATAAATAAATAAATAAATAAATAAATAAATAAATCTAGGTTATCGGCCCCTAATGATTTGGGTTATAATGAAAATGTAAACGAAATAACTAAACCTAAAACTAACTACATACTTACAGACTATAAGAGGAAATGGGAAACAACAATAAGAATAATGGAAACAAAAGACAGCAGGAAAAGAAATGTCATCAATCCTCGAGGAATGAGAATTAAGGGACTTGGAAGAAAGGAGAGCCATGAAAGGCAGATAGGAAAGGCAATGGAAGAAGGAGAAAAACTGGACCTAGCTCAGGAAACCCTCGGGTCACCAAATCCCGAACTCACCAGACGTGAGCCCTAGAGGGTGTAGCATAATCCAGGGTGCACCATAAGTGGTGGGGCTCTACACACCCTGCCTCCTTGAGGGCCTTGAGCAGAAGGCAGGAGATATAATGAAAAGAAAACAAGAGGGCTGACACCTGGAAGAATGCGGGATCAGGAAAGATAAGACAAGGGCCAATTAAGGCAGGAAAGTGAAAGACTCCATAGGCCTCGGGTGCACTAATACCGTCGGGGTCGGAAAAGAACAAGAGTTGACCAAGGGAGGTCGAGAGGAAAGATAACAGTACAAGTAAGTGGAAGCAATGCCGGACTCAGCTGGGGTTCCGTGGTCGCCAACCCACGTCCCACAAGTTGGGAGGCCCTGGGGTGGGTGGTTCTCAGGATATACCACACGAGGCTGAGTGTACCCTGTTCCGGCCCTCAGACCAGAATTAAATTTCTTGGCGGAGTCTGAAATTCAACCCGGACCTTCGGGGTGACAGTCAAGAATGCTAGTCGTTACATCACGAGGTCATCCAATGAATAAGGCTAGGGAAAGTTTCTGATCTAGGCAGGCGAGTGATTCTACCCGCCTTTCTCCCTGCATGCAGTTAGGATAAGTTACTTGAATTTGTATTATCACAATACTCTCAGCATCGTATTGTCACACACTACGCTCACATGAGCGCGACATTTAGCGTGTACTTATCATGGTAAACGTCAACAGATATGTAAACTTCTTTGGAATTCCGGAAGGGGCACATATTCGACCTTCGGACTCGTGACTCAAATTGAAGGTAGAATATCTTACGATCCAACGTATGACTAATGCTCGTGTTTCTTTACTAGATAAGTTGCAGAACTCAGGAACTGTAACTAAGGGGGGATTATACCTTTATAGGTTTTTCTTAATTTTTTTTTTAATTTTAGATATATTTTTCTAAAGAACTTTCAATGCCGGCCCCGTGGTGTTGGGGTAGCGTGCCTGCCTCTCACTCGGAGGCCCCGTGTTCGATCCCCGGCTCCGTCAAGGATTTTAAAACTGAAGTGAGGATTGGAACGGGGTGCACTCAGCCTCGTGAGGACAATTGAGTAGCTGTCTGACAGTGAGACAGCGCCCCGATCACGAATACCAAGGGGACCCGACGTGCTGATCACGCGTCATCCCAATATCTGCATGCCAAATGGCTGGGCAGCGGTCGCTTGGTCGGCCTTAGCCCGTCATGGGCTGTATAGTGCCAGGGGTTGACTTTTTTGTTTTTGTTTTTGAAAGAACTTTCAATGATGTCTGTATTTTTCATTTTTCATCCGCTTTATAAGTGAGAGTGGGTTAGGGCCAGCAATCTAAATATTCCAGTGTACATTGACTCAACGACTTGTTCGTTTCTGAATGCAGAATTTTTGTTTTTCTGTATTTTTTATAATTATTAGTTTTATTTAATTTTTTGCTTTATTATTTTCCAGTCTTTCCAAATTTAGGTGTCCACCTCTAAATTTTAAATTCCATTCCAAATTTGTATACTTTAATCTGTGTTAAGAGGGGCAGGTGACCTCGTAGTTCCGCCCTTTAAGACAACAATAACTAACTCTCTATTTCTTGTTCCTTTTTATACCTTTTCCTGACCAAGGTACCGACAGAACCAACGCGCTAGCACGTACCTTGCTGGCATCGGGAGAGCCTGGGTTTGAATCCCACATCGGCCGTACTGAAAATGGTGTTCAGGATTTCTCATTTTCACCACCAGGAAAATGCCGGGACGGTTGCTTTCAAAGGCCGACTTCCATCCAAAATCCCCTCCCTGAAAGTTCCTTAATTAGACCTAAGTTAGCGGTCGGCTTGTCTCCATCCCCAGTTGCATCGGACGACAATGTGTGTTCAGCTACCCAGACACCGTCCTTGCGATGGTAGAGAAATGATCCCTCGCAGAGTCCATGAGTGAAGGCGAGCCTCACGAGGCTAAGTGTACCCCGTTTCAGGGAGGCGGGGGGGGGGGGGCAGATTGTGATATATTTACATTTTTGATGTGTAACATCTTTCCACTCGGTATCGTTAAATTTTTTGTGGGGGTGATTTTGAAAAATGAAACGGAAATGGATGGGACGGAAACAATGAGCGCGCGCGGTGGCGGAGATTGATACCACGACGAACTGTCGGCCATGTGGCTATGTCGAATGCATATCGCATACGGTTTACTTCAAGGTTTGGAGGCCCCATTAAAGATATTCCTATAATAAATCATCTTCAAAAATTGTCATTCTTTGGTGTTAAAATATTCATTATTTCATATTTCCTGAAAACAATAATTATGATTTATTAAATCTTCATACTTTTTCTGTATTCTTATTTAATGTAAGCACTCGAGGTATTGTCGGCCATGAGGAACCTATATCGCATACAACTGACTTCACTGTTGACAAGGGATAACATGTCACATGTTACACATCATATGCGAATACTGTAAGGCTCGTAATTTTTGTTGTTGTTGTAATTTTATGTAACTTGTTTAGTTACTACGCAGGGGACTGCGTAGCGGTGGTGGCACTGAGCTTCTAACTGGAGGGAGTGGGTTCGATCCCCACCCAGGTAGTGGATTTTAGAAACAACACTACCACTTTCGGAAACGCAAATAGCCCTGGGGTTCACTCAACCTACACCAGAAATGAGTACCAGGGTAATTCCTGGGAGAAAAGACGGCCGGGCATGGAGCTGACAACTCCATCCCACCTAGTGCCGATGTCACAAAAAGTGGAAGCCTCTACCTTCCACTACTTTCAGGGCCACCATGGTCTGTATGGAGTTGGCTTTGCTTTGCTTTGCTTTGCTTTGCTAGTCACAAAGCTATTGAAAAAAACATTCCCTCTCCTACGAAGTCCAGCACGTAGTGAAATAAATCTCTATGTTGCGAATAGTTTTACAGTTGGATACCCTTTCTTACGCAGAAAAAAAATCTTAAAAAATGCAAATAAGTTAAAGAAACAATTTCCAAAATAAATCCTTTGAATAAAACCCTGCCAAAAAAAGGTATTCCACATAATGCTAACTTTATCAGAGGGTCTAATGAGAGGTTAAGCAGCCAAACAACGTGATTTAATTTTTCTCAAAAAATCCCTCACAGGTTCCATTAATACTGACCTCTTTTGCCGACTGTCATTGGCATATCGCTCAGTTCGGAGAGGACGAGGTGTTCCTCCCTTAGCTCGCAGCAATGCCTACCTGGCAGGTTTATACGGCCGCTCTGCGCGGTTATGGAACACGCTGCCAGGGGATGCCAAGATCTTGTCTATTCGGAAATTCAGGTCGTACATAAATAAGGTACATTGTATAAATAAACTTCTGTATGAGTGATTGATTGTCTCGCCGAATGAATGAATGAATGTATGGAGTGATTGAGGAGATGAAAGTGCGCGCGTGGGAGAGTGAGAGAACTATGTTAATATTCTAAACATGTAAATATTGCAAAACCAAATGTATAGTGCGTCCCTACCTTAAAAGTAGAGCCCTGCGCGGATAGACAAAACGTTATCCGCATCCGCCCCACATCCGCACGGCTGTTATCCGCATCCGCCCCGCTTCCACGCGACTTTTATCCACACGTTTGTTATTCGAATCTACTGGCATTACAATAATATTTTCAATGTGTTGCTTTATATTTTTATCTTTTAGACATTAGAGCAGAAAGTCGAACCCTTAGGCTATGTAGCCTACTGTATGTCATGTGCTATGTTTAAAATGAATGTTACACAGCCAGAATTGCAACCCTTTTCAGTTCGGAGTGTTGATTATGCTTATTGACAGAATTTGAATGAGATTAGCTTAAATCATCATCTTCCATTTGTCACGAAAAAAAAAAACATAACAAAAAATATGATATGTCATAAACATCCGGGCCCTAGTAAGGGAGAAAGGGGGAATTGTGCGCACTTAAGCCAGAACCGGTTTTGTGATGATGAAATAATAGATAACACAACTGCAGACATGAATAAGGGAGCCTTAGTAACTCTATATTCGATGTGCAGAAACGAATTTAATTCAAAAATACATTTGGTGGACAATAATTCGAAATCTCGCAAATATGGATTTACGCACGATTACCCGCTACGCACAATTACCCAACTTTCCCTATGATAATCAACAAGTTGGGATTATATTCTAAACACTATCCGCAAATTCACTCCAAACATTATCCGCAGCTTGTCCACTATGCGCGCGCTGATGCCAGATCTGCTGCATATACAAAGTTCTGCAAGGCCGGGCACATTATGTAACATAACTCGTATACAGGCGTGCTTTTACGCAAAACTCTGGAAATTTCCAAAATATTTGTTTGTTGTATATAATTGTACCTCATGCCTTGAAGCGAAAGACGGTACAATATTTAGATTATGATACACCGAAGCTCAGAGCGCGATTTTAAGGCACACATTATAATAATTTATAATTTTCAATTATTCAATTATTCATGAATATGATAAGGCCTTTTTCTCGAATATCATAGGTTATAATAAATTATAATATGACATATTATTATTATTATTATTATTATTATTATTATTAATAATAATAATAATATATTGTGATTCACGTAATTTACCCAATTTTGTGTGGTCAAGTGGGGGTATGCAGCCGAAATTAAATTTTTCATTTCTTGTTTCTTGAATGAGACGTTGCTCAATTTTATATAGTTCTTCACTTGCGCCCATACCATTTCGATGGGATTAAGTTCACTGTGGTATGGTGGTGTGGTAAGGTGACAAGCAAGAACATATTTCTCTGCTGTGATAGCCTACATTGTCTATTACTAGGCTAGATCCTCCGGGAACATTGAGCAACAATATTGCTCGGCGAACCACTTTTCATATATTCACCTGTCATTTTGTCGTGTGTGTGTACCGTCTTCCTTTTGGCACAGAAACGTTAACTCTGCACCATTAACGAACCCTTGTTAATTCCCGGGACGAACGAAGGCAAACTACGGAAACCACTTCGAGGATGGATGAGGTAAGAATCGAACCCGCCTCTTCTCAGTTTTGTCTCATGGAGTTGAGTACACCCCGTTCCAGCCCTCAGACCAGAATTACATTTCTTGGCAGAGTCGGGATTCAAACCCGGGCCTCCACGGTGACAGCACAGTGACAGCCAAGAATGCAACGAGGCGGACAATTTATAAAGAACACAAAATCCACTTCATTTCATAGTTTTACTTCACATCATCACCTACCCGCCTTCAAACGTAGTCGGGGGAGATAGCCTGCGGGCCACATTAGTAAACAAAGTTCCGGTGCGTCAGCGCTGAGCGGGAGGACTAAGCGAAGTGCTATAACTTATGAATGCTACCTGATATTGAGCTCTGGTTTGTTTTAAAAGCTATTTCAGACATTAATGAACATTTCTTCTCGCTTAGTCACCAACGTAAAGTCAACAGCAAAAAACTTTCTCGCAAGCTAACTTTTATGTAAAAGGAAGCTTGTAGTTTAACGTGACCGTTAATCTTGAGATCATGAGCCACGGGACCTCCTTTTTACGTGGAATCCGAACCACAGGACATGGCATTTCACTTCGAAAATCTCACATGCATTGACCGGGAATCGAACCCGGACCGCCTTGGTGAGAGGCATACAGCTAGACCGCTGAGCCACCACGCCCCCTAACTTTTATGTGACACCATCCCAGATTTTTCTAGTAACATTTAAGAAGAAAAATCATAACTTTCTTATTATGAAAATAATTACTGCCCTGGGAGGTAGGGTATCTTCTACCAACATCAGGCAATCTAAAAATAAATTATTGATCTGTTGCGATCATTAGTTCATTATCTATGGCGTGATAAGTTTTATAAATGCAAAAATATAGATTCGCGCTAAAATATCGTAATTGTGAAAATTGGGCCATGTGTTAATTATTTATGGCATTTATTTTTACACCATCATAAAGAGCGGGAAATTCTCTATAATACCACGCAAACATTTTCTTAGATTTGTCACTTTCAATTATTGGGAAATGGCAACATCGCCGGGGTAGAAGAGGACGAAGCTAATTGCAGGACATAGGAGTGCAAGTGAGAGGCAAATACTACATTTAATTCCATACTGTCTTTTAAGGTAGAGATGTAAAATTTGCCAAAGAAACATACTTCCATACTTCTGTTTGATTTGCGGTAAATAAATAATAATAATAATAATAATAATAATAAATCAGTATCACACAACAGGCCGGATCTGGTGGTTGTAAACAAGAAACCAAGCAAACTACATTGATTGATGTTGCGATTCCTAATAACAAGAATCTCCAGTCAAAACACATTGAAAAGATCAGCAAATACAACGAGTTGGTCGACCCTATCAAAAGACAATGGCATGTAGAGCGAGTGAAGACCATACCTATCATTGTCTCAAGTACAGGTGTGATCCCACCTTGCTCCAAGGCCTTAAAGAACTGGATTTGGATACTCGGCTGTACAAACTAATGCAGAAGGAAGTAGTTCTATCAACAACTAGAATCGTTCGGAAGTTCATTGGTAGCGAAATTCCAGCTTAGAAGTTGCTGTTTCCGTAACTATACTTTGGTTCACTGAAGCCCGTATAGTTATGTTGTAATGTACCAGAAATGTGTGATATGTACTCTATAAACCGAAATTAATGATAATAATAGGAGCAAGACTCACTCCTGACGGGTACCGACTACAGTCAATCAAGACAACTGAAAAATACTCAAACATCGAAGTCGACATCAGAAAAAGACAATTGAAATTATTCGGCTCCATAAGTAGACTGTCGAATACCCGACTAACCAAAAGAATACTAGATTACATATCATCACTCAAAAGTACAACACCATGGATGAAATAAGTACAAAAAGACATGCGAACTGCTAACATAACCGACACATCAGACAGAGACTCCTTCCGTAGCAAAGTGAACAACTGGGAAGTCCAACCAGAGCAAACAAAACCTACACCTTACAGACCTCAACGGTCTGACGATAGAAAATTGGCATTCTCCAACAGAATGAAACAATATTGGCAAAATAAGAAGAACGTCAAGAATTGAGTCAAAGTGCTTAACGCCTTCCAATATTGGGGAAATACGCTATAAATAAACAAATAAATAAATAATAAAAGAATGAAGATGAATTACACCATGCAAGGAGTGTCAACATTATTACAATATCACTTTCATCAACAACACACAACTGAATTAAAATTAAGAATTAGATACAGTCATGGTGATGTCAAACCAAAGCAGAGAATTGTTGTTAATTCACTTAGGTTTTTTTTGACATCGTGGTATTTGTTTTGCCTGGTGTATTTTGATGAGTGTAGAATTCGTCTGATAACATGTGTGTTATTGTCGCGTCTGTAGTAGTGTGTGTTTTGTAATGCAGGCGAGGATTTGGAAGGAAGTGGCCGTGGCCTTATGCTAGGAACCATCCCGGCATTTCACTGGAGTAGATGTGGGAAGCCACGGAAAACCAGGATGGCTGAGAGAGGAACCGAACCCACCTCTTCTCAGTTTTGCCCCACGAGGCTGAGTGTACCCCACTCCATCCCTCAGACCAGAAATAAATATATTGGCAGAGCCGGGAATCGAACCCGAGCCTCCGTGGTGACAGCCAAGAATGATATCCGTTACGCAACGAGGTGGACTCCAAAACATAGAACAATGGATATGTTTTATTCGTCGATTCGTATTAAAAGTATCACACACGCTTAACGAGTGGGAACTAAGTGTGCTTGTACTTGTTGCCATTCCCTCAGGGGCTCACAACTTGTGGGACGTGAGTTGGCGACCACGGGACCCCAGCTGAGTCCACCATTGCTTCCACTTACTTGTGCCGGGCTCCTTTCAGTTATCTTTCCTGTCGACCTTCCTTAGTCAACACTTGTTCTCTTCCGATCCCGACAGTATTAGGGTATCCGAGGCCTAGGGAGTATTTCACTTTCCCGCCTTAATTAGCTCTTGTCTCATCTTTCCTGATCCCTCATTCTTCGAGGGGTCAGCCTTCTTTTCCTTTTCATTATATCTCCTGCCTTTTGCACAAGGCCCTCAAGGAAGCAGGGTGTGTGTAGCCCAACCACTTCCGGTGCACCCTGGATATTGCTACACCCTCAAGGGCTTACGGCTAGTAATTTTTTGAGTTGGCTAACCCGAGGGAATCCTGAGTTGGGTCCGGTTTCTCCCCTTTTTCCATTGCCTTTGGGGCGGACCCTCTCCTCTTTCCCTTTCCTGGCTGCCTTTCATGGCTTTCCTTCCTTCCAAGTCTCCCAGTCCTCAATTATCGAGGGTTGAGGGCGTTTCCTTTCCTCCAGTGTTTTATTTCCCTTATTCCTTTCTTTTGTCCTCAACTTCTTCTAGCTCGTAAGTTTTGTAGTTAGTTTTAGTTGTAGTTTCATTTTCACGATCACACAAACCATTAGGGGCAGATAACCTAGATGTTAGGCCCCTTAAAACAACAATTATCATCATCATGTACTTGTTGCCATGGTAACTACTGTAGGTGTATATTTTTAGAAGCGTTTCTGAATACTTAGACAACACTGAACAATGGTTTGTGATGTTTCATTAACTACTGTAGGTCTCAAACCCGGCCGAAGCCGTCGGATTTTTTAAGAGCGTTAAAAATCCCTCAGTATGCCTTCCTTCGGAGAGGAAGTAAAGCCGGCGGTCCCATGTCATATATTTATGGCATGTTAAAGAACCTTCCACTAATTACACCTGTGTGAAGCTAAATTGGATAGGTTAAGAATGTAAACAACGCTCTTAGATTTCTACGTTCGTTGCCAAGAGCCGACTGCGGTGACGTCTAGTAGTTAAGTTCTGAACTTGGCCTAGTAGTCGTTGACGGTGGTGCTTGGCGGCAAAAGCAGAAATTATTTGAAAAATTCTAAATTGCAGTCTGTACATAAATTTAAAAAAAAAACAGTTAACACACTAATACAGTCAACACAATTAACACCGGTTATCAGACAGATTCTACACACACCCAAAGTACACAGGGCTACATGACCGCGTTTTCGCAGCCCCTAAACTTAAGAACCAACCAACCAACTACTGTAGGTGCCGGAGATTTGTTCACACTAATTCATGTGGCCATATAGCCCCATGTACTTGGGTGTGAGTGGAATTTGTCTGAGAACCTGCCTTTATTGTGATGGCTGTAATCGTGTGCGTAATTCAATTGGAGGTTGGGATGAAGGTGACTGTGGCCTTAAATTAGGAACCATCCCATTGTTTATCTGGAGTAGAAGTGGGAAACCACGGAAAAACACTTCCAAGAGAGCTGAGGTGAGAATCGAACCCACCTCTTCTCAGTTTTGCCTCACGAGGCTGAGTGTACCCCACTCCAGCCCTCAGACCAGAAATACATTTCTTCGCAGTTGTGAATTTTTGTAATTATATGTTTAGCTGGCTGCGTAGCTCAGCGGTGACGTTCTCGCTTGCTGTGTCCAAGGTTGAAGGATCGAATCCTGGTGCAGCCAGCTAGCATTTGAGTGTGCACAAATGCGAGGGAGCCGTGTCAGTAGATTTATTGGCAGGTTAAAGATCCCCTTCGGGGTAATAATCCGGCACCCCGGCGTCTCTAAAACCCGCAGATGTGAAAAGGGACGTAAAACAACTTTATTATTTAATTATGTGTTATTTGTCTAGTTACTAATTATATTATTATTATTATTATTATTATTATTATTATTATTATTATAGGTAAAATGGGGCTAAATGGAGGTCGGATTCACAGTGTAATGTGGGTCACTTTGGCTCATGTGTTACATAAAGAGGATATGTGAAGGGTTGTGCTGGCTGCTGGAGCATTGTGACCTGCAGTCCGTCGCCATGGACTGATAAGAGGTCTTGGAGAGGCGACATGGAGGGAGGGGGCAATAGCCGCAATAAGATGTGCTCCTCTCCACCATGACCGTCCAGTCTTCTCGTGTCTTTCACAGTGTTCTCTTCAAAAGTATGTAGACAAGTGTGAGTGAGTGCTGTTCAGTGTGTTTGTCGTAACTATCAAATTTGAACAATATTATAAACATGCCTACGTGTGCTGAAGAAAGTGTGGCCAAGTTGTGGCGATCTCATACTTCAAATGGAATTGGTAGTCGTGGAAGCAGCGGGCCTCGTGATATTGACAGTCGACAGAGCAGTTCTCCACCATCCCCTTCGTCACCTTCGTCTCCATTATCCACGTCACCTATTTCTGCATCGCCTCTGTTGAGTATGCCACCCATCGCACACCATCGCCCTAATATTCCAACTCTATCTCACCGGCACAGTATAAGCAGCCTGTGTCCAGGACCGAGTCGCCCAGCATCTCCCATAGCGCCAGACCCAGAGACAAGTTTGCTTGTCAAGCTCATAGGGTGGTACCCAGCCCTGCTCATCAATTTTATCCAACACCTCATTTCCACCCTCATCTACCTGGCCTGGAGTCAATTCCTCCTGTTTGGACCAACCCTCTGGCTATCTATCTGGCTTTGGTTCTTTTGGAAAACAATCCAGTTACCTCTCCTCTTAATCAAATGGTTCTTGATGTTTCTGTGCACCCCAGCATCGGAACGTACTCGTAAGAAGCGAACTGTTCTGATAAGCTGTGGAAGTACTATTCAAGCACTGCATTTGGCGCGAAACTTCTATTCAGCCGGTGCCAGAGTGGTAGTGTGTGAAATTGAAGGTCTCTTTGGGCTAGCACGCTTCTCAACAGCTGTCAGTAAGTTCTATACAGTTCCTAAACCAGTAGGAGATCGCCCTCAGAATTACGTGCAAGCTCTATGTGACATTGTTGAGCGAGAGAAAGTGTCCTACTACATCCCTGTCAGCGCTACCAACACAGCTTATTATGATGCCTTGGCGAAACCTCACCTGGAACTGTTGAACTGTACTTGCTTTTGCCCTGATATCAAAGAAGTTTGGATTTTAGACGATATTTTGGAAGTTCTACGTCGTTGTCATGGCGCTGGGATATCTACCCCTCTCTACTACCCTATAACATCCAGAGACGACATCACCAAGCTTTACGATAGTGGTCTGCTTCGTACAGGACGATATTCAATGACAAGTGCAGGAGCAATTGGCTGCAGGGATAGAGTGAAAATAAACTTACCACCATTCCGTCAAGATTTTCGTATGCCTTATGAAATCAATGAGCAGAGACCGTGGGTGATTGTTCAAGACTTGCCAGGGGACCATTTTCTCACGTGCACCACCGTCAAGGAATCTCAGGTAGTAGCAAATGTTACTTGTCGTGTGGATCAGGACAGTGGAGGATTAGTTCCCGTGGAACATGAAGACATCAACCAATGGCTGAAGCAGTTCTTCAACAAGCTGCGTGTTCTGAGGCAGGTGTCTGCACATGTGAGCTTCAGGTTCGTCGTTTCAGAGGTAAGTGGGACGCTAGTGCCCTTAGGATGTCGGGTAGGTGTGGCCCTACCTTACATCTGTCACACTAGTGTGCATCCTCGACTAGTGTGGAAGCCCTGTCGCCATTTTACACGTCAGGCATCCGGTCCCCTCGTGCGAGATGCTGGGACATACTGGATGCACGAGGCAGTGCTGAATACTTTGCGTCATCCAAGTGTGGAGTCTGTGGGACGCCTCATCGGTACAGTCCTGGACAAACGGGAGGCGCTCTTCGTCTTTTGGGATCCTCTGCCATATTGCGCGTACTATCATCTACAGCTCCCCTTTAGAAATATACTGGAGTTCATCCGAGGACAGAACAGACAAAATGGACGGAATGGGTTCCATCGAACCATGGCCGCTCCAGCACAGTGATGACGTTTGTACAAGTCAAGAAAAAAAACGAGATTATGTGTGTCTGCCTGATTTGATGTTACCGCATTTAAATTCAGAATAAGTGCTGATATTTAAAAAAAATCTAAATGATATGCCTTAAGAGGACAAAGACAAAGTTGTTTTACTTGATTTTAATGGCATTCACAATGTGAAGTAGAAAGTGATTTATCCAGCAGACTGCCGAGTAATATACGTAACGTATAGTAGCTTAAGATTATGGCATATCACTGTTTGCACCAAATAGGATATCACTTTCTAATGTGGACATTTATCTGAGTAGTGTAAATATGCGATTAGTGTGGACATTTGATATATACTTTGTGTCTGTGATATTGTAGCTTCTCATAAAGCAATTATTTATACAATTATAATCCGCTAGCAACAAATGCCTTCACTAATGCTAGTCGGGTTGAATAACAATTCAGAAATGAACGGTTAATTCAGTGTATTGCCTTCAAAGAAATGTTGTATACCTTATTTATAAATGGTTAAAAATCTGATTACCCATTGGAAATTTAATTATTTGTAATCAAAAAGATCGCATCTCACTGTATTATTTAATTCGACATACAGTTTCTTTTCTTATGAGTTACACTGAACACTGACTGAAAGTATCTAAACCTTCATCCTTACAAGTTCTCGCTAACATTATTTATATAAACTGCAATGGAGTTCTAAGAGAGAATGCGTAAGGTAGAGGTAATTCTTCTTGCAAGCTGTAGTTCTTATGGATTTTTCTTTAAAATCAAGAACCTTAAGTTGTCGCAGGTGCTGTATGTAAATAATCTGTAAATATAGTTAAGGATTTCTTTTATGTTTTATTTATTGCACATGTTTTCAGTTTAGTTATATTGTTTGAATAATTATTTATAATCTCGCCCCTCTGACATTGTATGTTTTTTACACCAGCTGAAAATATGAACCAAGAACTTTTATTATATTGAGTATGCAGCAATCAACTTTCAATGTTTTCCTTAAACTACTCTACAGTTGTATCAGGAAATGCCGTTTAATTGTTTTATTTTTATTGAGTATTAATGTTATAAACTACCGTTGGTTTCAAATTAAGAATATGCCTAGCTGTAGAAAAGTGTAATTTTAAATGCAATAAGACACGAGAGAGTGAAACTCGTAGTAGGTCTTTGTTTCTTCTATATGAAGCGCTTGTAAGCCCAAGGATACAAGTGACAAATTAATTGTTGTTGAAAATCAGCGTTAAATTAACATATTTTAAGGATCATTTTCCATGCTTTCCAACAATCATTTGTGTCCTCCTTGGCTTCCAAAAGACTCATATACATTTCAAACCCTTCAAGTATATCTCAATGTTCAAAACATAGATTGTAATTTTAATCTGTAATCTCACACAACTTAAGCCATGACGAATTCAATATGCTATTCATATCGCCTGGTTGTGATTATCTTGCTGTCTCAGTGCAAAGGCATGAAACTCCATGGAGCTGATAAACTTTGACCTCCAAGACAGTAATGACCATTCGTCCTCATTAAGTTTGTCCATGCGCTCCTGTTTTCTCTTACACTCGATCCTGTATTATCATTTTCAATAGATAACAACCACAGAGCTGCTCTTGAGTTGGAATGAGATCAGCTAAATCTATCTGGAAACATCACAGCTAATGTCATCATCTCTTAGAAGTTCCGGGTGGAGAACAATAAAAAAAAACAGATTGAAGCTATGTTGAGTTAAATTTGAAAATGATACCGCCATCGGGATTCGAACTCAAAATTCAAAACAAGCCAATGGTCAGGTGGAAGCCGTTGGTAGTACAGACGGATAACGCATCTGCTTAGAATGCAGGAAGTTCGTCTTGAATCCTGGCAGCAATGGTCTTATTTTCAACTTTAATTCAACACGTAAGACAGACTTAGGAGGATCTATTCTCTAAAGTCTATTTTTGTTGTTTGTTTTCAATTCATCTTATGGACTGATATACTGTATCTTGGTCATCATCCCCGTGTACTTGGGTGTGTGTTGAACTTGTCTGATAACCTGTGTTTTTATGATGACTGTGGGTAGCTGTGTTGGGATAGGGTTGGTGCCTCGGGACTTGAAACAAGGTACTATCCCGGCATTTGCCTGGAGGGAGTGGGGAAAAACCTGGGAAGAGACCAAACTCAGGATGGCTGCAGTTAGCGCCGGGATTCGAACCTCTGATCTCCGGACATACTCCAGCTTCCGTGGTGCGTAATTTAACGCACAGAGCTACGCCGCAGGGTAGATAAAATATATGAATTGCCAAATCATTGCATTTACAATTATTGGTAAAAATAAAGGTATTCTTCGGATCAGATGCAGTATTGTATAACGTGATCTGCAGCCGTTTAAGTTAGTATTTAAGCTATATTAGGATTGGAAAGGTATCTCAGGACTTTCCATTAGGCCTATATACCATGAGTGAAAGAAACCTTCAGAAAAACTCAACGCGTGATAACTGCGCTTGATTGGTAATGGCAAACTTGAATCCAAAAAGATAAGATAATTGAGAACAAAATGTGTGAATATCAGGTGAGTCAATAAACCGTTTTGTACACAACCTTTTTTCAACAGAAAACCTATTGGAATTTTTTTGGAGTGCGATTGAAAATAGATTAGGACAGCTCTTACGAATAAGGCAAGTAGCTCGCGAGGAATGGAGGAGGGAGCGAAGAGTCTTCGTCATCAGACTGTCTTGAAGATATCACCAGAACTTCAGATTATGTAAGTACAATATCATGCAAATACATTCTGACTTTATTTTATCTCTATTCGTGTCGTATTTCAGAGATAATAAAACAGTAAAATAATACCGTAAGTAAATAAATAGTAATTCTTGAGTACAGTGTTCTGGTTTCGGTTGAATTACAACATTCTTCAGCAAACAGTAGTTAATAAAACTGAAGTTACAAGATTGACACAAAATTTCATAAGAAATGCTGATTTCAAAACTATTTCGAAAATATAATTTGTATCAACTGCTGTTTGCTGAAGAAGGTAATAGTTAGAGCCCTGCGCCGATAAACAAAACGTTAATCGCATCTGGCCCGCATCCACAAGACTTATTCGAATAAGTGCGGACATTTGTTATCTGAATCCGCTGATATTACAATTTTTAGTTTTTATTAGATAAAGCATTATGGGGTTTGAAGCCATTTTTCAGTGTTGCCTTAGTAAACAAAAGTTTGGTGCTTTTCAGTCGGTCAACACGAGTGTACCCAAAAGAGTTGGGTTATACCCTAATCCTGAAAAAAAGGAGATTAATAAATACACTAGGATGACCAGTTTCGATCGTCAAGCGATCATCATCAGATCCATTACACTTAGGCTATAAAATCTATGTTTGAAAATACATATTGTAAATATTTCCCCCCGTATTTTCAAACATAGATTTTATAACTTAAGTGTAATGGATCTGATGATGATCACTTGACGATCGAAACTGGCTATCCTAGTGTATTTATTAATCTCATGCAATTTTTTTCCATGATTAGGGTATAACCCAACTCTTTTGGGTACATTAGTGTTGACTGACTGAAAGCACGAAACTTTTGTGAGATAAAGCATTAAGTAATCAAGCAACACGTTCAGACATTTGAGGAGAAAGTCATTCCCCTATGTACAATATGTCATGTGCTATGTTTAAAATTAATGTTATACAGCCAGAATTGCAACCCTTTACAGTTCTGACTGTTAATTATGCTTAATGACGTAATTTGAATGAGATTAGCTTAAATGATCATCTTACATTTGTCATGGAAAAACATAACGGAAAAGATATGATATGTCATAAATAGGACCCGGATGTTGATGACATGTCATCTCTTTACTGAGCTGTCTAAAACAATGCTGAAGTACATAGAAACTCCGGATGGGAGTCATTTTTATTTTATACATTTTTGCATTTTTTGCTATTTTTCCATTTTAAGAGCATATTTTTAAGTTTGGTAGATTATTTGGGTCACATTTTAGAGAAATCGGCTTTTTAAGGGATTTTTTTTTTTTTTTTTCAATTTAGTCATGTCACTGCTTTATATGAGGGAGTTATGTCTCTCCGAGTTTGCAGCAAACGACCTTCCTCTCTTTAAGTACGCTCCGATCACATCAGTTGATGTTGAACGCAGCTTTTCGAGATATAAAAACTTGTTGGCTGAAACCGCAGATCATTTACATTTGACAACATCAGAATGACACTCGTAGTACAGTGCAACTCAGACTAAAGTGAACATAAACCTTTTGTTATGTGCTAGAAACCTATTTTGATTGACTTTTCAATTTGAGCTTAAGATATTATTTTTGAATTATTGGTGTGTTAATTATTATAAGATCATTTTCTCCATTTTTAGTGTATTTTTCGAATTTTTAGGTCATTTATTACAGTCATTTTTGAAAATTTTACGTGCATTTTTTAAACTTTTTTACGACATCCACATCCGGGCCTTAGTCACAAACATCCGGTTTCTAGTAATGATATTCAACAAGTCTGGATTGTATTCTATAAATTAACTGCAAATTTACTCAAAACATTATCCGCAGCTCATCCGCTATCCGCGCAGCCATGCAAACTATATCCACACGGCGTACAAATGTGCAGGTTTATCCGCGGATATCCGCATCCGCGCAGGGCTTTACTTATAATGTAACCTAAACCGGTTCACTGCACTCAAGAATTACAATTTATTGACTTACGGTATTATGTTCCTATTTCATTGAACTTTATCGATAAGGATTTTGGGCAGACGTTACCTTTTTCATGTCTTTTCGTACTAATTTGAGAGGTAATTAAATAATAGGTTTTAAAGCCACCTGAATTACATATAATTAAGGTATGAGGTCAAAAATATTTTCAAAACGTTTACTATCTAAAAAGATTTAAAGTTTTCTAAAAATAATTGAAAATCAGATCTGTTACAACTTTCTTTTAAGTTAATGACGAAAGAACAAGTTCTTCAAATGACAGCCGGTAGTGGAGATGTCAATGATTCCATGATCAAACATTCATCAATAACTTTCCTAGTTTTTTGGACTAACTATTATTTATCAATATACCATATCATAAAGCCTTTTATTCCTACGTAACCATAAGATCACAATTCATCCCAAACGAAAAAGTTTTCAACGAATCACTACATCAGTTCCATATCATTGACATCTCCATTACGGGTATTTTGAAGAATTTGTTCTTTCATCATTAACTTAAAGAAAGTTGTAGAAGATCTAATTTTTTAAATATTTTAGAATATTCTTATTCCTTTTAGCTAATTAACGGTTTGGAAATATTTTTTAACTCATACTTGAAAAAAAATCATATGTAATTTTTCAATTTCATTCGTATCATATCATATCTGCTGAAATAGGTTATAATATAACCGAAACCAGTACAGTGTACTCAAATATTATATATATTATTTCAGTAGTATAGATCCCTCCTGTGGAGCTCACAAGCGACCGATCGTGACAAATTATCTTTCAAATGTAAGAGAATAGACAGTAGCAGTGACGAATTGCCCTTTTATTTCATAAATATATATAATTTCTTTAAAAAATGACTTTTAAAACTGTACGAAGTGTGCGATTTACAGATAATGTTGCAGTAGGAAAATACGCTCCATAATTGCTGTCCACTTCACATTTTGGTCGCTGTGACGCCTGCTTCATGTCATTTTAACATTCTGAGGTCTTTCTTTTATCATTTTGCATGGATTTCAGAAACAGTAAATCAAAGGCATGAGTACTCAAATCGTATAATTTCATAAATATTGAATAACCGGTGAGTGTTATGATGATCCAATTTTCAGTGATTGCCTTCTTAAGTTGGGAACGTAGAACTTGGAATTCGAGTGAAATGTAAATAGTGTTCTATAATCATTTGGTTGAAATAAAAACATAACAACCTTTCACCTTAAGTCTCTCATTATGAACCTATTGGGGAAAGTGTGGTTTATGAACATACGAGATTTCTCGCACGGGTCCGCTAGTTAAATTTTATTGACTTAAGGTATATTTTCCTATTTCATCAAATAGATAAATTTACAATTAAATATCAATATTAATGTTACACTATATTATTATCATACTAATATATAACAAGAAGTTCCGTTAAGAACTATACAGCCTACTTTTCATGCCAATGATTATTCTACAGAATATGTACCTATCTAGAATAATGACGAAATTAAGTTGCTAATATCGAAATTTCCAATTAGTTCGAAATACTGTATACCTGGCATAATGTATCCTAATAGAGCACTACAGTTGGCAGCCCTGATGACTGAATATATTCTTAGTTCCGTCTCTTACGGTACTAAATACAAAATTTGGTTGAAGTCCACTGGATAGCATGGACGTTACATGCAGTTAAACATTGGATCTAACAGCGCGCGTAAAATCATGTTGGCAACAATGTCATGCATGTATTGGTCAGAAATAATCTGAAATAATATGATCTATTGTTGTGCCAATTTTGAATGAAATCCATTAGTTAGTATAGAAGTTACATGCATTTTAAAATTGGACCTGTCAGCAGGCTTAGAATCATGTTGGTAGCACTGACGTATATAAGTTACTCCAAATTAATATAGAATGTCAGGTACTATACGTGTGCATAGTTTAAAGCTGTCGGCTTGCATACTTTCTGATATATTGGTATTTGGATAAAATAAATTAGGAGCATTTATTAACAGTTGGCAGCCCTGGTAGGTCTTAAGAATACGCTCAGTCATATCTGGTTATGTACACATACAACATACGAAATTTGGTTGAATTCCGCTTGATAGTGTAGAAGTTATATGCATTTAAAAATTGGACCTATCAGGAGGCTTATAATCATTTTGGCAACACTGCCATGTTTGGCCTCCTGGAAATTAAACTGAAATATTATGATCTGTACGTGTGCCAATTTTGAAATAGCTCCCATTCATACTTTCCAAGATATCCAACATGGAGCTCAAATTTCAATTGCGATTTTTTAGCAGTTGGTAGCACTGACATCATTTTCAAATATGGCCGTGAGATATTCAGGTATAGATCTTTACTCCTACCAAATTTTGTTTCGATTGCTGCAGCCGTTTAGGAGTTGATAGGGGGGACACACACACACAGCCAGACAGACAGACAGAAGGACAGACAGACAGACAGACAGACACACATTTGCCCGATCTCATAAGTCTACTTTTTCCTCATTTTTGCAAAATGTGAAAAGTAGGCTAAAAATGAGATGGAGTGTGTCTGTCTTTCTGTCTGTCTGTCTGTTACCTAATAACGCAAGAACCACTGGTCCGATTTAAATGAAATTTTGCATGGATGTAGCTGAAATACCAGGTTTACATATAGGATGCTTCTAATTTCGATATTTTGCAGTATTAAGAAATGGCGACCATTTTAGTGACGTCACTACACCCTTTGGTTTCAAAATTTCATACTTCCATATCAAATAAAAAGAGAACGGTAGGAAATAGCACATACGAGCTTCAAAATTTAATTTTCTATCCGAAAGGTCCTTATCACTTTTCGTGTATCTCCAACGGTTAGCGAGTAAAACCTACTTTTGTGACGTCACTACACCCTTTGGTTTCAAAATTTCATATTTCCATTTCAAATAAAAAGAGAACGCTAAGAAATAGCAAACTTTTGATGGTATACACGAGCTTTAGCATTTAGTTTTCTATCCAAAAGGTTCTTATCACTTTTCGTGTATCTCCGACGGTTAGCGAGTAAAACCTAAATTTGTGCAATAAAACACGGTCACATCGAGCGGTGCAGTATATCTCTACATATATAAACAAGTAGTTCCGTGAAGCACTATACAGCCTATTTTCATATATCCTACTTTTGTTAACTGCCACTATCAACATACAAAATTTCAGTTTGATTGCTGTAATAGATTCGTAGATATTGAGAACCGACTAAATATTACGGTCGGTCGCCATGATGGATTTTATATGTGTAGGTCCTAGAGTTATGTACTCTTACATGAAGATTATTGTGTACGTGTAGCATTCAAATTTCAATCGCATGATATAGGACACAAGAAGTAACAAGGAGATTTTAAAATTTCGCACAGCTGCCATCTGGTGGTTATGGAAACAATTGAAATAAATTAGATGCCAGTGGATTAACATTCGTATAAAGATTTACTGTACCAAGTTTCACTGCACTCGGATGGTTAAATTGCGAGAAACGACCATGTGAATATTTATAATTCGCGTCGCCGCCATGTTGGATTTGTGATCGCCAGGTTATTCAACGTCCTATAGGTGAGCTTAAGTTCATAGCCCCTATGAACGTAAAAAAAATCAGCTTGATTGCTGAAATAGATTCGTAGATATTCAGAGCCGTCTAAATATTTCGGATGGTCGCCATGCTGGATTGTTAAATGTATAGGACATAGAGTCATGTACCATTAAAGGAAAATTATTGCGTAGGTTCATTATTCACACTTTCACTTCGATCGCATGATTACGACACAATAAATAAAAACTTAATTTTAAAATTCGTACAGCCGCCATCTTGAGGTTATGTAAACAATTGAACTAAATTAGATACCACTGCATTACAATGTGTATAAACATTTCCTGTACCAGATTTCATTGCGTTTGGAACATTAAATCGCGAGAAAGCTCTATTTAAAATTTTCAAATTCACTTGGCCGCCATGTTTGTTTTGTAGTTAACCAGTTTTTGAAAGTCTTATAGATGAACTTCCAGTAGTGTCCTTTATCTCCGTACAAAATTTCAGGGTGATACCGCTAATAGTTTCAGAGATATAGAATGTCGGTGAAATATTTCGCACATCCGCCATCTTGTGGTTATGTAAACAATTGAACGAAGTTGGATGTCGGTGCATTACAATGTGTATACACATATACTGTACCAAGTTTTATTGCGTTTGGTTGGTTAAATCGCAAGAAACGTCTATTTAAAAGTCGCAAATTCGCGTGGCCGCCATGTTGGTTCTGTAGTTACCAGTTTTTCAAAAGTCACATTGGTGAACTTGTAGTAGTTCCCTTCATCACCGTAAAAACTTCCAAGGTGATATCGGGAATAGTTTCGGAGATATTGAATGCTGATGAAATATTTCGCACAGCCGCCATGTTGGATTGGTGAGACGTAACAAAATTTGAAAGGCACGGTCGAGGTCACCCGGAGTAGTGCTATGTACTTACCGAGTTGTATTGAAATCGCTCAAGCGGTTTAGAATTTATTAGGGGGACACACACTCACACCTCACACACACACACACACACACACACACACACGCACACACACACGGACAAAAGGTGATCTCATAAGCCTATGTTTCAAAATTGAAAATAGGCTAAAAAGAAAATGTGTCTGTTTTTTTCTGAATTTCTACGGAAATTTGAGTTATTTACACGTTTCAGACTGTTTTATGATAGATGCGCGCGAAAATAATGTTTTGGTCTGTCTGTCTGTTTGCTTGATTGTCTGTGGACAACTTTGTTCCCTTATAACTCGAGAACGGCTGGGTGTATCAACGTAAAATTTAGTACAGATGTCCATCAGAGGCACGACACTAATCATTGATGTAACTCTTCTCTATACCTCTCATAAAAGGGGGCATACCCCCTTAAAATACATGCTGAAATAGGAGTAGAAGGACGAGACAAAGCTCATTTTCAGCCCCTCAATGTGAGAGACAAAACTCGGGGGCCCTAAAAGCACATTTTAAGGTCCTACGTCCAACCGTTTTTGAGATATTCCCAGAAAACTAATTTAATTTAATAAACTATGAACGAATGCAAGCCGATAACCATGGCAACAGATTCTCAGAGATCCATCTATTGCTGTAAGAAGCAATACAATTCCATTAATTACATTAGTGTGAAAGTTTGCAAACGGTTAGATGGTTATTATGGAACCAAATTAAGCAGTAAATTTCATCAATACGTAAAATGCGCTTAAGGGGGTCAAGGGGTAGTCTAGATTTTTCACGCGATTTACATCTGCGGGTGTGGTATGGCAGGTCTATTATATTCCTATCCCTATGTTATATTATTATTAGTAGTATTATATTATGGCGTACAACGACGAGACAAAGCCCCTCGGTGCCAGAAATAAAGCTCGAGGGTCCTCGAAAACTACATTATAAGGCTCTAAAACCAACAGTTTCTGAAACATTCCCAGAAAACTAATTAAGTTTAATTTAACAAACTAATGAAGGAATGCAAATCGGTAACCATGACAACATTATCTCAAGGGGTGGCATCCAACTTTCCATCTATTTCAGTAAGAAGCAATGTATTACATTTATTACATTTCTGTGAAAGTTTGC
Organism: Meconema thalassinum; assembly: GCA_946902985.2. Classification (NCBI taxonomy): domain Eukaryota; kingdom Metazoa; phylum Arthropoda; class Insecta; order Orthoptera; family Tettigoniidae; genus Meconema; species Meconema thalassinum. Next base: position 2,043,827,384 of record OX336388.2, read on the forward strand.
AAATATAAGGTTATCACGGAACCAACGTAGACTGTATAATTCATCAATGCAATTAAGGGGGTCAAGGGGTAACCTAGGATTTTTTCATGCAATTTTCACGTGCGACATATAGTGCAGAAGGTCTATTATATCTCCAAACAACAAAATTATTTTCAAAAATTCCTGAATTGAATCAGCATTTTTTGCGGCTTTTAGGAATTTGGGCCATTTGAGACTAAAGAACCTGAATTTTCATGAACCACAAGCTTTTATAATTTATGATAGAGGTCTTCCTGTGTATGGGGACCCAGCACAACGTAGAGGGTCAGTTTTTATGTGACGTGTATTGCGTTTCATCTACAAGGCTTTCAATTCTATTTCATGTCAGGAAGTACACGTCAGGTGAATTTAGTTTGAGAGCACATTTCAACTAATCTTTGTCGACATACGGGTTCATCGTAAGGATGATTTCCTTTGATACTGTGTGGTAGATATACCCATATTTGGATTTCTGGGTGATATGTTGTAGACAATAGTATTGTCTGTCTGTCTGTCTTTCTGTGTATCCTTATGTACGCCTATAACTCATGTTCGGATGCTTGGTGCATCGTAAAATTAGGTATGGTAAACATGAGTCAATACACCAATCATTTATAAAACTCTTCACCGTTCATTTCATACAGTAGAAGGGTGGATATAGGGAAAAACTTCTCAAAATACATGCTAAAATAGGCGAAATATAAAAATTATCCTAGAAGGACGACCAAAGCATATGTTGCACTTCTCAATGTGAGACACAAAATTCGCGAGTCTATAAAGGGTCTCCGAAAACCACATTATAAGGCCCTTAAATTAACAGTGTGTGTGATATTCCCAGAAAACTAACTTCGTTTTGATAAACTTATGAAGGAATGACAAGCCGCTAACCATTGCAACAGTAGCTCAATTGATAATGTCTGGTGCGTCTCTAAAAGCAACAGTACTTAAAAGGGACGTAACACCAATAACATTATTATTATTATTATTATTATTATTATTATAATGTCTGGTGTTAACACCGAACACCGTTCGAAGAACGGGTACTTCTGCTAGTTACTAATAAAATTCTTATGAGTCGCCTCCGTGGTGTAGTGGTCTGCGTGCTTAGCTGCCACCCCGGAGGTCCGAGGTTCGATTCCCGGCTCTGCCACAAAATTTGAAAAGTGGTATGAGGACTGGAACGGGGTCCACTCAGCTTCGGATGGTCCAAATGAATAGAAGGGGTTCGATTCCCATCCCAGCCATCCTCGAAGTGGTTTTCCGTGGTTTCCCCACTTCGTCTCCGGTCAAATGCCGGGATGATACCTAACGTAAGGCCATGGCCGACTCCTTGCCTATCCATCCCAATCTTCCCATCTTTTCCCATCCTTCATAAGGCCCCTGTTTGCTTTGCAGGTGAGGCCACCTGGGCGAGGTGCTCGTCCCACCACCCCAGTTGCATCCCCCGTTCCGATGTTTCAAGCTCCAGGACACTGCCCTGGAGGCGGTAATTGTGGGATCCCTCTCTGAGGCCGAGGAAAAAGCCAACCCTGGAGGGCAAACCGACTAAAAAAGAAATCATATTATTGAGCTTAGACGGGGTCAGGTGGGCACACGCCTCCTTCCCCTCTCCGAATCCTCCTCATCATTATTTATCTTCTATACTAATATATAAGAATGAGATGGTGTGTGTCTGTGTGTCTTTGTATTACTCAATCACGCAAGAACCACCGGTCCGATTTACATGAATTTTACATGGAAGCATCTGATTTACCTGGTTAACATATAGGCTACTTTTGATTTCAATACTTTGCACTATTTAAAGATGGCGACCATTTTAGTGACGTCACTACACCCTTTGGTTTCAAACTTTCATATTTCCATTTCAAATAAAAAGAGAACGCTAAGAAATAGCAAACCATTGATGGCACATACAAGGTTTAATATTCAATTTTCTATCCGAAGGGTCCTTATCATTTTTCGTGTATCTCCAACGGTTAGCGAGTAAAAATTAAATTTGTGCTATAAAACACGGTCAACGCCGAGCGGTGTGGTTGGACAAAATGTTCCATCCTAACTCTCCCTCCACGCAGCACCTCGCCTATCCTCACTTTCACATTTTCACATGGCGAAGCACGGGTACATCAGCTAGTGACTGATGAATTTAAAGAAAAAGAAAAAATACATATGTCACAAAATGTTGTGAAGTATACAGTACATCTCACTCAAAACTAATGCATGTTCTTCACTGATCTGCTGAAAAGAAAGGAATTTGTTATGTTTCATTGTAGCCAATTAAATAACTTTGCCTCCAAATCTAGTAACTAGGTTTATTTTAGCTATGGACCACCTCCTGGTAAAGCTGCTAGCGTTCTTGGCTGTCGCCTCGGAGGTTCGGGTTTGATTCCCAACTCTCCCAAAGAACATTTTAATTCTGGTGTGAGGGCTGGAACGTGGTACACTCAGCCCCGTAACGCATAACTGAGAAGTGGAGGGTATGATTACCACATTAGCCATCCTGAAAGTGGTTTTCCGTGGTTTTACCACTTCTACTCCAGACAAATGGTGGGGTGGTTCCTAACTTAATGCCACGGCCGGCTTCTTCCCAATCCTATCCCCAATTTGTAAATACGCTCACTAGTACAGTACAGCCATCACAATTACACATGTCATCACACATACTCTACACTCACAAATGCACTAGGTTATAAGACCACGATGTCAAAGTCCCTAAAATAAACAGCTATAGCAACTCTTTTAGTGATGGGATATAATGATTTTTAGCCTACTTTCGATTTTTGCAAAAAATGAAAATAGACTTATGAGATCAACACAGGGCGAGAAAAAGAGAAAAGTGTGTCAGTCTGTGTGTATGTGTGTGTGTATGTGTGTGTGTGAGTCTGTGTGTGTGTGTGTGTGTGTGTATGAGTGTGTGTACTCTGAATGTCTGCCCCCCCCCCCTCCCTATCAATACGAACACGGTGATCGCAAATTGAACGAAATTTGGTAGAAAGGTAGCACTATCAAAGGACACCTCAGTGTCATGTTTTATATCGCGGCTATCTTGACGGAAACGTAATGGCGGCCACACAAATGTTCAAGGCTTAAATCAAATTACGACTAACCTAATCATCCGATCTCTACCAAATTTTGCAACAACATACCTTTATAAGGGGAGCATCCTTTGACCAAACTAATAGGTCATCAGCCTAATAGTTTGCAGATGGCGGCCATCTTTGTGTGAAAATCGATTCCCCCTATTAATCGTACACGGTGAAACCGAATGGAACAAAATTTGGTACAGAGGTAGTACTAGCAAAGGGCACCTTAGTGTCATGTTTTATATCGCCACCATCTTGACGGAAACGTAATGGCGGCCACACAAATGTACGAACCTTAAATCAAATTACGACTAACCTAATCATCCGATCTCTACCAAATTTTGCAACAACATACCTTTATGGAGGAAGCATCCTTTGACCAAATTAATCGGTCATTAGCCTAATAGTTTACGGATGGCGGCCATCTTTGTGTCAAAATCGATTCCCCCTATTAATTCAAACATGGTGAAACCGAATGGAACGAAATTTGGTACAGACGTGGCACTAGCAAAGGGCACCTCAGTGTCATGTTTTATATCGCCGCCATCTTGATAGAAACGTAATGGCGGCCACACAAATGTTCAAAGCTTAAATCAAATTACGATTAACCTGATTATCCGATCTCTACCAAATTTTGCAACATCATACCTTTATGGAGGGAGCATCCTTTGACCAAACTAATAGGTCATTAGCCAAATATTTTGCGGATGGCGGCCATTATTGTGTGAAAATCGATTCCCCCTACCAATTCGAACACGGTGAAACCGAATGGAACGAAATTTGGTACAGAGGTAGCACTAGCAAAGAGCACCTCAGTGTCATGTTTTATATCACCACCATCTTGACGGAAACGTAATCGCGGCCACCCAAATGTTAAAAGCTAAATTGTAATTACGACCAACCTAATAATCTAGTCTCTACCAAATTTTGCAACAATATATCGTTATGTGGGAAGCATATTCTGACCAAACTGCAAGATCATCAGCCAATAGTTTGCAGATGGTGGCCAAGTATGTGTGCAAATCGATGCCCCCTATCAATTCAAACACGGTGAAACCGAATTGAATGAAATTTGGTACAGAGGTAGCACTAGCAAAGGGCACCTCAGTGTCTTGTTTGATATCGCCGCCATCTTGACGGAAACGGAATGACGGCTACCCAAATGTTAAAAACTTAAATCAAATTACGACCATCCTAATAATTTGATCTCTACCAGATTTTGCAACAACATGCCTTTTTGTGGAAAGCAGCTTATGACTGACTACAAGGTCATCAGCCCAATAGTTTGCAAATAGCGGCCATGTATGTGTGCAAATCCATTCCCCATATCAATTCAAACACGGTGAAAAAGAATTGAATGAATTTTTTTACAGAGGTAGCACTAGCGAAGGGCACCTCATATTCATGTTTAATATCCCTATAGCACGTTGTATTTCAACAAGCTACTACAACCAACATTCAATTATACTCCTTGAAAAGGACAAAGAGTTATAACAATACCCATGCATTTAGGAGAAAGTAGGCTATATGTTCTTTACTGAACATCTTGTTCTATTCTTCAAATAAGGATTATGGTGTTTGAAGCCATTTTCAGTGTTGCCTTAGTAAACAAAAGTTTGATGCTTTTCAGTCGGGCAACATAATTATACCAAAATGAGATCGGTTATTCCCTAATCTTGAAAAAATTTCATGAGATTAATAAATACACTAGGATGACCAGTTTCAATCGTCAAGCGATCATCATCAGATCCTTTACACTTTGGCTATAAAATCTATGTGTGGAAGTATGGGTGAAAACATTTATAATATATACACTTATTTAGTTGCAGCATTAGTTAAGATAATGCAACTCGTCAATATTTGTTATTTGCCGTCTATGTGATGTTTTGTTAAGATATTGGAAGTGGTGATTGACCTCCGGAATTTGTTTGTTTGGAGTGAATATGTGGTTGTTGTGAATGGTCAATTCAGATTGTATTGTATAGGCTACTTATCTGGTTGAGTCTTGCGCAGTCCTGTTGAGAGCAGTTAACTTGGTCACTGTCTGCACTCGGACCCATCTCATTTGGGTACAATCGTGTTGACTGACTGAAAATCATCAAACTTTTGTTTAAATAAGGATTTAGTGATATTACAAATCTTCTTCAGCCACAAAAATAAATATCCCTCTCTTGACAAGGGAATTCAATGATATTGAAGTGAACGGAACTTGGTGATTTTGCATAGATTTAAGATATTTTTCATGTTAATTTCAGAAATTAGTATCTCTGCCCTCCAGTTATTATCTGCTCCTCCCCTCTTAAGGTGCACCTGATGGGGAGATATTCTGGTGACGCTACTGAAAGTGATCCGAGTAAAAGAGAAAATCCGAAGGAAGGTAAGCTTGTAGGTTTACGTGACCGTTAATCTCGCGATCTTGTGCCACGGGATCGCCTTTTCACGTGGATTCCGAGCCACAGGACATGATATCTCGCTTTGAAAATCTCATTTAGGAATACTGTAACTAGAAATGGCGCAAAGGTCAAACTGTTTGCCTCTCACCTAGGTTCGAATCCTGGTCAATTCATGTGAGGTTTTATAAGTGGAAGGCCATGTCCTGTGGCTCAGATTCCACATAAAGAGGAGGTCCCGTGGCTCAAGATCGCGAGATGAACCCTTGAGAACTGGTGTGAAAAAATATAACACGAAGACCAGCGCCGGGTCATTTTGACCCACAGTGTGTCACTCCCTTTTTGTCGTAGTCGTACGGATTTTAATGAAGTAATTTTACACCTGGTGTCTTCCTATGAACTAAACCTATTTAAAATGAGGTTTATTTATATTTTTCAAATTCAACATGCAGGAAATAATTTTCATAGCAGTATCATTGACCTTGATAGTGGCGGCAATCATCTTAATTGGGTTTTCTTCAGGGGTTCACATCTAGTGGGACGTGGGTTGGCGACCACGGGACCCCAGCCGAGTCTGGCATTGCTTCCACTTACTTGTGCCGGGCTCCTCTCCGACTTCTTTCCTGTCGACCTCTCTTGGTCAACTCTTGTTCTCTTCTGACCCCGACGTTATTAGGGTTTAGGGTATCTGATTCCAAGGGAGTCCCTTCCTTTCCCGCCTTAATTCGCCCTTGTCTCATCTTTCCTGATCCCCTCCTTCTGCGAGGGGTCAGCCTTCTTTTTCTTTTCCTGTTATCTCCTGCCTTCAGCTCAAGGCCCTCAAGGAGGCAGAGTGTATGTAGCCCCACCACCTCAGGTGCACCCTAGATAATACTACACCCTCAAGGGCTCACGGCTGGTGAGTTTGGGAGTTGGCGACCCCGAGGGATTCCTGAGCTGGGTCCGGTTTCCCCCTTTTGTCCGTTACCTGTAGGGACGGACCCTCTCCTCTTTCACTTTCCTATCTGCCTTTCATGGCTCTCCTTCCTTCCAAGTCCCTCAATCCGCATTCTTCGAGGGTTGCGAGCATTTCTTTTCCTCCTGTCCTTTGTTTGCCTTGCTCTCCTTTTGTTTTCCATTTCTTCTTCTAGTGTATAAGTTAGTAGTTAGTTTTAGTTACAGATTACATTTCATTATCTTCTTCTTGATCACCCAAACCATTAGGGGCCGATAACCTAGATGTTAGGCCTCTTAAAACAACAATTATCATCATCTTAATTGTTTTGAAAAAAAAAAGAGCTGATTGATAACCAAGGTGTCTCTAGACCCTAAACATGGATCAACAAGAACGTGAGCTATGTGATTGTGCTGCACCAAAATAGGTGGATTATCCCCCTTAGTTTTTACTGATTGTCCCGACTAACGTAAGCCAAAAAATAGTCACGTGAGGACTGGCGCCATGGGTAAATCTGACCGTCCGTAAATAATATAGAAATAATTTGAGTTTTCAAAAAGCTATGGACATGTTTATTTTGCAGGATGAAGTTCAAGGCTAGGAAGGAAGGTACAGTAAGCGACAGGAAATAAGGGCTGACCAAAACGAAAATATAGAGCATTATTTAAGCTCGGGCCAAAATTACCCTTGCCTTTCTTCGGATTTTCTCTTTTACTCGGATCACTTTCAGGAGCGTCGCCAGAATATTTCCCCGTGAGGGGCTCCTGGGAGTGGGAGCAGAAAGTAACTGAAGGGCAGAGATTTGATGGTCACCAGATTTCACAACGGTAAGCAACTATTTTTACAAAATGCATAAACAATTCAGTTAATGACACGACGTCATTGCACAAATGTATTGTATTGTATGTCTACCCCTTATTATTCCCGTCTTTGTGGCGGATGGTTTTTACGGCCGGATGCCCTTCCTGACGCCAACACGATGAGAGGAGTTAATGAGAGATTAAATGAATGATGGTGAATGAAACTGGTCAAAGATGTGTAACGAAGCGGCCGTGGCCTGTCAGAAGGTAATGTCCCAGCATTTGGCTGGAGTTGAAAATGGGAAACCACGGAGAACCATTTCAAGGACGGCCGACGGTGGGGCTTGAACTTACGCGCCTACCGAGTCAGCAGAGAGCTTGGCCCCATGATCAAACGCTGCGCTTTATCGTAGCCACCACTGTCGGTCTTTATAAAAACGTATTAATTATCTTAAATTTTCGTAAAATCACCATGTTCACTAAAATGTACTGGTTTCTTTTGTCAATAGAGGGATTTTACTTCTACAACTAAATAAGATTTTAAACATGTCTAAATCCTTATTGAAAGAATAGAAAAAGCATTAAATACCATCGCTAAAAGAGTTTTTGTTGTTGCTTCTCTTAAGGGGTGCAAAAGGGGGTCATATAGCCCCGTGTATTTGTGTGTGAGGAATATGTGTGATGACTTGTGTTCTTGTGATGCCTGTACTAGTGTGTGTATTTGTGTAATTGGGGCTGGAATTTGGGTAGGAGGCGGTCGTAGTCTTAATTTAGGTACCATCCCAGCTTTCACCTCGGATAGAAGTGGGGAAACTTGGAAAACCATTTCTTGGATGGTTGAGATAGGAATCAAACCCATCTATTGTCAGTTCTGCCTCACAAGGCTGAGGGAACCCCGTTCCAGCCCTTATACCAGAATTAAATGTATTGGCAGAACCGGGAATCGAACCCGGACCTCTGAGGTGACAACCAAGAATGCTAGACGCTACACTAGGAAGTGGACACAGAGACTCGTCACCATAGTTCATAAACATGTATTAAAAACACACACAATTTAATTATAAGTACAGCAGATTAACCATGTTGTCACACCGGATCCAATGAGATTTCCAAAGTTAAGCAACTTTGCGCGTGGTCAGTATTTGGAGTGGTAACCTTTTCTGAGGAACCATCTTCTATAGGGAAGGAGAAACGGACAGGAACTGATCACTCTACCGCAAGTAAACCTCGGTCCATGAACACCTTGGATATTCAGACTTGACTATCAGAAAGAAACCCTTCTTCACTCTCTTAATGAGGTATTTCTCGAGCCTCACAATTTGGTAACACTGTAATTGATATTCACCGAGAAGTATCCTTGAAAATACAGTATCATTACAACCAAATGAAAACTGTTCTTGGACTTTCGATTGTATCATGGTCTGATCATGGTGTATTGAAGCCTTGGTTCAAAGTCTAAGTCTCCCAAAGTTCCCCGTGACCTTGATACAGCCTCGTGTTCTACTAAGCCATTGTAAATAAGACCATTGTCCCTGAGTCATATCAACTATACATGTTATGTATTTATATAACCGATCGGCATAGCTACGCGCGTTAACGTACAAACCTGTGAAGCCAGGCTATCAACTGACTCAGAAGACGAGTGGGTTCAAACTACACCATCGATCGTCCTTGAAATGGTTGCTGTTGGTTTCCGATTTCCATCTTCAAACAAACACCTTATAATAGGCAACGACTGATTCCTCCAGTTCCTTGCTCAGTTCATTCATCTTAATTTCTCATTAACTTCTCTCATCAGGAAAGGTATTCGGCTGTAAAACCAATCCAGCTCATAAAAACCTCATCACCCTTCATCCCCAGCCCAGTTCAAACAGGAGTCACAAGGGAAAATGTGTGTACCTTCTTGTTGCGTTTCGGCCAACTAAGGACCACGTCATTTAAACTGGTTTCTGCGTCGAGCTTTAATATTCACCCAGTACTGTTGCATAAATTCTTGATGTTGTTGCTTCCTTCCTTCCGTCCACTTTATGCCTGTTTTAATCTCAGGCTTTTCCAGTAATCTCCGGTGAGCTGTCAGTTTCATCTTAAGTGACACACTCTCCTGCACATCGTCACATGAGATCCCAATTTCTTGTAAATCTCTGCCTACCTCAGTGAACCAAGACCCCTTAGTTTTCTTCTCTAGAAAATAGGTAAAGATCCCGTTTGTCAATCTCACAGAGTTCATTCGTGTCTTGTGGCCATAAAATGAAATATATTTCTTTCTTTAATCGTATCGGCCAACTAAGGACCACGTTATTTCAACTGGCTTCTCTGGGCTTTGATTTTTGCCCAGTGTTCCTTCATACGTTGCCGGTGTTGCTCTTTTCTTTCTTCCGTCCACATCTTTCCCGTCTTCAACTTCGGTTTTTCCTGAAAACCCTGGTGGTCGTGTAGTTTCTTCCTGAGGGAATTGCGTTCTTGAATATCCCCACAGGTAATTTCCATCTCTTGCAGGTCACTTTCCACCTCTTCGAACCAGGCTGGCTTGGTCTTCTTATTTTTTAAATAGTTAACGATCCGGTTCGACAATCGTGTGGGTTTCATTCTAAGCAAGTGGCCATAAAATGCAATCCTCCTTTTCCTCATTACACCCGAGATCTTCTGGACATGAATATACAGCTCATAGTTATGCCGCCGTCTATATTCACCGTTGTCTTTAATCGGGCCAAGAATTTTCCTCAAGATCTTTCTTTCCTTGATCTCCAATTTTTCGAACAGGCCTTTCTTGTTCATGGTGAGGCATTCCGCTGAGTACAGAGCCTCTGGTCGTATGACAGTGCAATAATGCCTAATGTATTTATTTATGTTTATTTATTTGTAATTTAATTATTTATTTATTTCCTTTTCATAAATTATTTATTTATATACTTTTAGTGTACCCTATTTAGTTATGCATTTATTTATTTATTTATTTAATTAATTATTTATTTATTTATTTGTGCAGTCACATGACTGGTGTGTGTGACATTGCGGTAAGGAAATTGGATAATGATAGTCTCTGAATATAACACAAGTCTGCACAAAAGAAAAGCGGTAAGAACGAAAATAGGTGAGTTTGATTACCTTCACTGTGCAGAATTTGAAAATGCAGTTTGATTTTCCCCGTCACATCTGGTTAATTGACAATAATGATAAATATTATTTTGATTGTAACAATACGAAGGGAATTGAGCCAAAACAAGACGTGATAATAAAAAGCTGACATTTTCGGATTCAGAACAAAATTGCTTGTTTTCTAATTTAACGCAAAATCGTGCAGGTTTGTGTTATCAAAGACTTTCTAACAATGTTAAAACATCAAGCAGTGGTACAGTTATACCGTATTTCCTAGACTAAACAGAGAAAACGAAAAGAATAAATGAAAAATTAATTTCTTGGAAATTATTCATTATTAGTCATTATTCATGCTAGCAGTATCTTTGTTGTATGACTATGCAAGATAGCCGCGAGGTTGATAGTGCTGGCAGGTGGGCGGCGGTTTATGAGGGAACTTATCATGACTAGATATATTATATATTCTTGCAGTCATCTCTACATAAGCGAAGTAGATACACACCCAAGTGTAGTCTATTTATTAATCACATGTAAAAAATGTTTTCGGGATTAGGAAATAACTCTTCACAAATGGGTACAATCGTGTTGACCGACTGAAAAACATTAAACTTCGTTTCCTAAGGCAACACAGAAAATGGCTTCAAACACCATGTTGTTGTTGTTGTTTGAGTCTTCAGACTTTTGACTGGTTTGATGCAGCGCACCATGCCTTCCTGTCCTGAGCTAATCGTTTCATCTCTACATAGCTACCACACCCTACATCCGAGGCAATCTGTTGAACATATTCTAACCTTGGTCTACCCCTACAGTTCTTGTCCTCGACCCTTCTTTCCATAACTAAGCTTGCTATCCCTGGGTGTCTTAGTATGTGTCCTACTAACATATATCTTATCTTCATTAGCAGTCGCCAGAAACATCTCTCCTCTCCCACTAGCCTTAATAGCTCTTTGTTTGTAACCCTATCTACCCATCTGATCTTCATCATTCTCCTGTAACACCACATTTCAAATACTTCAATTCTCCTCTTTTCTGCTGCACCAATAGTCCAAGTTTCACTTCCATAGAGCGCCACGCTCCAGACAAAGGCTTTCAAAAATGACTTCCTAATACCTAAATCTATTTTCGATGTCAACAGATTCCTTTTTTGTAGAAATGCTTTCCTTGCCTGAGCCAACCTACTTTTTATATCCTCTTTGCTTCGTCCATCACTGGTTATTTTTCTTCCTAAGTAACAGAAGTCTCCTACTTCCTTCAGCTTTTCACCTGCCAATTTGATGTCCATAGAGGTTTCTGATTTATTTCGGCTGCATTCCAGTATTTTTGTTTTACATTTATTAATTTTCATCACGCTTCGGTGGCGTAGTCGGTAGCATGCTGAACTGCTGTGCCCAAGATAGCGGGTTCAAACCCGGCCGAAGTCATCGGATTTTTTAAGAGCGTTAAAAATCCTTCAGTATGCCTTCCTTCGGAGGGGAAGTAAAGCCGGCGGTCCCATGTCATAGATTTATGGCATGTAAAAGATCCTTTCACAGACTAAACTTGTGTAAAGCAAAAATTGTTAGGTTAGATTTCGTCAGAACGCTCTATCAAAGTTCCAACGTTCACCACTAGGTATCATTGATATCTGGTGGCGAAAGTTGGAACTACTTGAAATTGAACGGAACTTGTAGCTCACCCTTTAGGGTGTCCGCTGGAAGCAGCTACAGACTCAGGCGAGCCGAACATGTCCTCGGACACTCCCGGCACTAAAAGCCATACGATAAATAAATAAATCCTCAAGACGGAGTCCATACCATTCAAAAACTCATTCAAATCCTCAGGCGTGTCGGCCAAGATGACGATGTCATCAGCAAATCTCAGAGTTGAAATTATTTCTCCTTGAATCTTCACTCCCACTTTAAATTTTTCCCCAATTTCCTTCATTACTTGTTCAATGTAAAGATTGAAAAGTATGGGTGAAAAGTTGCAGCCTTGCCTTACACCTTTCTGAATACCAGCTTCTCTCTCGTGTCCTTCATCTCGAATGACTGCTGTCTGGTTTCTGTATAGATTGTATATCAACCTCCTATCCCTGTACTTTATTCCAATCGATTTCAGAATGTCAAACAATTTAGTCCAGTCAACGATATCAAAAACCTTTTCTAAGTCTACAAATGACATTATCTCTACATAATATAAAACAAAGTCCATGATTATTGGATGTAACGGGTAATCTTGAGAACCACTGGATAGATTAGGATGTGGATTTCGCCGTTCTGTAACGGATTTCTCGCGGAAGGTTTCTGTAGAAAAACATTCATTTAGGACCAAAGACAGTCGAGCAGTAACGATTACAGTAAATCGAGTCGAAGAAAAAACCTGGCTTCCATTCGTTTTTTTAAGCTTACGCTTGGCAAATCGTTAAAAATATGTAAATGTTGTAGTCAGATAGTGAAATCTGTCATTTCATGAAAATCCTAGGCACTTCATGAAGAACCGGCATATTATGTAAAAAGGTACAGTTCAGAATTGTTCAGCATGAAAAGTTCTACAAAAAAATCTGCGACAAAATGACTATCTTTAATACATCACCCACTATAAGTGTTTTTACGTTTTCAATTCTTCCAACAATGTCCATTCAGTGTAAATTGAAATTACTAACTTCGGAGGGAATTTACGAGCTAGCGAGCGAGCCTATCACCCCAGCTTCGTGTCGAGTTATGACTTCAGAGATGGGCATATGTGTTTGGAGTTTTGCTGTTCACCTCGGCTTTTCTGAATTGCGTCTGGGAACTGCTTTTAAGCTTACGCTGGGTAAACCGTTTGAGATACCACGCGAAGCCCGGCGGGTTGCTAGTAAAAAATAAAGTTTGATCCTGTATATTCCCGATTCTAGCATTTCATATTTCTTATTTGTCTGCCTCGTGGCTTAGTGACTAGCAGGTTTGATTCCCCGCTTTGCCAAGGAATGCAATTATTGTCTGAAGACTGAACAAAGTTTAATCAGCCTGATCAGAAAAACACCGAGTAGAAGTGGGTTCCATTCCTACGTCATTCATCCTAGAAGTGTATTTCCGTGGTTTATCACTCTGATTCCAGGCAAATACTAGGATAGTACCCAAATTAAGGCCACGGCCGCCTCCTACCCAAACACTAGACCAAATTACAAATACACACACTAGTGCAGCCATCACAGTGACACATGTTACCAGACAGATTCCACACACACACACATACACGTTATTTGGTTGGTTCCTCAGTTTAAGGGCTGCGACAACGCGGTCATGTAGCCCCGTGTACTTTGGGTGTGTAGATCTGTCTGATGACCGGTGTATTAGTGTGCGTTATCTGTAATTCATGTAAGGACCGCAGACGATCATTTTTTAAGTAGTTCCTACTTTTGCTACCAAATGCTATCGTCAACGACACCTAGCTGTGAACTTGGCTACTAGATCCCACCACGACCAGCATCTGGCGGCGAACGTTGGAATTAAGAGAGCGTTAATCAAATCTAACCTACAAATTTAGCTTCACACAATTGTAGATAGTGGAAGGTTCTTTTATATGCCATAAATAAATAAATAAATAAATAAATAAATAAATAAATAAATAAATAAATAAATAAATATATATATATATATATGACATGGGCCCACCAAATTTACTTCCCCTCCGAAGGAAGGAATACTGAGGGATTTTAACGCTCTTAAAAATCCAACGGCTTCGGTCGGGTTTGAACCCGCGATCTTGGGTATAGAAGCTCAGCATGCTACCAACTACGTGGTGCAATATGGGTATGGGCAAGGAAATCCCCGGCTTCCACACTGAGTGGGACGGAACACAGCTGCAAGACATACGCTCTGCATAAAGATTAGATAGCTCACAGGTTCTTCCCCGTTGAAGAAACACAGAACAAAAATGCAATAAACTGAAATATCTAGCATACTGATTTTTAAAAATGTAAATACTATGTCACTGTATGTGCTAATAAGTGAAAAGTATGAATTTATGTATTTATACACAAAATGTTTAAAATATGTGGTCTATTTAAATAAAAAAATATTTATTTACCTAAAAATCCCAGCTCTATTAATAATACCTCAATACTTGCTACACATCACTAAAATGTATTTGTCATATTTTTCCATTCAGTGATTTATTAGGGCATATTTTCTTGCATATTTTGTTCGCTTTTAGATCTTAAACTTAATAAAAAAGAGACCGTCAGACTGAAAGACTGGACTTTATATCATTTTAAATGCTACAAATGCTGAAAAATGCTAGAAAGGTTTCTCTCGAAGCCAAAGACTCATGACATGTTAGATGATCAAGAAACAATCAGAACTCTAGAAAGTTAAAAGTCGTGAGGGAGCTGGAGCGCGCGGTGAAAGGAAGGAGCTGGCTGGACGACGTCACGCTCGCCGTGTCGATGCCGTCTCGTAACGCTAGAGCTCTCCAGTGAACTCAGTACACATGCACCAAGCGGTACTATGACGTCACACACCTCAGTGCATTCTCGGTACATTTCGTGACGTCACCGTAACGTAACTACGAAGTCGACTAGTTCAAAACCCTACTTATGACTAGTATAATTGAGAGGACGGAACACCTCCTATCCAATTACAAATACACCAGCACAGACATCAAAATGACAGAGAATAGATATCAAACAAATTCCACACAGACAAGTACAGTGCCGTACACGAGTCAAAAAGGCCGCGATGTTGCAAACCCCTAAGTTAACCAACAACAACCATGAAGTGACGAAACGTTGGGAACAAACACTTCCTTTACCTTCAATCCGGAAATGATTGCTTAAACGACCAAAGTATTATGTGCACTCGAGTTTGAAGGTTGTTTGTTAAGTAACCAATATACTGAACCCTTATTGATCTTCGATAAATAAGTATTCATATTTATTATTATTATTACTACGGCCCAGGCAGCACATAAGGAAGTCGACTTGGATATTAGGGAGGCCAGCATTTCGTAATGGTTGCAACAGAAGCTGAGTTGGTAGCTATTCCTGGGGACGGCCAGAATTAGTCGAGTTCAAGGCCAAATTGTGCAACTACTGTACCAAAATTGGAGACATAAAGGGAGAATCACGAGGTCCTCTCAACGAACATACGATTGAATCAGCCAATCGCAAGAGACCAAGCCGTGACCACGAGGTGGACGGCGTCAGTAGTAAAAAGCCCGCGGAAGTGTGTATCTAAGGAACCGCCGAACGGATTAATCTCCGCTCGAGTAATTTGAGACGTTGGATTTATTTTGAGAAGAATGACACTAGCCCCATCTTTGTGAGACAAAAACTCTGGAAGTTTTTATCCGACTCCGCCCCACTCCGCCGCCCTTGTCAGTTTCTCATAAATAGTCTGGCCTGACGCCAATCTAAGTAATTATTCTTGTGGAGCCTTCAGAGGCATACTCCACGCCAGTTTGAAGTGTGATTTCGACGCTCGAATTTATCTAAGTCTTATTGTGTGGAGCCTTCAGAGGTATACTCCACGCCAGTTTGAAATGTGATTTTTACGCTCTAAAATCATTGAAGCTAATTTATTTTATGAGCTCTGGGAAGCTAAAGTCGCAGCGTTTGCAGTATCGAATTTTAAAAAGCTATAATACATTTTGTTCTAAAATCAACTAAGTTGTGTGATCTAAATATTTCACGCCAGCGCGTGATAAACTGTAACATTCTTTTAAAGACGACGAGTTCAACTTTAAGGGGGAAGTATCGTATCACCCTCATTAGCGCTTACCAGAACCGAAGTCCACAAGACGGGACGGAAATACCAGACGAGATAGCGACTGCGAGTGCAGCCAGGATTTTGAACTTGTTAACGAGCCAGTGGCGCGGACTCGAGATGTATATTTTATGTATAAATTGTGTGTATTGTATGTGTTTTTATAGTGCGTATGTGCGATATAATTAGGGCCAGTCTTCGCTATTAATCGCAGTAGGACAATTGTGGGTGAACTGAGTAGCCTGCAAGCGATTATAGATAGGCAAATATTTAACATTGAACTTTTCTGCCAAGGAGTCGAGACCAAGATGATCAGCACGTGGTTTGAAGTTGGGATGAGCTTCAAGAAATCAACGCAGACGACTACTATGGAGTGCTAAATTGTCCATAGGGCAATGGGTTGAGAAGGATGTCCTTAGTCCTACATGCAGAAGCGGTGATGTACTAAAATTGGATTATTTCAATTATGTAGTTAGATTTGGCCGGGGAACTTTGTAAATAGTCATGTTTTTCTTTCTTGTTTATAGCTGTTTTTCTTGTACCGACACTATATGTTTAAATGTCCGTTGGCGCGTGGCCAAAGTGTTTGTTGATATTTTGATTTTTTTTCTTGAGTCATATGTAATGTACGCGGCGTGCGTGCGTGATTTTATCCTTGCAATTGCGGAACCCGTTACATTCGATAAATGGTGCTTTATTAACGTTAATATTTTGAAATAGGAATGGGAGGAAATGATTGTAAAACATTTTGCTGAACAGGTTATTATTCATGTTAGGGTAGCCGAGTGCACCAACTTAAAAGTAATTATAGAACACCTTCGTTCTAATTTTGATAGATTTTTCTTGAGTCCTTTTCAGGTGACTAGTCACGGCATAGAACGATGGCACCAGCATGTGGATATTATTTGTGTCTTTTATTTCAGGGTCTGTCACAACCCATACGTGTGATTCAGTGTGTGTTGATGTGTCTAGTGTGTGTTGATTCTACGTGAGGAGGGGGTAGTTGTCCTACCGCCCTTATATATTTTTGCTGCTGTTGTATTTTTAGATGGAAAGACAGAGTGCTCTTGGGAGACTGCTGATTCTTGTCCATATGTTTTTTCTGACACACGTATTATTGTGCTTTGGGGCACATTTCTTCGAGGTTCGACCCCATGTTCTGGGAGGTCGAGGTTATTGACACGTGGGTTGACAGACATGCAGAGTTCCACAAACCGCCCGTTTTGCCTGTGACTTATTTTGATAGGCAGTCCTATTTGTCCGACTGAACCCTGTAAGCTTTCATGTAGCAAACCTGTTCATTGTGATGGCTAATTTTTAAGCCATAATTAATTGGGGAGTTCGCCATGCGTGGAACGGATTGTTGTACCTTGTATGGATAAGAATATTGTGATTAACGTAAATGTTGGCTGTTTGCCTATTGCTTTGTTGATGACTCGATTTCATGTAATTTTTGTTTGTCACACCCGTGTGGTGTAGTGGTAGAGTATTTTGTAAATTTTGACAGCGGTCATTTGAGTATTTTTCTATTGGTCACGTGTTAATGTACTTGTGTTGATTTGTGTGAGAAGTCCTAAGATTTTAGGCAGTAAATGTTGCTACGGCAATTTAAGTCCAATTTCGCACGGAAATTTTGTGTTTGTTTATAGTAGATTTAGGAAGTGTCGATTTAACTTAAGTATTGTAGTTGTGTTCCCTTGTGTCGGTCTAGCTCTAGGAAATGCGGATTCGTTGTTTGAAGGGTCATTCTGGATGATCACGAATCACGCATTCAAAGTACACATCGTGATGCATGTAGAACGGCATACGCACTTATATGGTCATTTTTGTATCTTTTATTTAAGGACACTTGGTCCAGGTAATTAATCTCTCCAGAGATATCGCCTAAGCTTTTGGCATTTTTATTAAGCGGGAGTCAGTTGGGAGTTTTTGTTGTTAATTGTTTATGTGTAAATATGGTGATTTGTTATTAAATTCAGTTGTTTTTAACCCTGGCTTCACTCTTTCCTGCATGTTATTTTGTTATATGTTACCCTGCAAGTTAATGAAGCGCCCTGACAGCAACTTACGAATATGACCTGTTACGCCCCGAATCTGAGTCTCATATGCTTCTTTGCTAGGGTTCATAAAACAAAAATGGCTGCCCAAGTGGGGATTGTTGTTGTTGTTGCTTCGCTGATCTCATATTTATTTCGTTGAGAAATGATGCCAGGTCAAGCGGACATGTAAATTCAGTAAATGGAGGCGATGTTGTACCGCCATGTGCATTAGTAAAATCACTGAGTTCCTAAAGTTAGAAATATTGAACAAGGTTAGAATTTGATTTGGTATTTGTTATAAACTTGTTCTGGCGCCCACATTAAAATTAGAAATTTGCATTATTAATGAACTCAGTCAAAGCAGGAAGATGTTGCCTTATATCTGACATTTAATTGACTTCGGTTAATTGGTGTTTCGTAAATTCTGTTGATTAGGAATTTAAAAGCAGATCACTAGGGGTTATTTTGTTGTTTGGGAATAAATGTCATTGTATTCAGTAAATTTTGTTACTGAAATTTTCATTAAATTAGAGCCAGTAATATTTAAATGTGTGACATGTATGTGCGTATAGGGCTGAAACCTTAGCCCATAACCCTGTTTTTCTCTGAATATATTTTGTGTGTGATATGGCGAGTGTTGATGAGATAAAGGCATTGTTAGAACAGATGTCGATCCAAATGTCCGCGAAAACGGAAGAACAATTAGTGCAGATGTCCGTAAAGACGGAAGAACAATTAAAAGAACAATTAGAAGCTCAGCGTGAGCATAGTGAAAAACAATTACTTGATATGAGCGGTAACATTTCGGTCCAGTTAGAAGTCCAGAAATTAGACACGGACAAACAATTCAATGAACTAAACCACAAATTGTCACAACAGGCGGTAACACAAACCGAACAGTTAGGAAAAATCACAAATGATATTAATCAGAGCGTTCAAAAAGTAGAGAAACTGGCAGGCGAGGTTGCGGAAAACAACATCAAACAGTTAGGCGAAATGAAGAAATTGGAGGCGAAATTTGATAACAAATTAGTACAATTTGACGAGATGGTGGCAGATAAACTCAAGCAGATAGAGGCAGCATGTGTCAGTAACACCGCGGGAGTGAAGAAAACCCAAGAGAAACTACAGCAGCAAATTAATTCGGTAGATAACAACGTGCTGGAATTAATAAAGGAAATAGATAAAGTCGAAGTTAAGGCTGAAACCGAGCGGATACACTTGCGGGAAAATTTAGAGGAGCAATTAGGCAGAACACAAGAGATCATAAGAAAAGAGATGGAAGGCCAGCTAATAAACACACAGGAGGTCATAAGACAAGAATTAGGGGAGCAGCTCGTCAAAACTCAGGATAATTTGGAAGAACAACTAGTGAAAACGCAGGAACGGATACGTGAAGAGCTAGAGAAAAATCAGGAGAGGAACGAGGAGAAAATAAATAGCTTAAAAAGTAGGATCCGGCGAGATTGGGACCAGCAGGCTCATGCGAATAAGGAAGACAGGCTGGCAGTTTTAAAGCGAATGCAGGCACTGGAGGAAAATATGAAGTCGAAATTACAGGAACACTCAGAATTAATCATAAAGAACGAGATTAGATCGTTAGAGAATGCGACATTATTTTCAAACGAAAATATTCCGGAAAAGCAAACAAGTATTGGAAGTCCGGCAGGTTCGAAGTTGGCTGAGGACACGAGTCGGGGTCAAAGTCCCAGACTAACGACTAATGCATTCCAGCAGTACAGGGGGGAGACTTCAACTCCGCAACCGAACTTGGCACCAGCCCAAGTCATCCAAGTCATTCGGGGTAATGATTTTAAGCCCGATAAGTTTAAAGAACACTCAGGAACTACTCCCAAAGCATTTCTACGGCAATTAACTGACTACTTTAATGACCAACACATCGGCCCGGAGAAACAATTAAGACTGGTGGAGAAATTTTTAGAAGGACCTAGCCTGACCTGGTTTTTAAGTTTCAAGTACACGTTTACAGACATGGCTCAATTCCGCGAGGCGTTTTTGAAGAAGTTTTGGAGTCCTTCGTTACAGCAAGGGTTAAGAATGGACCTGTACACGCGCAAATACCACAGTACACATCCAACCCGTTTTTCAGAATTCTTCAGTCAGCAATTGGTAAAATTCAGGGATTTTGATGACCCGCCTAGCGAGCCGAATATGGTTCTAACCATCGGAAAACAACTCCCAATGCATATCCAACAATTATTAGTCGCAGGAAATATTCAGACCGCAGTCCAAGCCGAAGAATTACTCAGACACTTAGATGAGACGAGTATGGTAAGCCCACAGACAGGAAGAAGGAATTTGGAATGTGTCAACACGGCAGAGGTAGTTCAGGGACTCCAAAATAACCACGGCCAGGGGAACCAAAGTAAGACACAGTCCACAGGGACACAGTTCACGCCAAGAAGACAAGATTTTGACGGCCGAAACCAGTTCCATAACAACAATCAGAATTATCAGAATAACCGCGGGAGATATTATCAGAATAACCAAAATCAAAATAATCAGTGGACGTACCAGCGGGAATACACGAATTGGAGGGGAAACCAGAGACAAGGTAGACCTTACCAAAGAAATGGAGATGGTAGATGGAGTAACGGCAGGGACTATCGCCAAGAAAACAGAGGGGATTATAGGAATAACTGGGACGAACGATATATTGAATCCCGTAAATACTTGGATCAATTAAGTAATGAAGAAGCGGAGAAGGAGAAGTGGGGGCGTGCCATGGCGAACAGACAGAGCCCAGATAACCATCAAGGAGAGGGGGCAGAGAGTTTACTGAGGCAACAGGAGCGACAGAATGATAACCGGCGAAACACATCTAATGGGGCCCGGGATAAAAAAAAACAAATGAACTGAAAGGAGACAGGCTAAAAACGGAGATCGCCAGGGAGCAAGAAGAGATGATAGTGGCCAATATAGAAGAGTGGGTAGCATTCCCAGACGACTGCCTGGAGGAAGTGGTGAAGAACCGTGAAAATGTTATCAGACAGCTACCAATTATTTACGCGCATATTGGAGGTATGAGGGTGAGATGTTTGATTGATACAGGTAGCCAGGTGAGCTTAGTCACTGAAATTTTGATAAAAGAAATAGCAAGAAAACAGACTGTTCCTATTATGCCGGTACCGCTAATGAAAGTCAGAGGTGTCATTCCTGACAAAACTATGAATTGTAAACAGCAAGCATTTCTAGATCTGGAAATATTGAACCATACTTTTTCACAAACATTCATTGTTATTCCAAAGATGAACTACAATATAATTTTAGGAGCCAACTTCATCTGCGATTTTCATGCTGTAATTGATTTACATAACAACACTGTAAGCTTCAAACAAGTAGAAGGATTGGATCATGTGGGTTTAAATATGGAAGAGAATCCGCTGGAGAGAGAGGCAAATACTTGGGTTGTTGAGGAATGCACTAATGAGGCCGGAGATAAGATCTTGAGGGGAGAGCAAGTTAACCAGACAGCAGTGCTAGAAATGGACAGCCGAGATATTTCGCAGGAACTTTGGGTGCATTTGGCGGAAGAAGAAATGGGCGGAACCAAATTCGAAATTCTACTTCAGGAGCGACTTAAGGAAGCCATCGTAGGGGAATCTGATAGAAGAAGATTGGAAGAAATTTTAAGATTACATAAAGGAGCGTTTGACACCGTACCTGGGAAGGTTTTAAATTTTCAATATGCGATGCAGGTCACAGATTGGACCCCATTTAAAAGTAAATTGTACCCGATCCCAGAGAAGCATTTTTTCTCAGGTGAAGGACATTATTACTAACTTATTAGATTCTGGCATGATAAGGAAAGCTGCAACTCCTTATCTGAACGCAATATTGGCTGTGACCAAGCCAAACGGATCAATTAGGCTATGCCTAGACGCGCGAGTTTTAAATAGCAAACTGCTAGTTGAGCACGACCAAGCACCGAGGATCAAAGATGTTTTGAAAGGCTTCCGCGGGAAGAAGATATACTCAAGTGTTGATTTGACGAATAGTTTCCACCATCTTGAACTTGAAGAAAAATCCCAACTGTTGACGGGATTTTTATTCGATAATCAAAGTTATATCTGGTGTCGAATGCCCTTTGGCGTGAAAACTGCGGGATGTGCACTCATTAGAGCACTCGATAGAAATTTGACGGAGGAGGTCAAGAACTTCACCACGAGATATGTTGATGACATATTAATCGCTTCTGAGACAATGGAAGAACACTTGATAAATTTAAATAAACTGCTGGACAACCTGAGGACCATGAACTTCAAGATCAACTTAAAAAAGTCACATTTTTGCCAGAGCGAAATTTTATATTTGGGACATATAATTGATGTCGAGGGCGTGCGGCCTAATCCAGCCAAGATTGATGCTATTAAGAAATTTCCCACACCTACCAAAGTCAAACATGTTAGAGCATTTTTGGGAGTGACAGGTTTCTTCAAAGAAAATTGCCCTGGTTACACAGAAACAGTAGCGCCTATGCAGGAGATGTTGAAGAAAGCGAATCGATGGTCGTGGAACGAGGAGTGCGATAGGTCTTTTAAAGCAACGAAGGATTTATTGGAAAACTGTGTGAAACTTGGATATCCGGATTTTGAGAAACAATTTATCATTCAAGCAGATGCTTCGTTAATTGGGATTGGTGCTATGCTGTACCAAGAGGACGCTGAAGAACCCAAGAAGAAATCCTATTTGGCATTCACGAGTCGTAAATTACGGAAACATGAGAGGAACTACACAGTTACGGAACTTGAGCTACTAGCAATTCTGTATTCTCTCCAACAGTGGCGCAAGATGATCTACGGTTATTCCATCATTGTTAGGACCGACCACCATGCACTGACATTTTTATTTAAGACAACAATAGCAAGTGAGAGAGTTACGCGCTGGTCCATCTACATACAGCAGTTTGACATCACAATAGAGCATTGTCCTGGGAAATTGAACGTCATACCAGATGCCTTGAGTAGAAACCCTGAGGACGGAAACGAAGTAACAGCGGAAGTTCACAATATTACCTTGACACCTAAGGCTCGTGAGTTTTTGGCAAGATTGAAGGATATTCGGAAGGAGCAAGAAGCTGACCCATGGATGATGATGATGATAAAATTCTATAGGAAGGAGTTACAACCAAATTCACCGGAGTACCGGGAAGCCAGTGCTAAACAAGCGAGATTTCACTACTTGAATAACTTGTTACATAAGTACGTGGATGAGCATCATACTAAACTGCGGATCTTAGTTCCAGCATCACTACAGAGGGGATTAACTTGGCATGTTCACGAGAGCCTAGCACATATCGGCACGGATAAGACTGAAGCTACGATAGGGGAGACCTTTACTTGGCCCAAGATGAGATTCACCATTGTTGAAGTAATTAGAACGTGTGACGCTTGTCAGCGCACAAAGCCGAACAACTTTATTCTGAAACAACCTCCAAGACCACTATTACCGCAGAAACCATGCGAGATGCTCGCGATTGATTGCTTTGGTCCTTTAGTAAAAGGAAAGCGTGGATGCCGACACCTCTTGGTATGTGTCGATGTATTTTCGAAGATGGTCGTGCTATGTCCTATTCAGAAGACGACATCAAGACAAGTCCTTAGTCGAATTAAGAACAAAGTCATTCCGATGCTTGGGAAGCCGGAATCCATTCTATCAGATCACGGTACCTATTTCACAAGCAATGTTTTTAGGCAAGGTTTGGAGAGCCTAGGAATCAAACACATATTTTCAAGTATTCGTCATCCTTGTGGAAATCCGAGCGAAAGAACAATTCGCTGTGTCGCTAAATACTACAGAGTAATGATTCCTAACGAACACAATAAATGGGTAGACAAAGTAGGGGAAATTGAGATGTGCATGAACACTACTAAGCACGAGTCGACGGGTCAAGTCCCACTGATTGTACACCACAACATATTGCCGGAAAGAACTTGGGACAAGATCATTCCTTGCCCAAGGGATCCATTATTAGCGCATGATTTGCGAATCCAGCGAACGAGAGAGCACATGAGGAACCAAGCGGACCGAAGGCTGAGACGGTACCGAGGAAAGAAGTTTCACCGAGAGTTACAAGAACAAGAATTAGTGCTGGTTCGTAGACCACCAATCTCCGACCCTAAGAACAAAGTCTTCGCCAAGTTCTGTCCAAAATTCATTGGCCCGTTCCGGGTAATTAAGAATCTGGGTAACAATGCCTACAGATTAGAAGAAGTGAGCACTGGTGCAAAATCTGTTTTTAATAGCGCCAATTTGAAACCGTACTACAGAAGGGAACCATTTGATGATTAGGAAAGATGATAGGTGCAGAATCTGTATTGCCAAAAATTTATAAATTGTTTTTGAAAGCAAACACTCAAATCCACGGGGAGCGCGTGAGTACGCACTTTGTTTGTAAACAACGAGCAGCTGAGACGACGGGAGTGGCAACTACGTGAGGAGAAGGGGGAGACCTGAGGAAAATATGAATGACATTCCAGCGAGAAGGGAGCACACTAAGTGAGTCAGAGGGGCATACACTCGAGCAGCTGAGTGAGATTTAAAGAGATGTGTTGTTACTACAGTGGATTTTGTTTTTGAAATCCAAACCAATAAATTGTTTCGAATTTCAAAACCTTGCTGAGGATAAATGAACCCTTATTGATCTTCGATAAATAAGTATTCATATTTATTATTATTATTATTACTACGGCCCAGGCAGCACATAAGGAAGTCGACTTGGATATTAGGGAGGCCAGCATTTCGTAATGGTTGCAACAGAAGCTGAGTTGGTAGCTATTCCTGGGGACGGCCAGAATTAGTCGAGTTCAAGGCCAAATTGTGCAACTACTGTACCAAAATTGGAGACATAAAGGGAGAATCACGAGGTCCTCTCAACGAACATACGATTGAATCAGCCAATCGCAAGAGACCAAGCCGTGACCACGAGGTGGACGGCGTCAGTAGTAAAAAGCCCGCGGAAGTGTGTATCTAAGGAACCGCCGAACGGATTAATCTCCGCTCGAGTAATTTGAGACGTTGGATTTATTTTGAGAAGAATGACACTAGCCCCATCTTTGTGAGACAAAAACTCTGGAAGTTTTTATCCGACTCCGCCCCACTCCGCCGCCCTTGTCAGTTTCTCATAAATAGTCTGGCCTGACGCCAATCTAAGTAATTATTCTTGTGGAGCCTTCAGAGGCATACTCCACGCCAGTTTGAAGTGTGATTTCGACGCTCGAATTTATCTAAGTCTTATTGTGTGGAGCCTTCAGAGGTATACTCCACGCCAGTTTGAAATGTGATTTTTACGCTCTAAAATCAGTGAAGCTAATTTATTTTATGAGCTCTGGGAAGCTAAAGTCGCAGCGTTTGCAGTATCGAATTTTAAAAAGCTATAATACATTTTGTTCTAAAATCAACTAAGTTGTGTGATCTAAATATTTCACGCCAGCGCGTGATAAACTGTAACATTCTTTTAAAGACGACGAGTTCAACTTTAAGGGGGAAGTATCGTATCACCCTCATTAGCGCTTACCAGAACCGAAGTCCACAAGACGGGACGGAAATACCAGACGAGATAGCGACTGCGAGTGCAGCCAGGATTTTGAACTTGTTAACGAGCCAGTGGCGCGGACTCGAGATGTATATTTTATGTATAAATTGTGTGTATTGTATGTGTTTTTATAGTGCGTATGTGCGATATAATTAGGGCCAGTCTTCGCTATTAATCGCAGTAGGACAATTGTGGGTGAACTGAGTAGCCTGCAAGCGATTATAGATAGGCAAATATTTAACATTGAACTTTTCTGCCAAGGAGTCGAGACCAAGATGATCAGCACGTGGTTTGAAGTTGGGATGAGCTTCAAGAAATCAACGCAGACGACTACTATGGAGTGCTAAATTGTCCATAGGGCAATGGGTTGAGAAGGATGTCCTTAGTCCTACATGCAGAAGCGGTGATGTACTAAAATTGGATTATTTCAATTATGTAGTTAGATTTGGCCGGGGAACTTTGTAAATAGTCATGTTTTTCTTTCTTGTTTATAGCTGTTTTTCTTGTACCGACACTATATGTTTAAATGTCCGTTGGCGCGTGGCCAAAGTGTTTGTTGATATTTTGATTTTTTTTCTTGAGTCATATGTAATGTACGCGGCGTGCGTGCGTGATTTTATCCTTGCAATTGCGGAACCCGTTACATTCGATAAATGGTGCTTTATTAACGTTAATATTTTGAAATAGGAATGGGAGGAAATGATTGTAAAACATTTTGCTGAACAGGTTATTATTCATGTTAGGGTAGCCGAGTGCACCAACTTAAAAGTAATTATAGAACACCTTCGTTCTAATTTTGATAGATTTTTCTTGAGTCCTTTTCAGGTGACTAGTCACGGCATAGAACGATGGCACCAGCATGTGGATATTATTTGTGTCTTTTATTTCAGGGTCTGTCACAACCCATACGTGTGATTCAGTGTGTGTTGATGTGTCTAGTGTGTGTTGATTCTACGTGAGGAGGGGGTAGTTGTCCTACCGCCCTTATATATTTTTGCTGCTGTTGTATTTTTAGATGGAAAGACAGAGTGCTCTTGGGAGACTGCTGATTCTTGTCCATATGTTTTTTCTGACACACGTATTATTGTGCTTTGGGGCACATTTCTTCGAGGTTCGACCCCATGTTCTGGGAGGTCGAGGTTATTGACACGTGGGTTGACAGACATGCAGAGTTCCACAAACCGCCCGTTTTGCCTGTGACTTATTTTGATAGGCAGTCCTATTTGTCCGACTGAACCCTGTAAGCTTTCATGTAGCAAACCTGTTCATTGTGATGGCTAATTTTTAAGCCATAATTAATTGGGGAGTTCGCCATGTGTGGAACGGATTGTTGTACCTTGTATGGATAAGAATATTGTGATTAACGTAAATGTTGGCTGTTTGCCTATTGCTTTGTTGATGACTCGATTTCATGTAATTTTTGTTTGTCACACCCGTGTGGTGTAGTGGTAGAGTATTTTGTAAATTTTGACAGCGGTCATTTGAGTATTTTTCTATTGGTCACGTGTTAATGTACTTGTGTTGATTTGTGTGAGAAGTCCTAAGATTTTAGGCAGTAAATGTTGCTACGGCAATTTAAGTCCAATTTCGCACGGAAATTTTGTGTTTGTTTATAGTAGATTTAGGAAGTGTCGATTTAACTTAAGTATTGTAGTTGTGTTCCCTTGTGTCGGTCTAGCTCTAGGAAATGCGGATTCGTTGTTTGAAGGGTCATTCTGGATGATCACGAATCACGCATTCAAAGTACACATCGTGATGCATGTAGAACGGCATACGCACTTATATGGTCATTTTTGTATCTTTTATTTAAGGACACTTGGTCCAGGTAATTAATCTCTCCAGAGATATCGCCTAAGCTTTTGGCATTTTTATTAAGCGGGAGTCAGTTGGGAGTTTTTGTTGTTAATTGTTTATGTGTAAATATGGTGATTTGTTATTAAATGCAGTTGTTTTTAACCCTGGCTTCACTCTTTCCTGCATGTTATTTTGTTATATGTTACCCTGCAAGTTAATGAAGCGCCCTGACAGCAACTTACGAATATGACCTGTTACGCCCCGAATCTGAGTCTCATATGCTTCTTTGCTAGGGTTCAATACCTACACAAAATCCAATACCATCATCATTTTCGTCGTTCTATTTTACGTTTGTTCATGTAGGTTTGGATTTCTTAATTTATATTTTAATATTTTTTATCGCAGTTGGAACACAAAAAGTGCACGTTCTTAAGCGCGTTTCAACCATGCGTCACATTTAAGATTTATTATCTCAAAAACCTGTCATCAGATCGAATCCAATTTTTAGCACAATATACATTGGAATGTTGTATAACTGGTTTATTAATTTCACAATTTTGGGTGTCCAAGAAACAAAGTTGTTATCATTGTTGTAAGGTAACTTTTTCACGGCTCAGGGTGGTTGGAAAATGTAGTTCTTGGTTGCGTTGTAATCGTTATACATCAAAATGTTACGCTGTATGACTGTGAAATACGTAAATTAATTCACTTATTTTATATCGGTTTGTATTTTTACGGGGAAATAACACATGGTTCACCAGCTAGCCGCTCCGGGAAAAGCTGTACAGCGTTGCTGAGATGGAGCCCATCACTTCCGAGCGAGACGCGCCATGATGCGTGTGGGCACCATCTCGGCAACGCTGTACAGCTTTTCCCGGAGCAGCTAGCTGGTGAAACATGTGTTATTTCCCTGTACAAATACAAACCGATATAAAATAAGTGAATTAATTTACGTATTTCACAGTCATACAGTATAAGGATTACAACGCAACCAAGAACTACATTTTCCAACCACCCCGAGCCGAGAAATAGTTACCTTACAAGAATGATTGCAACTTAGTTTCTTGGACACACAAAATTTTGAAATTATTAAACCAGTTATACGACATTCCAATGTATATTGTGTTAAAATTTGGATTCGATCTGAGACGAGTTTGTGAGATAATAATTCTTAAATGTGACGCATGGTTGAAACATGCTTCAAAACGGATACTTTCTGTGTTCCAACTGCGATAAAAATATTAAAATATAAATTAAAAATTCCAAACCTACATGAACTAACGTAAAATAGAACGACGAAAATTATGATGTTATTGGATTTTATGTAGGCCTATTGGTTACTTCACAAACAACATTCAAACTCGAGTGCACATAATACTTTGGTCGACAGTAAGCCTATCTGATGCCTACGTTTTAGCCTCAAACCATATGAGCTATCAAAGCCAAATAGAAAAACTACTGTTTGAACGACATTTCATATTATAAAGTTTCGGAGTTCTTGTCGCTCTATGAATAAGAGTATTCGTGAAGTGCCCTGCCTGTCCCGCAGTTTGAAGATAGTAACGTTCCAGAACACGCAATGGAGCTCTATTTCGTCATTTGCCAACGTATCCGGCAAATTCCGTACGAAACTTTTCTCATTTATCAAACATAAACGCAAGTTGGGAAAATGTGCTCTATATAATTATTTTACAGTTCTCGTATGGCGGAGTAATGAATTATAAACGTGACAAAGCATGCACACTTTCACATTTCGCGCTCTCTGGTAATGAATAAAGTTACTGCTAAGGTATTGCACAATTACAACTCGCATAGCTACCAGTTAATGAGGAGTTATATCTACTACAATGCACAAGTTTCAAAATGAGGTGGTGAAAGTCCTCATTTATCTAATAACAGTGCAAAGGAGGGTAAGTGACTGCGGTATGTCAAGAAAACGTTTCCTGGTGTCACGTTCTGTGGCCGAGGGTTTGTTGCAAAGATCCAGGGTTCGATTCGTGTCTCTGCTAAGAAATGTATACAGGATGTATCTTATTAACGTTTAAACCTCTCTATAGCGACATAGATGGCATTGCGACAATTAATTTGATACTGGACACTTAGGGTCGCAAGTGTCCGGAAATACCTTAAAAGTGAATCACAACTGCTAAACATACGACGTCATCAGGTGACGGCTCAGCTCGAGCAGTCAGGACCGTGCTTTCTTACGCACACCAAAGCAAACGTTGAATATCATATCACTCTGGTGCCGTGTCTTAATGTCAACAAACAATCTGCTTCAACTTGAAAGGAGAAGAGAGAGAACAAAGAAAGCTGATGGATAGGCCCCGGATTTGAACCTCGAACCCCACGCGCCCGTGTCGCATACGCAGACTCGGAGCCAGAATGATGACATTCAACGTTTGCCTGACCGTTCGAGCTGAGCCGTCGACTGATGACGTCATATATTTAACAGCTGTTGTTCACTTTTAAGGTATTCCCGGACACTTGCGACCCTAAGTCTCAATGCCATCTACGTCGCTATAGAGAGTTTTAAACGTACCTGGTCTGAGGGCTGGAATGGGGTACACTTAGCCTCACCAGGATAACTTATTGTGAGTACAAGTGGGTACAATTCCCATCTCACCATCTCGTGATACAGCGGCTAGAATTCTTCTCTGTCACTCCTGAGGTCAGGGATTGATTCACGATTCTGCCAAAAAAAAAAGTATTTCTGGTCTGAGAGTTGAAACAGGGTACATACAGCCTAGTAAAGTAGAACTGAGTTCGATTCCCATGTCAGCTACCTTAGAAATGATTTTACATTGTTTTCCCACTTTTACTCCTAACAAATGTAAGGATGGTACCTATGTAAGGCCTCAGCCACCTCCTTCCCAATTCTAGTCTCATAGTACACACACTAGTGCAGACACCACAGTTAAGCAGGTTATCTGACAATATCATACACTCAAGTATATGAGTCTAAAATGACCACGATGTCGCAAAGATCCAAAATAAAAACAACAATCCCCCTTGCCTGTGTCCTCTACAGCGCAATGGTACTACACGACTGGTGCTTCCTTATTCAGCAATGCAGTGGACCTCTCCGTGACTTTAAAATGATTATGTTCCAAAGCTTTTACAAACAGCTTCCTGATTCGGTGATGCGTGTTGTTTCCTAGGAGCTCTCCTTGGTGAGAAAGGCCAAGAACCTGGGCAAGGGTTTCTGTCTCGCTGCAGTGTCTTCAGTGTGTATTACTTTGATTTCGTCCATGAAGAGCTCTTACTGTAGTACCGTTGCACTGCATTTTGAGGGCATCTCCACACTCTGAACCTGTAATTGCCGTTTTAGTTGGTAGGACCGATTTACGTGAAACTTACCTTAGTATCAAATTTGAACTTCCAGTCCAAAGTTTGTAGCGACAAGTTACTTAAGCCATTAAAATCCTGTACAACATACAAAAAACACAATCTGCGGGTATAGAAAAAAGGAATTTTTCGTCTGAAAATATTAGTTTCTTTTATGAATAGATATTTCATTATCGTAATTTTGGGGAATGTCAGAAGTAGCACAGCATTGTGTGATTCAATACAGAGAATAATTGTGATTCGTCAGTGATTACGTGATAGAGTTTAGGGAATGTCAGAAGTAGCACAGCATAGTGTAGTTCAATACTGAGAATGAATCATCGTGATTCGTCAGTGATTACGTGATAGAGTTTAGGGAATGTCTGTAGTACCATAGCATTGTGTGATTCAATACAGAAAAGGAATCATTGTGATTCGTCAGTGATTACGTGATAGAGTTTAAGAATGTCAGAAGTAGCACAGCATAGTGTAGTTCAATACAGAGAAGGAATCATCGTGATTCGTCAGTGATTACTTGATAGAGTTTAGGGAAAGTCAGAAGTAGCACAGCATAGTGTAGTTCAATACAGAGAGGGAATCATCGTGATTCGTCAGTGATTGTGTGATAGAGTTTAGGGAATGTCAGAAGTAGCACATCATTGTGTGATTCAACACAGAGAATGAATCATCGTGATTAGTCAGTGATTATGTGATAGAGTTTAGGGAATGTCAGAAGTAGCACAGCATACTGTAGTTCAATACAGAGAAGGAATCATCATGATTCGTCAGTGATTACGTGATAGATGGCAGTTTGAATGGTGTATTCATTAGAATTAAAATTGGTTCTGCTGCTTATGTCCAGATACCTCCTGGATTTAGGATGCCTTGTTGTCCTGCTTCAATATATTATAGAGTGCTCCAATAGCGTCTAATTTGTCATATTCCTGTTGTTGATTGATTTAGGGGCTTCAACATCATAGTCATGTAGCCTAGTAACTTGGGTGTGTGGAATTTGTCAGATAGTAAGTGCTATTCTGTTGACGGTATTTGTAATTCCGATGAGGATTGGGAAGAAGGCGGCCGTGGCCTTAAATTAGGAACTATCCCGGCATTTACTACGAGGTCCCGTAGTGTTGGAGTAGTGCACCTGCCTTACATCCGGAGGCCCTGGGTCGATTCCTGGAGGGGCAGATGACCTCGTAGTCCCACCCCTTAGGGACAGATGACCTCGTAGTTCCGCCTCTTAAATTAACAATAACTAACTATTCGATTCCCGGTTCCGTCAAAGATTTCAGAAATTAACGTGAGGGCTGGAATGGTTTACACTCCGCCTCGTGAGGACAATTGAGTAGCTGCCTGGCAGTGAGACAGCGCTCCGGTCACGGATACCAAGATTAATGACCGAGGGGATCCGACGCTCTGACCACGCGTCACTCCATAATCTGCAGGCCAAATGACTGGTCAGCGGTCACTTGGTAGGCCTAGGTCCTTCTTGGGCTGTAGTGCCATAGGATTTGGTTTGGTTTTAGAAGTAGGGAAACTACGGAAAACCCCTTCCAAGATGGGTTTTGCCTCACGAGGCTCAGTTAATTAAAAAGTCTTGGCAGAACTGGGGATTGAACCCGGATCTCCAGGGCCACAAACATGAATGCTACCCACTACTCCACGACGTGGTCATATTCTTGATCCATGGTCCATGTTTCAGCATTTCTCGTCATGAATATAGTTAAATACAATTCATGTTCGTCTCTGTGCCACGCTTGCAATCGATTCTCTCCCATGGAACCACGCCTTCATTAACAGTAACTCATACTTTAATAGTGTAGACTTGGCAAGTGTTTCAAACGTATGAGTGTCATATACGAGTAATTAGGGGTGATAAATGAATTGAGTGAATAGGAGTGACTCATGCAATCTGTGTGTTGTAAGTCATCAGTGCAACGACAAGGTCAGACGCAACGTTCCAAGGTTTGTTTATCTTTTAACCATCTCATCTTATGTCCTTCAGAGATTACGGAACCTTGGTTGTTTTCCACACGTTTTACGATAGTTTGGCCAACTAATCGTAATATCACTAAACAGATATTTTCATCGGCTTCTGGCGTACAAAAATCACGTAGCATTGTATATATTATTCATTTGAAATTGTGTTCAATCCTTTTGATGCCAGACTGTTATGAGTGGTTATGTTAAAAATGCCAAGCCAAGTTTAGTGAGTTACAAGTATTCGATAAAATATATCTCCTATTTATATTTTTTAGAATATTGATATTTTTTGCAACAGGTAAATATTTTTTAAACATTGAACAAGCAATGAAGGAAATTGCAGGAAAACTTAAAGTGGGAGTGATGATTCAAGGAGAAATAATTTCAACTCGGAGATTTGCTGATGATATCGTCATCTTGGCCGACACGCCAGAGGATTTGAATGAGTTTTTGAATGGTATGGACTCCGCCTTGAGGAAAGAGTTCATGATGAAAATCAATAAACGCAAAACAAAAATATTAGAATGCAGCGGAAATAAATAAAAAATCAGAAAATAACCAGTGATGGACGAAGCAAAGAGGATATAAAAAGTAAGTTGGTTCAAGCAAGGAAAGCATTTCTACAGAAGAAGAATCTGTTGACATCGAATATAGATTTGGGTATCAGGAAGTCATTTTTGAAAGCCTTTGTCTGGAACGTGGCACTCTATGGAAGTGAAACTTGGACTATTGGTGCAGCAGAAAAGAGGAGAACTGAAGCGTTTGAAATGTGGTGTTACAGCAGAATTATGAAGACCAGATGGGTAGATAGGGTAACTAACGAAAAGGCATTAAGACTAGTGGGAGAGGAGAGATGTATCTGGCGACTGCTAATGAATAGAAGAGATAGGTTGGTAGGACACTTACTAAGACACCCAGGAATAGCAATCTTAGTTATGGAAGGAAGGGTCGAGGACAAGAACTGTAGGAGTAGACCAAGGTTAGAATATGTTAAACAGATTGCCTCGGATGTAGGGTGTGGTAGCTATGTAGAGATGAAACGATTAGCTCAGGATAGGGAGGCATGGAGTGCTGCATCAAACCAGTCAAAGACTGAAGACTCAAACAACAACAACAACAACAACAACTCCTATAAAACTTAATTAAAACTTAGTTTAATTTGTTTCGTTAAAAGTATTTTTAATATATAATTTGTATTAGAAAATTTTCAAATTCGTTGTCATCAGAATAAAATTAACTCTCAGACACTTCACTCAGCGTTACAACCTTACTTAATTCATTTTCATTCAAAGAGCTAGCCATATTTACCGCCAAGTAGCCTATCTAAATTAGCTCCCACTAAGAACGTAAAGTAACACAACTTAGAAAGATCGCACGCTGACTGCAGCATGTCCAGAGAATACTTATTTCTAATCCAGTTATTCACAGAACTTCGATAAATTCAGAAAGAGAATGATTCCCGCGTTGTCTTGATTACAACAATGATAGCACTGCTTGGCTGGAAATAATATTAAAAGACTTTTATAAGATTGGGGCCGATAGATCCATCATCCGATATATCGCCCTCTGACACTATAACGGTAGCGTAGTTGGTAGCATGCTGAACTGCTGTGTCCGAGATCGCGGTTTCAAACCCAGCCGAAGTCATCGGATTTTTAAGAGCGTTAAAATCCTTCGGTATGCATTCCTCCGGAGGAGAAGTAAAGCCGGCGGTCCCATGTCATAGATTTATGGCATGTAAAAGATCCTTTCACTAACTAAACTTATGTGAAGCAAAATTTCTAGGTTAGATTTCGATTCAACGAAGTCTGTTGTTGATTCGTTTTCAAACCAGTATACTTTGAAGTAAATGTATTTTTTGATTTTTAACCTACTTTTCACATTTTGCAATGATGAATAAGTAGTCTGATGAGAATACTCGGGTAGATGTGTGTCTGTCTCTCTGTCCTTCTATCTGTGTATCTCCCCTCCTCCCCCCCCCCCCCTCTCACCCCTCCTACCCCAATATCAATTCCTAAACGGCTGCAGCTATCGAAACCAAATTTAGTATGAGTAATATTCTATACCTGAATATGTCACGGTCATATTTTAAAATGACGTCAGTGCTACCATCTGCAGAAAAATCACAATTGAAATTTGAGCTCTATGTTGGATATCTCAGAAGTTATGCATGAGAACTGTTCCAAAATTGGCACACACATACAGTACATAATAATCATATATATTATTTCAGTAGTATAGATCCCTCCTGCGGCGCTCACAAGAGACCGATCGTGAAAAATGAGCATTCATATGAAACAGAATATACATTACCAGTGACTCATTGCACTCTAATTTCATAAATATCTATAATTTCTTTAAAAAATGACTTTTAAAAAACTGTACGAAGTGTGCGATTTGCAGTTACTTTTGCTGCAAGAAGATACGCACCATAAGTGGTGTCCACTTCACATTTTGGCCGCTGTAACGCCTTTTTTATTTCATTTTAACATTCTGAAGTATTTCCTTTATCATTTTGCATCGATTTCAGAAACAGTAAATCCAAGGAATGTGCATGTTTTCAGAATCAGTAGGCTAAATCAATGGATTGGGTACTCAAATCGTATAACTGGCGAGTGTTACTGCTAAGCTTTCAATCAATGGACTCAGCACAAACATGATTTAAGCTCATCCGTGTAAACAATGGATTTATTATATTCCAGGTTTGTTAATATGCCGCGATACAGGATTTTCTTCTGCATTCTAATTCCATAAATATCGATTTTTGTAAGAATTGTGCTTTTTGCAAATACTGTTGCTCTAACATGCTGCAATTCTGAGTTGTCGTCTAAAACCTTAAAACATTGAAGGTTAATTCTCTAACAGTTTTTCTTCTATCTGATTTTCAGAATCAGTAAAACAATGGATTGGGTACAGGTTTCTCTTCTGCATTCTAATTCCATAAATATCGATCATTTCTCATGGTTTTCAGAAACAGTAAATCAATGGATAGAGTACTCTAAATCGTATCACCGGCGTGTGTTACGGCCTCTAAAACCTTAGAATTATTAAACATTAATTCTTTTACAGGTTTTTCTTCTATCATTTCCCATGGTTTTCAGTATTACTAAATCAATCGATTGGGTACTCAAATCGAATAATTTCATAAATATCGAATAACCTATGAGTGTTATGATAGTCCAATTTTCAGTGATTGCCTTCTTAAGTTAGAGAACGTACAACTTGCAATTCTGACTGAAATGTATTGAATAACCGGTGAGTGTTCCGGCTAAGCTCTTAATCAATGTACTCAACACAGAAATGGAATCAACAGTGACGAATTGCATTTTAATTTCATAAATATCAAAGAAAGCAACCAGCCACAGCACGCACTCATGCTGACGCTCCTATCGGGAAAGCGTCAGCATCCCTGTAGGTAACGTGCAAAGGAGTTTAGCGTTGAGCGCTACACACATAACAAGGAAAGCACCCCTGTAGGTAACGTGCAAAGGAATTTAGCACTGATCGTTGCACTTAGGAACAAGGAAGCCTCACTGTAAGCGGGGCGTGAAGAAGTTTTCCAACGAGGGCTGTCCTGATAAGGGAGAAGGACGCTCCTCAGCCAACAAGATAAAGCAGGAAATCTTGACCAAGATGCGTTCATAAATATCGAATAACTGGTGAGTGTTATGATGATAGAATTCTCAGTAATTGCCATCTTAAGTTTGAGAACGTACAGCTTGGAATTCTAACTGAAATGAAAATGGTGTTCTATAATAATTTGGTTGAAATAAAAACATAACAACCTTTCTCCTTAAGTCACTCATTATAAACATATTTGGAGAAAGTATGACTTATGAACATGCGAGATTTCTCGCACGGGTCCGCTAGTTAATAAAATTCCAGTTAAAGTTTCAGGAGCCCATATATAACAGTGGTAATAATAATATCACATGGCCTCGGGTTCCGGGTGTAAGCTTTGTAATTTGACACCCAGAGGGTAGCTTGCATGTCGAATGTCATTGTTCCTTGAATCACTATGAAAGTCAAGGAGGTTAGATATCTAAGCTCCTTGAACACTGCAGCGCTTTCTATTAGAGAAATGAGGAACTTGGTGTTGGCGAAACTCCCGAGATTAATTTTGCCATTATGAACTCGGCCTACTTAATTCAAATGGGTTATTTGACATGCCAACATCATATGACATGCGAGTCGCAATATTTGCCGCCTTTCAAAAATCACTTACCACGGCCAGGAGCGAACCTGCAATCTTGGGGTTAGTAGACCGACACGCTATCCACTCACCCACCGCGGCAAGCTATAACAGTGGTGCCAACATGATTATAAGCCTGCTGATAGGTTCAACTTTTAAATGCATGTAACTTCTATGTTTTATGACCAAGCTTAGAATAATGTTGGCAGCACTGACGTATATTAGTTACTCCTAATTATTCTAGATTGTTAGGTACTATATGTGTGCAAAGTTGGCTTGCATACTTTGTGTTCATTGATGTCATTATTTTTTTTTTCTTTTTCGGATTAGGGAATAACCCATCTCATGTGGGTACAATCGTGTTCACCGACTGAAAATCATCAAACCTTTGATAAGTAAAAGTGTTGTTTTAACTTTCTTAAATATTTCGCCAGCATTTGAACCAAAAACGTCGGAAACAAATCAAATCAAATAAATTAGGTAATGAGGTGGTCCTGTCACATTATTTGCTGACAATTATTAATGCTAATGGTAATAAATATTTGTATTTTTCATATAATTGCCTAGTTATTAAAACACCTTATTTATTTGCCGTTTTTATGGATAGTGCGACAAGTTTGTTTATTTTCTGAATTAAAGTATTTTTTATTAAGGAGGAAAAGTGTGATAATTTATTTTTCACAAAACAGTGGGGTAGAAAAGACCCCTTCGGCTCAAAATAATTCCATAAAATATTATAAAGCACAATTGTGGTGTTTGAAGCCATATTTTCAGTGTTGCCTTAGTAAACAAGAGTTTAGTGCTTTTCAGTCGGTCAACACGAATGTACCCAAAAGAGATGGGTTATGCCCTAATCCTGAAATAAATTACATGAGATTAATAAAACACTAGGATGACCAGTTTCGATCGTCAAGCGATCATCATCAGATCCAATACACTTAGGCTATAAAATCTATGTTTGAAATACAGGTGAAAATATTTACAATATGTACAATTATTTAGTTGCAGTATTGGTACTGCAACTGTCAGTGTATGCTAAATGCAGTATATATGATGTTAGGTGAAATGCTAAATGGTGATGGCTATCTGGAGATTGTACTTTAGAGAGATTATATGGTTTAAACTATGGTTAAACTATAAAATTTTAGGCTAACTACTTATCTGATTGTCTTCCGTACTACAGCTATTCGCAGTTTCCGTACTCACTTGAACTCGCTGTGCGGTCGACTGCCAATACACTTAGGCTATCCTGGTCATCCTAGTGTTTTATTAATCTCATGTAATTTATTTCAGGATTAGGGCATAACCCATCTCTTTTGGGTACATTTGTGTTGACCGACTGAAAAGCACTAAACTCTTGTTATAAAGCACAAGATAGAGAAATTCTACTTTCATCAATGACTAAAATAAAATTATCTTTTTGTAGCTCTTCAGTCGGTCAACACGATTGTGCCTACTGAATGGGCGGGGTAAAGATACAAATAAATAAATACACTCCTGGAAAATATTATATGTAGGCTAATAGTTAATATTCACAATGAAATGGGACAATACTAGCTAATACATGTAATTCTTCCAGGAGTGTATTTATATACGAGTATTTGTATCTTGTACCCCGCTCATTCATTGGGCACAATCGTGTTCACCGACTGAAAACCTACGAAAAGTCAATTTGTATAGGCTACACTGAAAAAAGAATAAAATTATGTCAACACAAGTAACTATCAAATTATTCATAAACTGGTAAGTTTTGTTTAATTCTTATAATTTAGCCACGTCTGTACGCTTTTTAAATGATCCCCAGGGGATCACAACTTGTGGGACGTGGTTTGGCGACCACGGGACTTCAACTGAGTCCGGCATTGCTTCCACTTACTTTTTCCGGTCTCCTCTCCGTCTCCTTTCCTGTCGACTTCGCTTGGTCAACTCTTGTTCTCTTCCGACGCCGACGGTATTAGGGTATCCGAGTCCTTCGAGGGATCCCGTGTGTCTAAATTACACTTTGAAAGTTTTCTTTTCTTTTTTCAAATTACCTTTAGTGAGTATTTTCAATCTACATTGCATTTTGTAAGCACTTTCGATCTAAACTCCATTTTGAAAGAATTTTCAATCTAAATGGCATTTTGTAAGTATTTTAGAGCGACGTCTGACGTATTGTGAGTATTTTGAATCTAAATTACATTTTGTAAGTATTTTCAAATTCAATTGCATTTTGTAAGTATTTTGAATTTCAATTACATTTTATAAGTATTTTGAATCTGATATGGCATTTTCAATCTACATTGCATTGTGTATTTTTAATTTCAATTGCATTTTGTACATATTTTCCATTTCAATTGCATTTTGTAAGTATTTTGAACTTCAACTGCATTTTGTGAGTATATTCGAATCTACATTGCATTTTCTAAGTACTTTGAACCTCAGCTACATTTTGTGCGTATTTTCCATCTAAATTACCTTTTGTAAGTAGACCTATTTCCACTCTACACTGTGTGAGTCTTTTCAGTCCAAGTTCCAGTTTTATAAGTATTTTCAGTCTACCTTGGTTTTTGGTATGGTTTCCATTTCATTGTCATTTTTGCTATCACCCAAACTATTAGGGGCTGATAACCTATAAGTTAGGCCCCTTAAAACAACTTTTACCATCATCATCCTTTTAAAAGAGTTTAGAATCTGAAATATGACTCAAAGATAAACTTCATGCATGATTGCGAGATTAAGAGTCTCGTAAAAGTACACGCTTCCTTTAGAAACAGGAATAAGGAGTAGACACGAGCATGCGGCTGCCACGTGCGGGCGGAGTGCTGGGGCCGAAGTATCAAGTGCACCAACTCTTGCCACTTGATCTCTGACACGTCACGGGGTTGTTCAGGCGCGACCGCCTTTCAAGGACGTGAATCACTTGATCACAATCAGACAACCGAGTTCTTTAAAAAACTACTTGTTATAGAAAAACAAGAGGTTTAGTAAAGAACATATAGCCTACTTTTCTTAAAATTTCAGATTCATGCCAATGATTAATCTAAATGGACCTATCTAGAAAAATGACGAAATATTTAAAGTTGGTAATATCGAAATGTCTAATTAGTTCGAAATATACCTGGCATAATGTAGCCTAATAGAGCACTATATTTGGCAGCATTGATGACTGAATATATTTTAGCTCCATCTCTTAAGGTACAGAATACAATATTGGTTGAACTCCATTGGATAGCATGGACGTTACATGCTGTTAGACATTGGATCTATCAGCGCGCGTAAAATCATGTTGGCAACAATGTCATGCATGTGTTGGTAAGAAATAATCTGAAATATTATGATCTATTTTTGTGCCAATTTTGGATGAAATCCATTTGTTAGTATAGAAGTTAATGGTATTTTAAAATTGGACCTATCAGCAAGCTTAGAATCATTTTGGCAGCACTGACGTATATTAGTTAGTCAAAATTAATCTAGAATGTCAGGTATTATACGTGCGCAAAGTTTAGAGCTGTTGGCTTGCATACTTTCTGATATATTGGTATTAGGGTAAAACATATAAACATCATTTATTAACAGTTGGCAGCCCTGATTGCCCTTAAGAATATGCATAGTCATATTTGTTATGGCACAAATAGCACATACGAAATTTGGTTGAAATCCAATTTATAGTATAGAAGTTCCATGAATTTAAAAATTGGTCCTATCAGCAGGCTTAGAATCATATTGATAGCACTGACATACATTAGTTGCTCTAAATTTATCTAGAATGTCAGGCACTATACGTGTGCAAAGTTTAAAGCTGTTGGCTCGCATACTTTCTGATATATTGGTATTTGGATTTAAAAAAATAGAGAGAGCATTTATTAACAGTTGGCCGCCTTGGTGGCTCTTAAGAATACGCTCAGTCATATCTGTTTATGTACACATAGTACATACGAAATTTGGTTGAAATCCAATTGATAGTGTAGGAGTTATATGCATTTACATATTGGACCTATCAGTAGGATTAGACTCATTTTGGCAACACTGTCATGTATGGCCTCCAGAAAATTAAACTGAAGTTTTATTATCTATATGTGTGCCAATTTTGGAATAGATGCCATGTATACCTTCCAAGATATCCAACATTGAGCTCAAATTTCAATTGCGTTTTTCAGCAGTTGGTGGCACTGACATCATTTTCAAGTATGACATTGAGATGTTCCGATATAGATCATAACTCATACCAAATTTGGTTTTCATTGCTGCAGCCGTTTAGGAGTTGATAGGGGGGACACACACAGAGACAGACTGACAGACAGAAGGACAGACAGACAGACATTTTCCCGGATCGATCTCATAAGTCTACTTCTTCCTCATTTTTGCAAAATGTAAAAAGTAGGCTAATAATGGGCATTTTTTGAAAGTCGCTAATTAGTAAAATAATTGATTTTCCGTCGGTCAACACCTTAGTCTAATGTGCCCAATTAAATAGAGCGGGAAATAAAATTACCTACTGACACCTGCCAACATGGAAAAAATTGCATGGAATGAGGGCTTCCGGAATGCCCGAAATCTTCAACATTTTGTTTTTGCACCATATTAACCTGTGAACTAACGGTAATGAAATAGGAAAATAATACCGTGAATCAATAAGTTGTAATATTTCAGTAGAGTGTTATATTATAACCTTCTTCAGCAAACAGTAGTTGATACAAATGAAGTTGCAAGATTGACACAAAATTTTAATAAAAGACTGGTTTCAAAATTATTTCCAAAATACCAACTTTCCAAAATTATTATTATTATTAGCGTATGATGTTACAATTGACCTAAAAGGTATATATAATACTAGCAGGTACCCGCGGCTTCGCCCGCGATCAAGACAATGGGGACGATGCATTATTGCTGATAATTGGTCTATTCTATTACAGCAATCGCGGCTACAGGTGGGTCCATTTTAATTCTGAATATTCTGATACATACAGTATATTGATATGAGCAGCAAAGTGGGAATTTTATAGAGTTGTGAAAGTCTGCAGGGCTCGATGTTACATTATGCTAACACATTTTAAAATTACGTCTTCCGCTGAGACATAAAGATTTTGTTGTCGGGATGCTCGCGAGCACGCCACTACAGTTGCCCATGGGAAAAAATGGTTTTATCTAAATGTACACGTGCTACTGTTAAGTGTGTGTCATTGCGCTTTGTTAAAGAAATTGCGAATATTGTTTGAAGAGGAAACTGCATTCTTACACACTGGAATGGCAAATCTATCGGAATATGGGGAATTAAAAGTATTCTTCCTTAAGCTATTCTGGATGTAATTTTGCCATACTTATTGATGATTTGAATATCAACACATCGCTATTAATAGACCTATAGTTAAATATCTCTCACCTTGGCCGCTGATGTACAGTACATTATGCAGTCTCTTCCAGTGTTACATCCCAGGGATTGAAATTCTCCAAAAACACTTTTTGCCTCACATCCCTCTCTAAGTAATTAAAATTGCCGATTGATGTTGTTTGAGTCTTCAGTTTCTTAACAGGCTTGATACAGCCCTACATGTCTGCCTCTCCTGAGCTAATCGTTTCATCTCTACATAGCTACCACACCCTACATCTGAGGCAATCTGTTTAACACTGGTTTACCCCTACAGTTCTTGTCCTCGACCCTCCCATCCATAAATAAGCTTGCTATTCCTGGGTGACTTAATACGTGTCCTACCCTCCTATCTCTTCTCTTCATTAGCAGTCGCCAGAAACATCTCTCCTCACCCACTCGTCTTACTACCTCTTCATTTGTTACCCTATCTACCCATCTGATCATCATTCTCCTGTATCACCACATTTCAAACGCTTCAATTCTCCTCTTTTCTGCTGCACCATTAGTCCATTAGTCCAACTCGGCAACTGGTTTAAGCCGTGCCTAGTGCGGGGATTCAATGGCCGTGAAAGACAAAATACCAACTTTATTGGAATAAGTTTGCCCAATTCCTCAGTAAGAATAATTAAGGAAAAATAATAATTTAATGTGACTGCCGGTAGAATACGACACATCCGTCTGTGATTATGGGTTGCTGATCATGGCAAAAACGAAAAAGAGCAGATCAATATTGGCAAACAGAAATATACAGTTAACAAAAAACAAATTTATAAAGAAAATGAAAGCATACCGTTCAAAATAGAAAGCATCTTGACATTGTAAATTAGAGTAAAGATCTGAAAGCTCGCTTACAATAACCAGCTTAAAGAGTATAAAATTAGACTCAAAATCACGCTCGTACCCGACCCCAAAAACCACCTCTATAAATAAAATATATCTCTTTTTACGCGTATCAATGCGAGGAGCAAGATTCGTGAACCGAACCCCGCGTTTTAAGGCCGTAAAACGAACAGTTTTCCAGATATTGCCAGAAAACTATCCCCGGTCTGCGAAATTTCAGCGGTTGCCATAGTAACGTTGATCTGTTTCTTCGAGGGAACAGAGTTATTTGGGAATATCTCCTAAACCGTTCATTTTAGGAACTTAAAAAGTGTGCCTCGGGTCCCTACAGGACCTCCGAGTATTGTTTCTCGTATCTGGCGGCATAAAATGAGGTAAATCCGATATTTGTACCGACTGTCCTTGCTCAGTGCCAAAGAGCCGAAAAAGGTCACTTACAAATTGAATTTTAAGAAACCGATTCTTAGTGAGCCTCTACAAACTCGGATCAACCAACATGCAAAATTTCAGCTTTCTAGGTCTAGTGGTTTGAGCCCTGCGTTGATGAGTCAATTTTGGATGCTCAGTGCCAAAGGGCCGAAAAAAGTCACTTACAAATTGAATTTTCAAAAACCGTTTCTTAGTGAGCCTCTACATACTCGGATCAACCAACATGCAAAATTTCAGCTTCCTTGGTCTAGTGGTTTGAGCCCTGCGTTGATGAGTCAATTTTGGATTATATATAATAGATGAGACTTTCCAAGTCGATTTGCTCATAGAAATATGGAATATAGCTCATTCTGCGCGTATCAATGCGAGGAGCAATGTTCGTAGAAGTGGGAACCGAACCCCGCGTTTTAAGGCCCTAAAAAGAACGGTTTTCGAGATATTGCCAGAAAACTATCCCCGGTCTGCGAAATTTCAGCGGTTGCCATAGTAACGTTGATTTGTTTCTTCGAGGGAACACAATTGTTTTGGGAATATCTCCGAAACCGTTCATTTTAGGAACTTAAAAAGTGTGTCTCGGGGTCCCTACAGGACCTCCGAGTATTGCTTCTCGTATCTGGCGGCATTAAATTAGGTAAATCCGATATTTGTACCGACTGTGCTTGCTCAGTGCCAAAGGGCCGAAAAAGGTCACTTACAAATTGAATTTTAAAAAACCGTTTCTTAGTGAGCCTCTACATACTCGGATCAACCAACATGCAAAATTTCAGCTTCCTAGGTCTAGTGGTTTGAGCTCTGCGTTGATGAGTCGATTTTGG
Organism: Meconema thalassinum; assembly: GCA_946902985.2. Classification (NCBI taxonomy): domain Eukaryota; kingdom Metazoa; phylum Arthropoda; class Insecta; order Orthoptera; family Tettigoniidae; genus Meconema; species Meconema thalassinum. The sequence goes on from OX336388.2 coordinate 2,043,871,755, forward strand.
ATTATATATAATAGATGAGACTTTCCAAGTCGATTTTCTCTTAGAAATATGGAATATAGCTCATTCTGCGCGTATCAATGCGAGGAGCAATGTTCGTAGTTTCCACTTCTACGAAGTGGGAACCGAACCCCGCGTTTTAAGGCCCTAAAACGAACGGTTTTCGAGGTATTGCCAGAAAACTATCCCCGGTCTGCGAAATTTCAGTGGTTGCCATAGTAACGTTGATCAGTTTCATCGAGGGAACACAATTATTTTGGGAATATCTCCGAAACCGTTCATTTTAGGAACTTAAAAAGTGTGTCTCGGGGTCCCTACAGGACCTCCGAGTATTGTTTCTCGTATCTGGCGGCATTAAATTAGGTAAATCCGATATTTGTTCCGACTGTCCTTGCTCAGTGCCAAAGGGCCAAAAAAAGGTCACTTACAAATTGAATTTTTAAAAACCGTTTCTTAGTGAGCCTCTTCATACTCGGATCAACCAACATGCAAAATTTCAGCTTTCTAGGTCTAGTGGTTTGAGCCCTGCGTTGATGAGTCAATTTTGGATGCTCAGAGCCAAAGGGCCGAAAAAGTCACTTACAAATTGAATTTTCAAAAACCGTTTCTTAGTGAGCCTCTACATACTCGAATCGACCAACATGCAAAATTTCAGCTTCCTAGGTCTAGTGGTTTGAGCCCTGCGTTGATGAGTCAATTTTGGATTATATATAACTAGCAGAAGTACCCGTTCTTCGAACGGTCATCGGTATTAATGTATTATTTATTTATCGTATGGCTTTGAGTGCCGGGAGTGTCCGAGGACATGTTCGGCTCGCCTGAGTCTGTAGCTGCTTCCTGCGGATACCCTAAAGGGTGAGCTACAAGTTCCGTTAAATTTCAAGTAGTTCCAACTTTCGCCACCAGATATCAATGATACCTCGTGGTGAACGTTGGAACATTGATAGAGCGTTCTGACGAAATCTAACCTATCAAATTTTGCTTTACACAAGTTTAGTCTGTGAAAGGATTTTTTACATGCCATAAATCTATGACATGTGACCGCCGGCTTTACTTCCCCTCCGAAGGAAGGCATACTGAAGGATTTTTAAAGCTCTTAAAAAATCCGACGACTTCGGCCGCGTTTGAACCCGCTATCTTGGGCATAGCAGTTCAGCATGCTACCGACTACGCCACCGAAGCCGCTATCGGTACTAATAACCAGACGTAATCAATTGAGCTACTGTTGCAATGGTTAGAGACTTGGAACCTGTTTCTCGACAAAGAAAAAAATGATTAGTTAAAATATGCTCTGAAACTAAATTTACCTAACGTGTACTTCCCGAAGTGAAAAAAAAATGAAAACCTCGTAGACGAAACGCAATACACGTCAAATAAAACTGACCACTGTTGTGTCAAGTCCCCATCCAGAGGAAGACCCCTTTAATAAATTATAAAGGCTTTTGGTGCATGAAAATTCAGACTCCAATGGCCCAAATTCCTAAAAGAAGAAAACGAAAAAAACTACCGTATTTCAATTCAGGAATTTTTGAAAATAATGTTTCTGTTTTGAGATATAATAGACCTTCTGTACGACATAACGCACATTTAAGTCGTGTGAAAAAAATCTAGGGTACCCCTAGACCCCCTAAAGCGCATTGATGAATTTTACAGTTTTAGTTGATTCCGTAATAACCTTATAGCCATTTTCAAACATTCACAGAAATTTCATAAATGGAGTGGCTTTACTTTTTGCAGAAAAAGATAGAAAGTTGTATGTCACCTTTACAGATATTGCTGTCATGGTTACTGGCTTGCATTCCTTCATTAGCTTATTAAATGAAATTAGTTTTCTGGGAATATCTCAGAAACTGATGGTTTTAGAGCCTTAAAACGTACTTTTCGGGGACCCTTTACTGCTATTTAGGGGCACTGAGTTTTGTTTCTGACACCAAGGGGCCGAAAATAAGCTTTGTCTCGTCGTTGTAGGCCGTAGTATAATAATAATAATTATAATAATAATATGACAATATAGGGATAGGCATATATAATAGACCTTCCGTACCACACCCCAACGTGTAAATCGCGTGAAAAAGAATCTAGAGTACCCGTTGACCCCCTTAAGCGCATTATATGACATTGATTAATTTCACAGCTTAATTTGGTTCCGTTATAACCTTATAGCCGTTTGCAAACTATCTCAGTAATGTGCTTGCTTGAGTCTTCAGTCTTTTGACTGGTTTGATGCAGCTCTCCATGCCTCCCTGTCCTGAGCTAATCGTTTCATCTCTACATAGCTCCGACACCCTACATCGGAGGCAATCTGTTTAACATATTCTAACCTTGGTCTACCCCTACAGTTTTTGTCCTCAACCCTTCCTTCCATAACTAAGCTTGCTATTCCTGGGTGTCTTAGTATGTGTCCTACCAACCTATCTCTTCTCTTCATTAGCAGTCGCCAGAAACATCTCTCCTCTCCCACTCGTCTTAATACCTCTTTGTTTGTAACCCTATCTACCCATCTGATCTTCATCATTCTCCTGTAACACCACATTTCAAATGCTTCAATTCTCCTCTTTTCTGCTGCACCAATAGTCCAAGTTTCACTTCCATAGAGCGCCACGCTCCAGACAAAGGCTTTCAAAAATGACTTCCTAATACCTAAATCTATATTCGATGTCAGCAGATTCCTCTTTTGTAGAAATGCTTTCTTTGCCTGAGCCAACCTACTTTTAATATCCTCTTTGCTTCGTCCATCACTGGTTATTCTGCTTCCTAAGTAACAGAAGTCTACTACTTCCTTCAGCTTTTCACCTGCCAATTTGATCTCCATAGAGGTTTCTGATTTATTTCGGCTGCATTCCAGTATTTTTGTTTTACATTTATTTATTTTCATCATGAATTCTTTCCGTAAGACGGAGTCCATACCATTCAAAAACTCATTCAAATCCTCAGGCTTGTCGGCCAAGATGACGATGTCATCAGCAAATCTCAGAGTTGAAATTAATTCTCCTTGAATCTTCACTCCCACTTTAAATTTTTCTCTAATTTCCTTCATTGCTTGTTCAATGTAAAGATTGAAAAGTATGGGTGATAAGTTGCAGCCTTGCCTTACACCTTTCTGAATACCAGCTTCTCTCTCATGTCCTTCAACTCGAATGACTGCTGTCTGATTTCTGTACAGATTGTATAGCACCCTCCTATCCCTGTACTTTATTCCAATTGATTTCAAAATGTCAAACAATTTAGTCCAATCAACGTTATCAAAAGCCTTTTCTAAGTCTACAAAAGCCATGAACGTTCTCTTATCTCTCCTTATTCTACCTTCTAAAATCAGCCTAAGACTTAGTACAGCTTCCCTTGTTCCTACATTTCTCCTGAAACCAAACTGGTCTTCACCCAACTCCGTTTCTATCTGGCTTTCAATCCTCTTGTAAATTATTCTAGACAGGATCTTTGAAGCATGAGTAATCAAGCTGATTGTACGGTAATCTTCACATCTGTCAGCTCCCACTTTCTTTGGTATAGGGATGATAACATTCTTCTTGAAATCAGGGGGTACCTCACCTGTCTCATAAATCCTACACACCAAGTGAAATAACCTGATCAGACCTTCATCTCCTATGCAGCGTAGCAACTCAATCGGTATATCATCTATGCCTGGTGCTTTGTTCCTGCTTAAGTCTTCCAAAGCTCTATCAAATTCTGATCTCAATATTAAATCTCCTTTCGCATCCTCATCAATTTCCTCCTCCCTTTCCATTACATGATTCTCTATCTCCTTTCCCTTATACAAACTCTCTATGTAAGCTTTCCATCTCTCAACCTTTTCTTCCCTATCTGTTAGAGGCTTTCCATTCGTGTCCTTAATATTACAGCACTTAGTCTTCTTTTCTCCAAAAGTATTCTTAATCCTTCGATAAGCTGTGTCTACTTTTCCTAATTTCAGACAATTTTCTATACCTGCACATTTCTCTTTCAACCATTCTTCTTTCGCTTCCTTGCACTTCTTGTTAACCTCATTTCTCAGACGTCTGTATTCTGCTTTCCCCTTTTCATCTCTTAGATTCTTGTGTTTCCGCCTTTCATCCATCAATTCTAGTATATCCTGAGTGATCCACGGTTTTCTACCTATTCTTTCTTTCCTACCAATGTTTTCTTCTGCGGATTTTGTTATTTCATTCTTCAAAAGTGCCCATTCGTCTGCAATTGAAGTTTGTTTAGGGTTTTTCATTAGTCCTTCCTTTATACTCTTCTTGAATCTTTCGTTTACATCCTTCTCTTTCAGTCTGTCTATTGCCCACCTTTTTGGCTTTTGACTTTTCTTCAGTTTCTTCAACTTTAATCTGCATTTCATTACAACCAGATTGTGATCAGAGTTTATGTCAGCACCAGGATATGTTTTACAATCCAAAATCTGGTTTCGAAACCTCTGCTTGACCATAATGAAGTCGATTTGGTAACGCCCTGTATCTCCTGGTCTCATCCATGTGTATATTCTTCTATTGTGGTTATTGAATAAGGTGTTAGCTATGACCAATTCATGCTCGGTGCAGAATTCTACCAGCCTGCTTCCTCGATCATTCCTTTCACCTAATCCGAAATCTCCTACTATCTTCCCTTCTCTCCCTTTTCCTACCACAGCATTCCAATCTCCCATTACTATAACATTTTCATCACCCTTGATATACCTCAGAATTTCGTCTATTTCTTCGTAGACCTTTTCAACATCCTCATCATCAGCTTGACTGGTAGGCATATAGACTTGTACCACTGTAGTGCAGGTAGGTTTTGTATTGATTTTTGCTACAATAATCCGTTCACTATATTGCTCATAATATTCCACCCGCTGTCCAAGTTTCCTACTCAATATGAGGCCAACCCCTGCTTGGCCATTGCTTGATTTAGTGCTAATGACCCTATAGTCTCCTGACCAAAAGTCCTGTTCTTCCTGCCAGCGCATTTCACTAATCCCAACCAAATCCAACCTCAACCTATCCATTTCCCTTTCTAAGTTTTCTAACCTTCCACTTCCTAGCAGACTTCTAACATTCCACGCTCCGATCCGTAGAATGTCAGATTTCCTCTTTGTCACTTCTGTGATGTTAACCCCCTCTCGAGTAGTCCCCACCCGGAGATCCGAACGGGGGACTAGTTTACCTCCGGATTGAAATTTTACAAGGGAGGAGGCCATCATCACATGTAATTATGCATATAGAGGTGCATATCCTCGGGAATAGCATACGGCTGTAGTTTCCCGTTGCTTTCAGCCGTGCAGCAGGACGCAGTGTAGCCATTATTGGCTTATATTATCAATATCTTAACCGTCTATAAGACTAGTAAAGAATAATGTAATAAATGGAATTGTATTGTGTCTTACAGCAATAGATGGACCTGTGAGATTCCGTTGCCATGGTAACCGGCTTGCATTCTTTCGTTATTGTATTAAATTAAATTTGTTTTCTGGAAATATCTCAAAAACTGTTGTTTTTATGGCCTTAAAATGTGGTTTTCGGGGGCCCTTTCGTTTCTCACATTGAGGGGCTGAAAATGAGCTTTGTCTCGCCCGTCTACGCCTATTTCAGCAAGTATTTTAAGGGGGTAGGCCCCCTTTTATGAGAGGTACAGAGAAGAGTTACATCAATGATTAGTGTCGTGTCTCCGAAGGATATCTGTACCAAATTTTACGTTGATCCATCCAGCCGTTCTCGAGTTATAAGGGAACAACAACTTTGTCCACAGACAGACAGACATACAAACAGACATACAGACAGACAGACAAAAAAATTATTTTCGCACGCATCCATCATAAAACAGTCTGAAACGCGTAAATAACGCAAATTTCCGCAGAAATTCAGAAAAAACAGACAAACTTTCATTCTTATATATATAGAGATGAGACTTTCCAAGTCGATTTGCTCGTAGAAATATGGAATATAGCTCATTCTGCGCGTATCTATGCGAGGAGCAATGTTCGTAGTTTCCACTTCTAGGAAGTGGGAACCGAACCCCGCGTTTTAAGGCCCTAAAACGAACGGTTTTCGAGATATTGTCAGAAAACTATCCCCGGTCTGCGAAATTTCAGCGGTTGCCATAGTAACGTTGATCTGTTTCTTCGAGGGAACACAATTGTTTTGGGAATATCTCCAAAACCGTTCATTTTAGGAACTTAAAAAGTGTGTCTCGGGGTCCCTACAGGACCTCCGAGTATAGTTTCTCGTTTCTGGCGGCTTAAAATGAGGTAAATCCGATATTTGTACCGACTGTCCTTGCTCAGTGCCAAAGGGCTGAAAAAGGTCACTTACAAATTGAATTTTAAAAAAACCGTTTCTTATTGGGCCTCTACATACTCGGATCAACCAACATGCAAAATTTCAGCTTTCTAGGTCTAGTGGTTTGAGCCCTGCGTTGATGAGTCAATTTTGGATGCTGAGTGCCATAGGGCCGAAAAAAGTCACTTACAAATTGAATTTTCAAAAACCGTTTCTTAGTGAGCCTCTACTTACTCGGATCAACCAACATGCAAAATTTCAGCTTCCTAGGTCTAGTGGTTTGAGCCCTGCGTTGATGAGTCAATTTTGGATGCTCAGTGCCATAGGGCCGAAAAAAGTCACTTACAAATTGAATTTTCAAAAACCGTTTCTTAGTGAGCCTCTACTTACTCGGATCAACCAACATGCAAAATTTCAGCTTCCTAGGTCTAGTGGTTTGAGCCCTGCGTTGATGAGTCAATTTTGGATTATATATAATAGATAAGAAAACAAAGAAATGTAAAAAAGGCTTCGGCAATGTGGTAGCCTCTCACAGACGTTTGTCCAGCCTTTCCAACCAAGTGAGTGCATCAGGGGTTAAACGATGGAAGTCTTCGGTTGATCCAGAGAATGCTCGCTAAGGGCAGTCCTTCACAATGTGCATGGTGGTTTGCACTTCAGAACCACAGTCACAAGCAGGCGACTTCAGCCAACTCTAAAATACTCTAAAAACTAAAAATCAGATCTGTTACAATTCTTTTAGATTAACGATAAATCTCTTGAAAAGTCAGCTCGAAGTGGAAATGTCAATGATCTAAAAAGAAAGAGTAATATTAAAATGAGAAGTAGGTTTATAGTGAATCAGAAAGAAGAAAGAAAATAGTAAAGCTTAAAACACTTACGTGGAACTGATGTAATGGTTCATTGAAAATGTTTGAGGTTGGGATGATTTGTAATTGTGATCATATGTTTACGCTGAAATAAAAAGCTTTATCATATGCTACCAGTGTGAAGAGAAAAACCTAATATGTAGTTCGCTGAAGAACTAAATAGCCTATTATTATATATCCTACATATGTTAATTGCCTCTATCAGCATACAAAATTTCAGTTTTATTGCTGTAGTATATTCATAGATATTGAGAACCGTATAAATATTTAGGATGGCCGCTTTGTTGGATTTTTATATATGTTGGCCATAGAGTTATCCACTATTAGTTGAAGATTTTTGCGTAGGTTAATTTTTCAAACTTCAATCGCATTATTAGGACACAAGAAATAAAAACTTAATTTTAAAATTTCGCACAGCTGACATCTTGAGGTTATGTAAACAATTGAACTGGATTGGATGTCAGTGCATTACAATTAGTATAAACATTTACTGTACCAAATTTCACTGTGTTCGGATGGTTAAATCGCGAGGAAAGTCTATTTGAATGTTTCAACTTCGTTTGGCCGCCATGTTCGTTTTGTAGTTAACAGGTTTTTAAAAGTCACATAGGTGAACGTTTAGTAGTACCCTTTATCACCCTACAAAATTTCAGGGTAATATCAGTAATAGACTCGGAGATATAGAATGTCGCTGAAATATTTTGCACAGCCGCCATGTTGGATTGGTGAGACGTAATAAAATTTGAAGGGCACGGTCAGGGTCGGCCAAAATAGTACTATGACCTTACCGAGTTTTATTGAAATCGCTCGAACCATTAACATTTTATTACGGGGAGAGACACATACGGACGCACACACACACAAACACACACGCACACACATGGACAAAACGTGATATCATAAGCCTACATTTAGGCGTATGTGTGTGGGGTGTGTGTGTGTGTGTGTGTGTGTGTGTGTGGGTGTGTGTGTGTGTGTGTGTGTGTGTGTGTCCTAATAACTTCTAAACGTCTGGAGCGATTTCAATGAAGCTCGGTAAGGTCATAGCAACAGTTTGGCCGACCCGAACCTTCAATTTTTATACGTCTCACCAATCCAACATGGCAGCTGTGCAAAATATTTCAACTGCATTCAATATCTCCGAAACTACTACTGATATCACCCTGAAATTTTGTACGGAGATAAAGGGCACTACTGAAAGTTCATCTACAAGACTTTCAAAAACCCGTTAACTACAAAACGAACATGGCGGCCAAGCGAAGTTGAAAGTTTTAAATAGACTTTTCTCGTGAGTTAATGATCCAAACGCAATGAAACTTGTTACAGCAAAAATGGCATCTAATTTCTTTCAATTGGTTCCATAACCACAAGATGGCAGCTGTGCTAAATTTTAAGATCTCGTTTTTACTTGTTGGGTCCTAATCATGCGATTGAAGTTTGAAAACTACACCTACACAATAATCTTCATGTAACAATACATAACTCTAAGACCTACATCTATAAAAATCCAATATGGTGACCATCCGAAATATTTAGTCGCCTCTCAATATCTACGAATCTATTACAGCGATCAAACTGAAATTTTGTATGTTGATAGTGGCAATTAACATAAGTAGGATATATGAAAATAGGATTTAGTTCTTCACGGAACTACTTGTTTTATAAATGTAATTAGGCTAAAATGATCAGGCAAGCTAGCAGGCGGAGTGGACGGGCTTTCTGGGACACATGCTCGAAATTAGGAAGGCTTTCTAAATGTATCACCGGGCCAATACAGTTGACAGATCAGTCATCGAATATTTCATTCTGTTCGCTTGCGTTGCGCTCAGCTTTATGTATGTGCCCACAACGTGTCCCCATCATGTGAATGTCGTGGGCGTTATCAACAACAGACTGTGGCTTATGATAAGCAGTACCACTTCTGCACATCAGCAAATTTTACTCCCGCAAAGAATTCTGATGCAAGTGACAAGTATCACTAGTGTCCATATCATCCACGAGACTAGACTTTAACCGTCTCATGCAGAGTTCTCCAAGAGTAGCGTCGTCAGCGAAATGTGGACGATCCGCCAAAATTCCTTCAAGATAACCTCGCTGTTCCGCCTCTTAAAAGTAATAATCATCAATTTTCAGAAATGCTTTTTTGGTTGATAGGCCGTGGTGTATGCTTCATGTTATTTGACATTTCCCTAGCAAGTGCGGTTGGTATTTCCAAAGGTTTGTCCTGAATAGGTTGTTGTTGTTGTTGTTGATTGGTTTACGAAATTTGTGACATCATGGTCTTATAGTCGCGTCTACTTGAGTGTGTGTAGAAGTTGTCTGATAGCCCGTGTCACTGATGTCTGTACTAGTGTATGTATTTGTAAAAGAGGTAGGATTAGGAAGGAAGCGGCTGTAGGCTTACGTTACGTACCCTATCGGGAGTAGACGTGATAAACCACATCCAGGATGGCCGAGGTAGGAATCGAACGTCTATTCTCAGTTTTACCTCACGAGGCTGAGTTTACCACGTTTCAGCCCTCAGATCAGAATTCAATTTCTTGGCATAGTGTTTTTTTTTTTTTTTTTTTTTTTTTAGCGTATGGCTTTTAGTGCCGGGAGTGTTCGAGGACATGTTCGGCTCTCCGGTTTTGTAGCTTCTTCGAGACGGACACCCAATGGGTGAGCTACATGTACCGTTGGGGAGGAAGGTTTGGATGTAAGGACGAGGAGTTGGAAGGTAGCGGCTATGGCCTATAGTTAGGGACCAACCCCGGCATTTGCCTTGAAGGAAGGTGGGAAACCACAGAAGACCATCTTCAAGGTTGCCGTCGGGGGGATTCGAACCTCCTCGCCTCCCGGATGTGAGCGACTGCCAGCAGTCATGCCGTAACGACCACGGCTAACTCACCGGGTGGCATAGTAGTGAATCGAACCCGGACCTTCGCGGTGGTACCTAAATTAAGGCCATGGCCGGTTCCAATCCTAACCCTACCCCAATTACACACACTACTACAGCCATCACAATATCACAGTTTATCAGAATAATTCAAAACACACACACACACCCAAATGATATGTGAAAAATCGAATCCATTCAAAGTTCGTACTGTTCTTCGGATGAGAGCCAAAAACTTATCTCAGTTTAAGTTTTTTGATAGTACCAACCATTGACCAAATGGTTGGGAAATGGATATTTTAAAAAAAGAAATCTTGCATCCCTTAACCCATTATAGGTTAGTGGTCTGTATATTAAAATTAAAACGTAAAAAATAAAATCTGATGAAGAAAATTAAATTGAAAATAAATGTGCTTGCAAATATTAAAAATTAAAAATCTTATAAAATTACAATTAAAAATAAATAAGCTTATTAAATTATAAATATAAAAAATAAGATCATAAAAATTATAAAAACTAAAATTATAAAAATATATAAACATCAAAATTAAAAAGATAATACAAAATTAATAAATTAAAAATAGGATAAAATAATGAAATAAATGCAAATAAAATATATTAATAATAGCTCTGCCCTATCGAGGGTTAAAGGCGCAATATCAAACCAGTTTAAAACGTAAATAGTCCTCTGAACATTGCCTAAAAGCTTAGTCTGAAAGATTTTTTGATATGAACACCCTTACGCCAAGGGATGAGCAAAATAATTTTGGAATTATAAGAAGGTGGGGCTCCTCGTATGCTAAGCATGTGGAACTTTAGTAGGTATACAACAATTGGCAAAATTAGTGAATTCGATTTATTTATCGTATTTCCTGGTGAAATCTACCTCCGCTTTCCGGCGTGCCGAGAGGGTTTTTAGGTAGATTACATTAGAAAGCTAACTATTGCGATGGGTACTGTGCTCTTATATGGATATGAGCCAGGAAATATTCATCTCTTTAAAAGTTTTCTAAACTGTCCCATGATAAAATATAGCGACTCGGGAAACTGACCACGGAACCGGTTTGTACACCGACGAGTTAGCCAGTTAACCGAGCCGGCCAATAAGAAAATTAGCAGTCACGTGGGAGACTGGACTGCGTAGTTCCAGAAAAAGACGGAATTCTGATGCGCGGAGATAATCGAGGACTCCCGAAGCGAGCCGATTCCCCGCACGCGCCGTAAGTGTGTCTCGTGTATGGTAGGGGTAGACTCGAGGGATACGCGTGTCGTTCAGCCAATGAGAAGCGACCTTACTTAAATAATAGCAAGCAATGTAATGAAAAGAAGGAAGCTTGTAGTTTAACGTGACCGTTAATCTCGCGATCATAAGCCACGGGACCTCCGTTTTACGTGGAATCCGAGCCACAGGACATGGCATTTCAAATCGAAAATCTCACATGCATTGACCGGGAATCGAACCCGGTCCGCCTTGGTGAGAGGCATACAGCTTGACCGCTGCGCCACCACGCCCCCGCAATGTAATGAGCATAGCTAATTACCAGTATGATTTTAACACATCGTATTATCATGGAAGATATCAAATAATAAATAAGAACTATTTATTAACATTGCTGCTAATTATTTGTTTAATAAAGGATTATTACTATCATCGATAATAAGCAACCAATCAGATCCATGTTCTTAAAAGGACGCTTACTTGAGCATTGACGAGGGGGAAAAGAGAAGAGAATCGAGGCTCTTAATACTTACAACGTCATGGGAGAAGCACGTCTCAACGAAATACTCAACAATATAACAAGCTGATAGGGATTACGATATTTCTGAAGTAGAATATTAAGAGACGAAGGCACTTAGTTTGTGCAAACATATATCAAGTCGACATATAACGATATTTAAAAGTTTATTGAAATTAATCTACATTTTTAACCATGTCAAAATTACTGAAGTTGAGGGAGGAATATTCGAATGAATCTACAGGAGTTATAATGACCGACTAAGATGCTAATGGGAACAGAACTATGACGACAACGACAGTATTCTAAATGACATAACATCAATCTCGTGGAGGAGATTAACATCTCATCTCTCCCATCGATATTATTCTACATCTACAAGTCATTTCACCAACTAAAATGACGAATAGGCTACATATATCAGAACTTTGGCGAAAGAAGACAGAAGAATTCACGAACGAGGGTGGCTAGGGTTATCCCAGTGCCATTAAGCGAGAAAAGGTATCCCATCTCACACAAGAAGATTCACCAGCAGAAAGGACGGCCACACGAAGATGATGGAGTTCGAATCCCGTATCTGACCGCATGCGGACTTCTGTGGGAGACCGTAGGATTCCACACGACATCATGCAGTCTCGCGCTATTAGAAACAATCCGTTTCTGAAGGATAGCGAAGAAAGCCCACTTCTAGTCATCTATAACGCAACACAACGTAGTCTAAGGACCAACGATATATCCCATCTTGTAGAGTATTGTAGAAACCTTTAAGAATATCCGACAACTGTTTATTAATGCAATTTTTCTACGTTTAAATAATATTAATATAGTTATATGTTATATTTTCATAACTACGTAATGCGGATGTTTATTCACGATTTTCGTCGATTTTTGAATTTTTAGAATTGAATTTAATTTTTTGGAATTTTGCGACTTTCGAAATTTAAAAGAGGAGATTTTACAGTTTAGTTCAGAATATTTGTATGGTCAAGTTTAAATGTGTGTAGATCACATTTTGTCAGTTTTTGTATTGTAAGATATCGTTTTTTGACAACGATGAAAATAATGCAAATTTGTTCCAAGAATATTATACAGAAGTATATTTTAGAGAATGCGATTCTTAAAGATCTTATGTAGAGATCCATGTCAAGTCACGATCAGATAACTTATTAGACAGATTTGTTTATAAATATGTGGTGACTAACAAACATAAAGTATAAAAGTTTATGAGAAATATTAAAGAAAGAATTTGTAAAAGAATGTAATGTGAACTTAGTAAATACGAATTACAGCGTATTTTTGAAGTAATAAGATTTTGAAAAAAGAATTTAAAGGAAATATCACAGCTTATTGGAAGCTGTAAGGAAATGTGAGTGATAAAAAAGGAATAATATTGTTATTAGAAGACTAGTATTTTATTGTATTGCCTGTTAAATTAATTCATCGATAGAACCAGTATTTTTATTACATATTTTTATTAAGGATGTTGAAACTACGAAAAGAATTTGTTAACGAGAAGTTAGTTCAGAATAATATGTTTTTGGAAGAAACTGCGAAGCATCTCTAAGAGAGACATTTATTTATTCCCGTAGCAGACGGAGGTATTTGTTGTGTGACAATGCGCATTGTGAAGCCATTGGTCAATTGTTGAAGGAATGTCTGTAGTGACAGACTTGCGTATATTTTGATGCAGAAATAGGATGTTATATGAAGAAGCAGTATTGTTAATATTTATTAATATTTGAAGTTATTGCAATAGTCTCATAGAGTTGAAACTCCTTGAAAGCATTAGGACAGCGGACCCTAGATGAAGTTGAATATGAAAGTAATTATAGGATCAATAGATCTTTGTTGAAACTGAGAGTAAACTGAGCTCTATTTAAATGGCTCTTAATCAGATATTGAATTTACGGTAATTATTCTACGAATTGGAAGATCATATTTTTATTAAGTATTTTTATTTTGATGACAGACCAGTTGTAGGAAGTCTATGAACTACATCTTTACTTAATTGTATGGATTATAGAATCCCGAATTGTAACAGTTTCACGAATAAGACATAGTATGGTGAATGATAATATTCTAAAGTTCGTTGAAATGTAGTGAAGAAATAAGAAGACAATTTATGTCTAGATTGTCCGAGAAGAAGGCATTTGGCCCGTTGTATGTATTCTATTTTTAAATTGAGTAGTTGCTGAATTACAGCGTTAATATTTGTGTTGTATATAAATAATATTTAGAGTTTAAAGAAAGGTTCATAGTTATATTTACGCGAATGAAAATGTTTAATTTATAGTTTAAATATGAGTAGAGAATTTTTATCGCTTCTATGAGAAGGATTTAAGTGATAGGAGACGGGAGATAAATTGTATAGAGTAACGAATAGTTTTTGTAATGACGGAGATCTACGTCAGGGGTGGATTCATTTCATTTCGGGATTTTGTAACTTTATAACATTTTATCTTGTTATAAAACTCCCGTTACGTATGGCACAGCAGTTGAATGCTGCGATTTATTTCATTATTTTATTTGAGCTTATGAAAGCGTTTAGAAATAATTTAATAGTTTCTTGAAGAAACAACCATGTAGTAGTACTCTCTTTCTGTCAATTATCGCTTGCGATAGAAAAAATGATTGGAGTCTGGTGCCCTATTGGGCTCCTTTCACTCCATTAATTTTTTGGCGATGATTTTAATTAGGTTTATACTGTTTGCTTAGGATTTATAAGTAAACTCCCTTAAGGCATTACTGGATAATGCCTTAATGGGAGAATTTTGTCCTTAGGAATTTGCAGTCGTGATTTTATTTTTCTTTGCTATAATTTTTCGTTAGATATTGAGAGTGCTAATGCCTGTTGATGTGCCTGAAGAGCTGCGGGTTCGAACTTGGGTCAGCGGCATGGCTATTAACCGTCCGACCCGCAGCGGCACTAGATGTTAATACACTCTGTTACAACCATGTATTTAATGTAACGGTAGTAATGACATTTCGTCACATGATTTAATTGAATGTTATTAACGCATATAATCAATGCTAGTGTAAGGAAACGATTTTTGTAGTTAACCGGTTTTTGAAAGTCTCATAGATGAACTTCCAGTAGTGTCCTTTATCTCCGTACAAAATTTCAGGGTTTACCGCTAATAGTTTCAGAGATATAGAATGCCCGTGAAATATTTCGCACATCCGCCATCTAGTGGTTATATAAACAATTGAACGAAGTTTGATGTCGGTGCATTACAATGTGTATAAACATATACTGTACCAAGTGTTATTGCGCTTTGTTGGTTAAATCGCGAGAAACGTCTATTTGAAAGTCGCAAATTCGCGTGGTCGCCATGTTGGTTTTGTAGTTACCAGTTTTTCAATAGGCACATAGGTGAACTTCTAGTAGTTCCCTTTATCACCGTAAAAATTACAGGGTGATATCGGGAATAGTTTCGGAGATATTGAATGCTGGTGAAATATTTCGCACAGCGCTATGTTGGATTAGTGAGACGAAGCTTTAAAGTAAAGCATTTCATTTACACTGAGGAGAATTTCGTGCATTTCGAATTATAACAAAATTTGAAAGGCACGGTCGGGGTCGCCCGGAGTAGTGCTATGAACTTACCGAGTTTCATTGAAATCGCCCCAGCCGTATAGAAGTTATTAGGGACACACACACACCTCATACACACACACACACACACACACACACACGGACAAAGGTGATCTCATTAGCCTATTTTTTCAAAATTGAAAATAGGCTAAAAATGGACCCCAAATGACGAGAAGGTTACCGTCCCCATAAGACAATAAAATGTTTAAAATTAGCACAAAGACGAAAAACAAAGTTAATTAAACTCAAATTGTAAAATACTTTCTCGCAATAAATGAGGTCTGATCCTTCTACGAAAACCTGCATATTTTGCCTATTTTCGCCTATCCCCTAGTTTGCCCGGTGAAATCTACCACCACCTTCCGGCGTGACGAGAGGATTTTTTTTAATATTTAAGACAGGGCCATTCTTAATCTTGTTTGACGTCTATTACAGCACTCTTGCATGGTTCCTACACCTCCCTCTTATCCAGTACGTGTATTATCATGTTTCTAATCTTGCTCCAAATCTCCATTATACAAACATAGGATTAGCAGCTAATTATAAAGCTGTGTTTATTCCAATTGCTCCAGACATCGATTGTCCCTAACGACCACTGTTTTATCGATGCGCCTGGTTGTTAGGAGCCACGGCACGTGTTTCTCCACGCTGGCCAAACTCTAAACATTGAGCGCGCTCATAGCACTGATGTAGGGCCTACATAGTTCACGTTAAGGGTGAAACCATACCATTTGGAAGGAAGAAAGCTTTTCGTTGTACGTGACCGTTAATGTCACGATCATGAGTCACTGGACCTCCATTTTACGTGAAAATCCTTTCCACAGGACGTGATTTTTCACTTCGAAAATATCACATGCATTGACCGCCTTGGTGGAACGCATTCAACCTTTCCACTACCCTCTCACACCATCACAATTAAATGTGTCCATCATCACTGCTAACATAGTGTTTTATAGTTATGTTTATGTTTCTACGTTGTATGATTGCAGGCTGAACAAGAAGTTCCGTGACGAACTAAATAGCATACTTTTTCTTAAAATGAAGATTCATGCCATTGATTTATCTATATGGACCTATCTAGAATAATGACGAAATGAAGTTGGTGATATCGAAATTTATAATTAGTTCGAAATATATTTGGTATAACGTAGCCTATTAGAGCACTACAATTGGCAGCCCTGGTGACTGAATTTATATTCTTAGTTCCATCTGTTAAGGTACAGAATACAAAATTTGGTTGAAGTCCAATGGATAGCATGGACCTTACATGCAGTTAGACATTGGATCTATCAGTGCGCGTAAAATCTTGTTGACAAAATGTCATGCATGTGTTGGTCAGGAATAAACTGAAATATTATGATCTATTGTTGTGCCAATTTTGGATGACATCCATTTGTTAGTATCGAAGTTGCATGTGTTTTAAAATTGGACCTATCCGCAGGCTTAGAATCATGCTGGCAGCACTGGCGTTTATTAGTTACTCCAAATTAATCTAGAATCTTAGGTACTATACGCGTACAAAGTTTAGAGCTGTTGGCTTGCTTACTTTCTGATATATTGATATAAGGGTAAAAAATAGAGAGAGAATTTATCAACAGTTGGCAGCCCTGGTTGCTCTTAAGAATATGCATAGTCATATCTGTTTATGTATACATAGTACATACGAAAATTGGTTGAAATCCAATTGATAGTGTAGAAGTTACATGTATATGCATTTAAAAATTGAACTTATCAGCAGGCTTAGAATCATTTTGCCAACACTGCCATATACGACCTCCTAGAAATTAAACTGAAATATTATTATCTATATGTGTGCCAATTTTGGAATAGATCCCATGCATACATTCCAAGATATTCAACATGGAGCTCAAATTTCAATTGCGGTTTTTCATCAGTTGGTAGCACTGACATCATTTTCAAATATGGGCTTGATATATTCAGGTATAGATCTTTATTCATACTAAATTTGGTTTCGATTAATGCAGCTGTTTAGGAGTTGATAGGGGACAGACAGAAGGACAGACAGACACACATTTGCCCAGATCAATCTCAAAAGTCTACTTTTTCCTCATATTTGCAAAATGTGAAAAGTAGGCTAAAAATTCCCTCTTGGAACACCGTAAGACGGAGGTAGATTGCACCGGGCAAAGAGACATACTGTATTTCGGATTCACTAAAATTGCCCATCTCTACTTGTATAAAACAAAGTCCCCGAATCATGGATGTCACGGGTAATCTCGTGAACCACTGGATGGATTTTGATGCGGTTTTCGCCATTCTGTAAAGGATATCTCGAGGAAGGTTTGTGTAGAAAATAATTTATTTGTGATCAAAGGAAGCCAAGCAGTAACGATTTCAGAGAAAAAATCGGGAAAATATCTGGCGTCCGTGTGCTTTTTAAGCTTATGCTGGCCAAACCGTTAAAAATATCTATATACTATGAGTAAAAGAATTGTTCAGCATGAAAAGATCTACAAAAAAGTCCGCGAGTGCATATCTCTATCTTCAATACATCGCCCACTATAAGTGTTCTTACGTTTTCATTTCTTCAAACAATCTCCATTCAACTACGGGTTGCTAGTTGTATTAAGTTCAGTCGCCCAACGGATCCCTACCAGTGACCAAAAGGGAGCGGCTCGTGTTTCATTTGCCCGCCCCCTATTACAAATGTCCCGCGCCCGACAGGGGGGTAGCGGTCATTCGGCGGAAGTTGGGTTTACATTTTCTAGCCTCCAAGACAAATCCTTGCCGCAATATTGCCAATATACCTCTTATTTTAGAATAGGCGTCAGTTCAAACAGTTCACAGTTCTACTCGCTGCTGAAAAACTTACAATATTTACTTCATTAATTGTGGTGTAGTCTATTGTTTTTCAGTTCACTTCAGACGCAAAATGAGGCAGCTATGCAATTGGCAGTGTCGTCAGCCCCTTTAAACCACAGTCATGGAAACGCTGAACATATCTGTTGTCCAGAGAAAGGATGCCGACACCGAACACTTATAACCGCATTGGCCCGAAAATAAGCCGCACCCTTAATATTCGAAGAGGAAAAAGGGAAAGAGTGATAGTCAGGCTGTGTCCCAATAGTACAATTTCAGCCGTAGTGAACTAGATAGTCGACTACTTTGCCGGATGTGACGTCAGAAGTTGTGATCCAATACTGCTTAGCACATAGCAATCAAGTCTGCAGCATCTAGTGAACGAAAGTGCATGCTAGATTGTCGACTACGTCAAGGAAGTTATAGAAATTGTAGCTTATCGGAATTGTAGGTTATGTAAATTGTACGTTATCTTTGACTTAAGCCAAACACAAACTATAATTAGGGCTCGGCTAAAATGTGATCTTCTTGACGCATCCATGATCGTATAATTCAGGTATTGTTTATTTGAAACAGCTGATGAAAGCGCAAAGAGCTTACAAGGAGTAACAGATCACCGCCATCTTTAGTGTTGGTTTGGTACCAGCATGTAAGTCCAGTGCGTTTCAGAACACAAGTCTATAAAGGAGGCTGTGATCAAGCAGACATTTCCCAAATCTCCGTAGTGCATAGCACATAGCATATAGTAGCTAGCAGCTAGTCAATAGCAGACAACTTGAGTATTGGGACACAGCCTCAGTCTGAAAGACTAGATATTATATCATTTTAAATGCTACAAATGCTTCAAATGCTGAAAAATGCTCGGTAAAAGCCGTATGATCATGCAGCGAACTGCGTGAACTCAAAGTCCATTAGCAAGTGCAAACCAAGGTCAAAGGAGGTAGCTGGCTGGATGACGTCACGCTCACCGGAGCGCGCGGGGAAAGAAGGGAGCTCAAGCGGTACTATGACGTCACACACCTCAGTGCATTCTCGGTACAAGTCGTCCTGTCACCGTAACGTAACGCCAGACCTCAGAGTAACGACGAAGTCGACAAGATCATTTAAAATGATAAAAAACGTTAATGCTCGAAAATAAGCCACATCCGGATTACGGGAACACACATGTATTTTCTTGTACATACTAACATGTAAACATTTATTTCTGACATCCGTATTTCCTTCCCGTCTCTCTGTAGGTTGTGCTTTTGGCATAACGCACAACTGCAAATTTGAAGGCTGCATCATAAGCACGCCGTATTCATTTGCTTGATGAAGCTTTTCGCTCTACCTGTAAATGATCGCTCATTTTAGCGTGAAACAGGCTTTCTTACAGATCTTACTGAGACTGAGCTACTGTAGATTATTCAAGCTTAAGGCGCGTTTACACCGGAGTTGACAACAGTCTTGCCAACAAATGTTGACATTTACAAAAGTCGTACTAAAATGTTTGTCAACATTGCTGCCAAGAATGCTGTCAACACCGAAAAAGTGTTGGCTACATTACCCACCAGCAGTCGGTAAAGATCAAAGAGTGTTGTTAACATTTGTTGGCAGCAATGTTGACGGGACTTAAAGTGACCCGCAACAATGTTGGCAACAATTCCCCTTCAACTGTCCAGCGCACGTGGTTGGCCGACGCGGCTTCACTATAGTCACGGCTGTTGCTGGTAGTAACTTACTGGACTTCTGTTTGTCGTGTCGAACTGTCGAAGGTCAATTCAATATGGACAACCTTTTAAGTAATTTTGATTGGTCGCGGGATAATGTCCTAAATTTGATCGAGCTCTATCGTGAGCAACCAGTTCTTTGGAATCCGATGGGCTCAGACTTTAAAAACAAAAACCTGAAGAACTATGCCTGGAATGGCATAGACATCGTCTTGATTTAAATCGGAAAGTAGGTCACTTCCACTATACACAGATCTGGCCCTAAGGAAAGGCCTTACCCAGATTATCTTCGGCATTCTCTTTTTACCTATGATGACGCACGCTGCTGCTATCGCCGCTAGTTCCTCTAGTGTTGACATCTCGGAATGCAGAATGCAACTGGCGAAACGCGCCAAAAATGAGCTAAATTGTTGTCAACAAATCTTACCATTCTCGATATTCGCCTACTTTCGTTGTCAACATGTTGTCAACGAAAGTTGGCAACATTTGGTGTAAACGCAGCTTTACGAAACAATACCGTGTTACTGAATAACAATGTCACCGTCAAAATAAAAGTTCACATTGTTCTCAACTGCCATTTCATTTCATATGTCATTCAATTAATCATTACCCCAGGGGAGTGTGACAGGCTTCGGCAGCCAGCACAGTTCATATCCTCGCTGCTAGATGGGGGCGTCGTTCATTCCGTTCCTGACCCGGTCGGTCGACTGGAAGCAGGCTGTGGATTTCTATTTTCATCACATATAAAAGTGAAGTAGCGAATATAACCAAATAATTTTAATAAAATGTGCGGCTCATTTTCGGGTCAATACGGTATTTGGGCGGCAGGTTTGTGGAGATGGAAGGCTTTCAAGTGGGTATCGGTTGCGTGACTGAACTATACCTACAAAAGTTCCAAATGTTTAGCATACGAGTTGGTTGGATGATTGGTTCCTCAGTTTAGGCTGCGACAACGCGGTCATGTAGCCCCGTGTACTTTGAGTGTGTGTAGAATATGTCTGATAACCGGTGTTAATTGTGATGACAGTGTGTGTTACCTGTTCTTAATTCAACTAAGGATTACAGACGATAATTTCAAGTACGGTAGTTCCTACTTACGCTACCAAATGCTACCGTTCACAACACCTAGCCGTGATCTTGGCTACTATTAGATGGCATCGTAACCAGCGCCTGGTGCCGAACGTTGGAACTTAAGAGCATTAATCAAACCTAACCTACAAATTTAGCTTCACACAAGCTTAGTTAGTGGAAGGTTCTTTTACATGCCATAAAAATATGACATGGGCCCGCCGGCTTTACTTCCCCTCCGAAGGAAGGCATACTGAGGGATTTTTAACGCTCTTAAAAATCCGACGACTTCGGCCGGGTTTGAACCCACGACCTTGGGCATAGAAGCTCAGCATGCTACCAAATACGCCACCGAATCCGCCATTTAGCATACGGGAAATTCTTATAATTGCGAAAATATTTTGCTCAACCCCTGGCGTAACGGAGGGTCATATCAACAATGTTATGCTATTAAAATGATAGAAGACATTTTTCAGTGTTGCCTGTATAATCTATCAACATAATTTATTTTCAGTCGGCCTACACAACTGTGCTCAATTAGATTGGGTGGGAAATGACAAAATTATATTATCACCGTACTCTTCTTCTTAAGTATTCAATCCATGGATTGGTCTGCGGCAGTTCTCCAGTCGGCTCTATTTATAGCTTTCCTCTTCATCTCTTCATAGTTTCTGCATCCTACATAATACATGATTTGCTGTACATATTGTAGGCGTGGTCTTCCTCGACATCTTTTGCCTTCAACCATTCCCTCCAATACCGTTTTCATCAGGCTATCGTGTCTCAAAATATGTCCTATCAGTCTAGTTCTCCTCCTCTTTATGCTTTTCCATAAGGTATATTTTTCCTCCACCTTTTTAAGTACTTCAGCATTCGTTATTTTTTCTGTCCAGCTAATTTTTAGCATTCTTCTATAACACCATTGTTCAAAAGAATTTAACCTCCTTTTTTCTTCTTTTCCAATTGTCCACGTTTCGCAACCATAAAGGGCAATACTCCAAACATACGCTTTTAATAATCGTTTTCTGGTTTTGAGATTAATAGAATTTGTAGTGAATAAACGTTTCATTTGTGAAATGCTAATTTGGCTTGTAAAATTCTACATTTGATTTCTTTCTTGCTTTTTCCATTTTTGGTAATTTTGCTTCCGAGATATTTAAATTCTTGAACATTTTCTAGTGTTATGTTGCCCACCACTAATTTCATACTTGAGTCTGCCTTTTTATCGCAGACCATAACTTTCGTCTTTGACTTATTTATTTTCGTCTTGTATTCATTACCCACTAGAAGACCCGTGCTGCTCCGCAGCATTCACTTCAACAGTCCTACAGCACTTCTGTCCATATGACATTTGCATGTCTTCATGCTAGTGACCTGAACAGACATTTACGGTACCGTCGCTTTTGGGTAAATGATGAAGTAGACTTATGAGATCAAATGTGTGGGTGTCTGCCTGTCCTCTGTGTGTGCGTCCCACTATTTACCCTGCGTAAGCTTAAAAGGCGCAAGGACGTCAGGCCGAGGTGAACAGCTAACTCCAAACACATAAGCTATACTCTTCTCTGAAGAATTAACTCGTCACGACTCAGCAGTTTGATGCTGGCTGGTGATAGGTCGCTCGCAAGCTCGTAAACTCACTCTGAAGCTAGTAATTTAAATTTCCACTGAATGGAGATTGCTGGAAGAAATGAAAACCTAAAAACACTTACAGTGGTCGATGTGGGAGCTGTCGCGGACTTTCTTGCAGAACTTTTCATGCTGAACAATTCTCAGAGAATATCGATTTTTTTAAAGACACATGGACGTTAGGTTTTTCTCCAACTCAATTCACTGAAATCGTAAATGCTCGGCTTATTTTGGTCATAAATAAATGTTTTTATACCTAATCCTTCATCGAGAAATCCTTTACAGAATGGTGAAAACCGCATCAAAATCCATCAAGTTGTTCTCGAGATTACCCGTTACATCCAAGAATTGGGAACTTTGTTTTATACTAAGTAGATAGAGATATCCACACAATTTAAGGCTACAGCGGTGCAATTTGGTGTTTTGTCTATTTATGAACAATGGAATAAATTTAAAAAAAGATTGGTCTCTTATATTTGAATTTAGAGATGTAACTCTTGGTTAACATATAGAGGTGTGCAAATTAATAGAATTAAATAAATAATTTTAATTAGTCGTAATTACTTTTATTCAAAATCATTTTATTGACCAACATCTTTTGTTTTCCTACTTAGTAGTTTCCTCTCCCGTGGAATTACACCTTTTCCCATAAGGAATTGCGTCTGGAAACTTTCAGATTATTGGATTCCGAGGGATATCTGCGCTGGGTCCATTTTCAGTTTTTCATTGACTTTAGAATTCAAGTCGGGTGATTTCAATGCATATTTCATGAATCTTTGAATGGTTAAATAGCGTTCATCAGTTAAAATACCCCAAATCCCTCCGCTCTAAATTCACACGTAAAGTAGAGTGAAGTAATAAAAACGAAACGTGTGGCATTTTGCATTTGCAAGGCTCCTCTGTTAGTGGAAATTCTAAAAAATCATTTTAATTTGCGTTTCTTAAATGAATATATAATTAGAAGTCTTGGTTAAACATTTGAAGTAATTTCATCGCCTTGTAAACATACTTAGTGTATTAAACCGTGAAAAGTAAAATTGCAATTTTGGAAAACTGACATCGAATCTAATAATTTGCACATCTCTGTAAAGACAGCTATCGCCTCCACCCCTACAGATAGAATAGTAAGTAAAGGCGATTGATGAGAAATGAAAAGATAGCTCACACAGAAGGAATTAATATTTATTAAGCTGTAAATTTGATTGAATATATCTTTGTTATAGAACTGAGGGAATGAAATAACAGGATGTAGGATAGTAATCACCGATGTAGGACAATAGTATTTTTTTATCATTACCACTGGACAGTTATCGTATTAGGGATGCGGACGTCCTTGTATAATTGTTATTTAATCTGTGCCCCGTTTGGTGAGGTCTGTGCTCCTCCGCAACATTCGTTTCAAAATTCTAATAGTACTTCCTTCCATTCGACATTTGCTGTTCACTTGCCTTTTGGTTCTATTTGAACTTTGACGTCATGAAAGGATTTTGCTCGTGATAGTGCGGCATACAGTAAAGTTGTCCGTGGATAAACACCGTTTGAGGTAAATAAATGCCTACTTGATCTAGTGTTTGACCTTGAGCTTTATTGATAGTTATACAAAAAACCAAACGTACTGGAAACTGCCTCCTTCTGAAGGAAAATGGCATAGAAGTATCTGATGGCGTAAGGTCAAGGCGAGGGAGTAGGACATTGTTACCAACATTTACGGCAGTAATAATTTCCAGGTGTAAGCAATTGTCATGCATCTTCCAAACCAACAGTCGAGTACCGTTCAACAGACCTTGGGTAACATTAATAATTCTCAACAAAATCACAATTGAGCCTTCTTTTAGTCGAAGGATATGAGGTGGCAATCCACTTATGCCCACGCTGTCTAAAAATTCTATTGGGAATTGTAGAAGTTCACTCTCATCTTCAGTAATCAAATTATTCTCACTGATGTAAGTTCTCGATGATCCTGGGATTAGGTCTAAAACTTTGTCATTGATTTCTTTACAATGTTCATTTTTAGGTGCTAAAATCGCTATTTTTGAAACGCGTGAAATATTTTTCAGCGTGGGACTAATTCTGAATTTTCTCCATCGATGTGAGGGTATTCACCGTTACCAATTTGTATCAAGAAGTTTGCCAAGTCACGTTGATCTGTATCCGCTCGCATATTTTTGTTGAGTTTAAAAATTTTGAATAATGGCTACAAAGGAGAGAACCTTACTGGCATTTGGACTGATGCTGCTTTATGGGTAGATGTGTGAGGCACAAGAGGCAATACCTGCCTAAAATCTCCACCTAAGATGATAATTTTTCCTCTGAAAGGCACGTCGTTATTCATAATGTCCTTGAGCAACCGATTTACACACATCAACGCGTGCTTATTAGCCATAGAGGCTTCATCCCAGATGATAAGTTTTGCTGAGCGAATATAAAAAGTTTCCTTGCTGTTAACGTGTATTCCTGATACAGAACTTTCATGTAAATGTAGAGGTAACTTGAACTGGCTGTGTACAGTAGTAACATTGCTGCAATACCAGTCCATGCAACAGAAACTACATTTAACCCGAAATTTGTGCAATTGTGAATCAAGCATTGGTAAAGAAATGTTTTCCCGGTGCCCCCAGGACTGTCAATGAAATATGCATTACTCATCCTTTAATTGCTGTTTTGTACTAAACCCAAAATTTCTGTAATTATAGCCGTTTGGTTTCCTTTTGCTTGGTTTATCATCCGACTTAATTGATCCCCATTAAGTTTTGGATAATTCATTGGTAAATTTGTCTGAGGGAAATTATCAATAAAAGCTGGCAATTCGAGAGAAGTAATGGGAAGACCATGGAGCTTTAATGTATTAGAAATATGTATAAGAGTGAACTGATATGCAATGTTAGGTTCGTGAAACTGCAGATAATCTTCTGATAATGAATTCTTGAAAATGTCCCATAACTATCTTACATTTGAAGGGGTCTGAAAGATACATATGTTAGAAAACAGTTGTCGTAACTGAGAAGGCATCTGAAATTGTGACGCTTCTGCCAAACAACGCTGCCATTCAGAATCGTCAATCAGCAAGCCTCGCTCCTTAGCTGTTTATTTAAAAAGAGAATAGACAACTGCTTTGTATGTTCGTTGATCCTGGAAGCTGGTAGCACCTATAACGTGAAGCAATAACAGGCGTAAATAATACCTTTCCGTTTCTGTAGGCGAAACATTATACATTCTGCCTATAGTTTTTGAAACATTTTTTCTTTTTTGCCACTGGTAGTTGCTCTTATTCCAGACGTAATGTACTGGTGTTTCAGGATATATATACGGACTTCTGGCTTGCAAATCTTGATTTAACTTTGACCATGCTAGTAATTCCGTGTTGCGCAACTGTGCTTGAAGTAAAATATCAGGAGCGTTATCATTTTTAAAATAGATATTTTGCAAGTTTGGCAAGTGAACTGGTAATCGCACGATAGAATGTGACTGTTCATGCATGTCAAATGAAAATATCCTGAATGCGGCTTCTGTTGGACCAACATATCTAGCATTTAGGAAAGAAGTAATTTCATCGTAGTTCACCGTTTCGCCTTCAGGACATATTTTAACAATGCAGCTGTCACGACCTTTATACACATACTTGTGGATTTTAATATATAAGATATTTGTGGATGTATTTAACACTCCGAACACTTGAGCATATTTCAACATTAATATGAGCTTGCACGTAAAGTAAAAGAAATGGATTGTAGGGAACAATGAATCGACTATCGACTTCAATGTCAATGCCTCGAATTGTTTTTATAATAATCCGTCCATTATTTCTTCTCCTATACGAAGGATAACCATTGGCATTATATTTGGTCTCTTCCGTAAACTGTTTAGGGAAATCTTTCTTTCATACGCCATCTTTCATACAGACTGAAGCAGGATTCAAAGATCCGCGAGGACCATGTACCATATGACGCCTTACCAACTCGTATAGCGCTTCATCCTCGATATCTGGTATTTCGGCTGACACCACACTGTCAATGTCAGAAATTTCTCGAAACTTACAATCTTCCGTTAATGTTAAGAGTAAATGGATGTGCGGGAGACCTCGTTTTTGAAATTTCACTGTTCCAATGCTTTTACCGAAAATTTCCTTAACATTAATCAATCGTAGCAATTCCTTTACTTTGCAATGGAAAATTGTCACTTCAATATCAGGTCTATTATTAGCCGTTTCCCAGAGATGAATGCTGTTAAGTATTTCTGGCCAGCCCGCATTATAGGTGAACGTAATGAATAAATCTGGTTTTCCAAACTTCCTCACTATCGCCATCGTATCCTGATAATTTTGCAATATTTTCCTTGGGCTACCTGTAAAAGAAGATGGCAAAACTACAATACGACCGACTCTGAGATTTTCATTTTCTGCTCGTACATGCGAGGCGTCTGCTAAACCGGCATATGTATCAACTCGTAACTTCGTTTGTTGATGACGTATATATTTTAACCGGTCACCTTCCATACGACAGTAGTAATCCACGGATAAATATCCATTTTGCAAACTTGAGCAGCGACAACTAACTCAACATGACCTCCATGAACACCATTCATGGACATATACATTTTGTAATCATCGCTCGTATTGATAGCAGTTTCGTACATATCGCTGTTGCCAACAATAAAGGAAGAATAATTATTCCACTTGTCTGTAACATGTTTTACAATTCGCTTTCTAACCTGTGTAAATAAACTCTGATTGTTGTACTCACAATATGCCAATGACCTGAACAGACAATTACCGTCACCTTTAATAATCTTTATAACATTTGTAATTGAGTGTCGCCTCTCATTCATCATAATATGATTCATTGTATTGATTGAGTATGCAGACCCGACCAGCGGTTGGAAACTGCTCAAGATGATGATGATGTATTGATTGAGCACACAACCTATAAGGACGAATGATGAAACGAAAAGAAGACAGTTTGTAGCTGGTGTGACCAAAGACTATATAACAGAAAGATCGGATAACCAATACAAAATGGCGGTTCCAACATTTGACTGTAGCGGTATCTTCGTGAAATTAGTTGTCTTTCGTATACAGTATTTGTTGTCATTCAAACAGATGTTGACATGACAGTGTCATTAGCAAAATGACTGCTGATTGTGCATGAGCATTTCAGTCTGAAAGTAATCAATTCTTTGAGATGATTTAATAAAATTATGTGCACAGAATCCCCTTCTACTTATTGAATGGATACATGCGACATTAGCGCCCGAGTGGAAGAGGTAGAAGTTAACGATATCATGTATGCGACATTAGCGCCCGAGTGGAGCAGGTAGAAGTTAACGATATCATGACGTAATTAGGGAACTCTCTGTTAATATCAAGTTAGATTTATTATTGGGGCAGCGGTGAATATCATGATACGGTGTTAGTCGTTGTCGCCTAGCGATAATATGTCCGTCAAGTCATTCGATATTCCATTTTCGTGAGACCTTGAAGGAAGTAATATTCGCTATTATTTTAATACTCGAATGATATAATCAAGTAAGGTGGGTATCAATCGACGGTGCTTGACGGGCATTACATTTTAAGACAACAAACGTCGTCGTAGCGCATTCACAAATGTTCGATATGTGCCCCTTTAGTGATTCGGCAGACATCAAGCCGATAATCAAGTTCCTCCCACACTCGGCGCAGCATGTCCCCATCAATGAGTTCGAAAGCATCGTTGATGCGAGCTCGCAGTTCTGGCACGTTTCTTGGTAGAGGAGGTTTAAACACTGAATCTTTCACATAACCCCACAGAAAGAAATCGCATGGGGTTAAGTCGGGAGAGCGTAGAGGCCATGACATGAATTGCTGATCATGATCTCCACCACGACTGATCCATCGGTTTTCCAATCTCCTGTTTAAAAAATGCCGAACATCATGATGGAAGTGCGGTGGAGCACCATCCTGTTGAAAGATGAAGTCGGCGCTGTCGGTCTCGTGTTGTGGCATGAGCCAATTTTCCAGCATGTCCAGATACACGTGTCCTGTAACGTTTTTTTTTTTTTTTTTTTTCGCAGAAGAAAGAGGGGTCGTAAACTTTAAACCGCGAGATTGCACAAAACACGTTAACTTTTGGTGAATTGCGAATGTGCTGCACGAATGCGTGAGGATTCTCTAGCGCCCAGATTCGCACATTGTGTCTGTTCACTTCACCATTAAGAAACAATGTTGCTTCATCACTGAAAACAAGTTTCGCACAGAACGCATCCTCTTCCATGAGCTGTAGCAATCGCGCCGAAAATTCAAAGCGTTTGACTTTGTCATCGGGTGTCAGGGCTTGTAGCAATTGTAAACGGTAAGGCTTCTGCTTTAGCCTTTTCCGTAAGATTTTCCAAACCGTCGGCTGTGGTACGTATAGCTCCCTGCTTGCTTTATTCGTCGACTTCCGCGGGCTACGCGTGAAACTTGCCCGCACGCGGTCAACCGTTTCTTTGCTCACTGCAGGCCGACCCGTTGATTTCCCCTTACAGAGGCATCCAGAAGCTTTAAACTGCGCATACCATCGCCGAATGGAGTTAGCAGTTGGTGGATCTTTGTTGAACTTCGTCCTGAAGTGTCGTTGCACTGTTATGACTGACTGATGTGAGTGCATTTCAAGCACGACAAACGCTTTCTCGGCTCCTGTCGCCATTTTGTCTCACTGCGCTCTCGAGCGCTCTGGCGGCAGAAACCTGAAGTGCGGCTTCAGCCAAACAAAACTTTATGAGTTTTTCTACGTATCTGTAGTGAGTCGTGACCATATGTCAATGAATGGAGCTACAGTGAATTTATGAAATCGCTCCAATCATTTGTAATAGCCCTGTACTTCCCGAGATATTTCAGTTTTAGTAAAGGGTGAAATTTTTTGAAAACTATTTTAATATATAAGATGATTTCCTCCATTTTTACTATTATTTGTTTGAGATGTTGTTCACTAACAGCAACTATGGCAATGTCATCTGCAAAACTAATCATATTTATTTGTTCACCTTGTATCCTTATTCCTAAATTAAAATCCTCTCGAACCTTATTCAATGCATCCTGGATTTAGGCATTAAAAAGCATGGGAGACAAAGCACAGCCTTGTCTAACTCCTTTCCCTATTTTTGCTTCCTCTTGTTCATTTCCAATTTTAATTACTGCACTATCATTTTTGTACAAATTCCAGATTATTCTTCTATCTCTATATGGGACTCCTATGTTTTTGAGAATTTCAAACATTTTTATCCATTGTACATTATCAAAAGCCTTTTCAATATCCACAAAGCATAAATAAGTTCTTTGGTCTTTTTCCAATCTTTTTTCAAGTAAAAGTCTCAATGCCAATATAGCTTCTCTAGTACCCTTACCTCTAACAAACCCAAATTGGTCTTCAGTCAGAAATTCTTCAATTTGCTTTTCAATTCGTCTTAATATTATATTGGTGATAATTTTTAGCCTACTTTCGATTTTTGCAAAAAATGAAAGTAGACTTATGAGATCAACACAGGGCGAAAAAAGTGTGTCTGTCTGTGTGTGTGTGTGTATGTGTGTGTGTGAGTCTGTGTGTGTGTCTGTGTGTGTGTGTGTGTGTGTGTCTGTGTGTGTGTGAGTGTGTGTACTCTGAATGTCTGTCCCCCCCTATCAATTCGAACACGGTGAATGCGAATTGAACGAAATTTGGTACAAAGGTAGCACTAGCAAAGGACACCTCAGTGTCATGTTTTATATCGCCGCCATCTTGACGGAAACGTAATGGCGGCCTCACAAATGTTCAAAGCTTAAATCAAATTACGACTAACCTAATCATCCGATCTCTACCAAATTTTGCAACAACATACCTTTCTGGGGGGAGCATCCTTTGACCAAACCAATAGGTCATCAGCGTAATAGTTTACGGATGGCGGCCATCTTTGTGTGAAAATCGATTCCCCCTATTAATTCGAACACGGTGCAACCGAATGGAACGAAATTTGGTACAGAGGTAGTACTAACAAAAGGCACCTCAGTGTCATGTTTTATATCGCCGCCATCTTGACGGAAACGTAATGGCGGCCACACAAATGTTCAAAGCTTAAATCAAATTACGACTAACCTAATCATCCGATCTCTACCAAATTTTGCAACAACATACCTTTATGGGGGGAGCATCCTTTGACCAAACTAATAGGTCATCAGAGTAATAGTTTGCGGATGGCGGCCATCTTTGTGTGAAAATCGATTCCCCCTATTAATTCGAACACGGTGCAACCGAATGGAACGAAATTTGGTACAGAGGTAGTACTAACAAAAGGCACCTCAGTGTCATGTTTTATATCGCCGCCATCTTGACGGAAACGTAATGGCGACCACACAAATGTTCAAAGCTTAAATCAAATTACGATTAACCTAATCATCCGATCTCTACCAAATTTTGCAACAACATACCCTTATAGAGGAAGCATCCTTTGACCAAATGAATAGGTCATTAGCCTAATAGTTTGCGAATGGCGGCCATCTTTGTGTGAAAATCAATTCCCCCTATTAATTCAAACACGGTGAAACCGAATGGAACGAAATTTGGTACAGAGGTAGCACTAGCAAAGGGCATCTCAGTGTCATGTTTTATATCGCCGCCATATTGACAGAAACGTAATGGCGGCCACACAAATGTTCAAAGCTTAAGTTAAATTACGACTAACATAACCATCCGATCTCTACCAAACTTTGCAACAACATACCTTTTTGGAGGGAGCATCCTTTGACCAATCTAATAGGTTATTAGCCTAATAGTTTGCGGATGGCGGCCATCTTTATGTCAAAATTGATTCCCCCTATTAATTCGAACACGGAGGAACCTAATGGAACGAAATTTGGTACAGAGGTAGCACTAGCAAAGGGCACCTCAGTGTCATGTTTTATATCGCCGCCGTCTTGACTGAAACGTAATGGCGGCCACACGAATGTTCAAAGCTTAAATCAAATTACGATTAACCTAATCATCCGATCTCAACCAAATTTTGCAACTACATACCTTTATGGAGGGAGCATCCTTTGACCAATCTAATAGGTCATTCGCCTAATAGTTTGCGGATGGCGGCCATCTTTGTGTCAGAATCGATTCCCCCTATTAATTCAAACACGGTGAAACAGAATGGAACGAAATTTGGTACAGAGATAGCACTAGCAAAGGGCATCTCAGTGTCATGATTAATATCGCCGCCATATTGACAGAAACGTAATAGCGGCCACACAAATGTTTAAAGCTTAAATCAAATTACGACTAACATAACCATTCGATCTCTACCAAACTTTGCAACAACATACCTTTATGGAGGGAGCATCCTTTGACCAATCTAATAGGTCATTAGCCTAATAGTTTGCGGATGGCGGCCATCTTTATGTCAAAATTGATTCCCCCTATTAATTCGAACACGGTGGAACCGAATGAACGAAATTTGGTACAGAGGTAGCACTAGCAAGAGGCACCTCAGTGTCATGTTTTATATCACCGCTATCTTGACGGAAACGTAATCGCGGCCACCCAAATGTTAAAAGCTAAAATGTAATTACGACCAACCTAATAATCTAGTCTCTACCAAATTTTGCAACACCATATCTTTATGTGGGAAACATATTCTGACCAAACTGCAAGAACATCAGCCCAATAGTTTGCAGATGGTGGCCAAGTATGTGTGCAAATCGATTCCCCCTATCAATTCAAACACGGCGAAACCGAATTGAACGTAATTTGGTACAGAGGTAGCACTAGCAAAGGGCACCTCATATTCATGTTTAATATCCCTATAGCACGTTGTATTTCAACAAGCTACTACAACCAACATTCAATCATACTCCTTGAAAAGGACAAAGAGTTATAACAATACCCATGCATTTAGGAGAAAGTAGGCTATATGTTCTTTACTGAACATCTTGTTGATGCATGTACGACTAAACTGATAGTGCGATATTGTTCACAATGTTTTGCTGCCATTTTCTTTGGTATAGGGATCATTATACTTTTTTCAAAATCAGCCGGTATTTTTCCATCCTTGTAGATGTTTTGTACAAGTTGGAGCAATCTCTCCTTCATACGAGGTCCGCTTTTCTTGAGGAGTTCAGCTTTGAGATTATCAATGCCTGGCTCCTTATTATCCTTCAGTCTTCGTAGAGCTAATTCAAATTCCTCTCTCAGTACTTGGAAGCCTAAATTATCTTCTGATACTTCATCTTCTTCCTCAAGAACTTCATTTTCCTGTAAATGTACACCGTCGTATAGGGTTTCAATCTAATTTTTCCACCTTTTTGCAATATCGCTATGATCATCGAGAATTACTCCCTCTGCATTACTTATGGCATTACTCTTGTTACATCTCTTGCCAAAGAAAATCTTTACCATCTAATATGCAGAATCTACATGTCCTTTAGTAGGTTTTCTTCTATCATTGTGCATATACCCTCGTAATAATTTTCTCTTGCTATTCTTGCTTTTCTGTTTATAGCATTTCGCAATCTTCTATACTCTTGTTTGACTTCCAATCTTGTTGAGCTCTTGAGTAACCGTCTTTTATCTATCATATCTAGAATTTCTTTAGTGATCCATTCCTTTCTAGGAGGTATTTCTGTTCTCCCCAAAATTTCATCAGCTGCCTCGGTCAGATCTTTTTTTAATTTGAGTCCATGAATCTTCTATAGTATTCCCTATTTCTGTGTTAGTTAACTCATCAGTTTTCTGCTGGTATGCCTCAGCAATATTCTCATCTTTCAATTTACTTATTAGCCAAGATTTGTTATTTATTTCCTGTATTCTTTTAAATTTCAGCCTGCTCTTCATCATAACGAGATTATGATCAGTTTCCACATCAGCACCCGGATAGCATCTGCAATCTTTGACTTGATTCATAAATCTCTTCTTAACTATTATATAATCAATTTGATATCTATTGATATCACCTGGTGCTTTCCAAGTGTACCTTCTTCTTTTATGATGATTAAACCATGTATTGGTGATTACAAGTTCATTTTTAGCACAAAATTCTAATAGTCTTTCGCCTCTTCCATTCCTCGTCCCCAATCCATATTTTCCTACTATGTTATCTTCCGCTCCTTCTCCGACTACAGCATTCATGTCACCTAGTATGATAAGGTTTTCCTCACCCTTTACTCTACTAATAGCTTTTTCTATTTCTTCATACACGTGATCTATTTCCTGGTCGTCATGACCTGTTGTTGGCATGTAAACTTGTACTATTATTGTGTCCCTTGGTTCTGTTTCTAGTCTAACCATTATTAATCTTTCACTGAATTGGACATATCCTTTCACTCTTATGCCCATTTCTTTATTTAGAACTATATTAATTATTTACAGTATACATTTATTAACTCACTTCTCTAATAGAAGGGTCTAATAGTTGGATCACATGTTGCCTTGTACTACTGTGTACTAGCGTACTAGTGTACTACGGATTAGATGGTGGGGTCATGTGATTAAATGGGGGAGGAGAGAATACCAGGGAGGTTAATGATCTCGCGTTGGAGAAGCAGAGATACACCTAGGTGGCGTGAGTTACGCTCAGTGCTAATGATTTCAAATTAAGGGAGATATGGTATCTCATTTGGGCACAATCGTGTTGACCGACTGAAAACCATCAAACTTTCGTTTACTAAGGAAATACAGAAAATGGCTTCAAGGACCACAATTATCTAACATGAATGTTTGACAGTAAAATGCTTTCCAGGAATGTCAACTTCCGCGTCTCCTTTTCACAAGAGAGTCAAAGAACATCCAACTGCGTATTCAAAAATCCTCTAATGGTGCTGTAGGTCTTCATAAATACAGCATTTTGTGCAATAGTGTGGGTGTATATGGCTAGGTTTAAGCTGAAAAATATTTGTCTGGCAAGTGGGAGAAAAGAGGAATGGAAGGATTGTCACATTGCTTTCCGATTCTCGCTACCTCCATAGCTAGTGAAATATATTTATCAATGTTCTCCATATATTTATGGCGGATATTATGGTCATTCGGGACAGAGAGTCAATCAAGTGCCAGCGGTGGTTCTTCTTATCGGTTAAAGTTATGTTTAGTTTATTGTGAGGTGTTGTTTTGTTAGTTTGAATAGTGCAATCCCAATAGAGCTTTTAATCTTCTTTTTCAAGCACACCTTCTGAAAAGTACTTGTGGTAAGGCGTCAGGTTAGGACGAT
This sequence comes from Meconema thalassinum, assembly GCA_946902985.2. Lineage (NCBI taxonomy): Eukaryota > Metazoa > Arthropoda > Insecta > Orthoptera > Tettigoniidae > Meconema > Meconema thalassinum. Next base: position 2,043,906,472 of record OX336388.2, read on the forward strand.
TTCGTGATGAATGACGGTGTAAGATGTCGGTGCTAGGATTTTTCAACTGCTTGAGATATGCTCAATGGTTTCTGGACCGGTATTACACTTCGTGCACATTAACACTGTATAAGTATAAGAAGCAATGAAGGAAATTGTAGAAAATTTAAAGTGGGAGTGAAGATTCAAGGAGAAATAATTTCAACTCTGAGATTTGCCGATGACATAGTCATCTTGGCCGACACGCCTGAGGTTTTGAATGAGTTTTTGAATGGTATGGACTCCGTCTTGAGGAAACAATTCATGATGAAAATTAATAAATGTAAAACAAACAAATTGGAATGCAGCCGAAATAAATCAGAATCCTCTATGGACATCAAATTGGCAGGTGAAAAACTAAAGGAAGTAGGAGACTTCTGTTACTTAGGAAGCAAAATATCCAGTGATGGACGAAGCAAAGAGGATATAAAAAGTAGGTTAGCTCAGGCAAGGAAATCATTTCTACAGAAAAGGAATCTGTTGACATCGAATATAGATTTTGGTGTTAGGAAGTCATTTTTTAAGGCCTTTGTCTGGAGCGTGGCACTCTATGGAAGTGAAACTTGGACTATTGGTGCAGCAGAAAAGAGGAGAAGGAAGGAAGGAAGCTTGTAGTTTAACGTGACCGTTAATCTTGAGATCATGAGCCACGGGACCTCCTTTTTACGTGGAATCCGAACCACAGGACATGGCATTTCACTTCGAAAATCTCACATGCATTGACCGGGAATCGAACCCGGACCGCCTTGGTGAGAGGCATACAGCTAGACCGCTGAGCCACCACGCCCCTTTCAAAAGAGGAGAATTGAAGCGTTTGAAATGTGGTGTTACAGGAGAAAGATGATGATGATGATGATGATAATTGTTGTTTTAAGGGGCCTAACATCGAGGTTATCGGCCCCACAGGAGAAAGATGAAGATCAGATGGCTAGATAGGATTACAAACGAAGAGGTATTAAGACTAGTGGGAGAGGAGAGATGTTTCTGGCGACTGCTAATGAAGAGAAGAGGTAGCTTGGTAGGACACATAGGCCAACTAAGACACCCAGGAATAGCAAGCTTAGTTATGGAAGGAAGGGTCGAGGACAAGAACTGTAGGGGTAGACCAAGGTTAGAATATGTTAAACAGATTGCGTTCGATGTAGGGTGTGGTAGCTATGTAGAGATGAAACGATTAGCTCAGGACAGGGAGACATGGAGGGCTGCATCAAACCAGTCAAAAGACTGAAGACTCAAACAACAACAACAACAACAACAACAAGTATAAGAATAGACGAATGTTTTTGTTCGCGAATTTGATGTTAGAACGTTGAAAAAAAAAGGATGGGAAGCCCTTCCGCACTGGAATATCGTAAAATACTCATTGATGTGACGAATAATGTTGTTTTGTGTGTTAGGTAGCCTATTTAGTAACATGGACTGAATATTGGGGTGTTTTGTGCAAGAAATCAATAGACCACAGAGAAAGCTATGCGTGCTTGTAAGAGCTGAATTGCATTACACAAGACAGAGATTCACGTCACTGATAGGGGAAGCGGAAGAGGGAATATCATGAACGCTCAATGAGAAATCCAGCAAAGGAAAGTGAACTGATTCGCATTACTGGCAACTGGCTCACATGCAAACCTCCAAGGGAATACAAGACGATAAGTGGTTTGTATTTTGTAAGGTACAGTCACAGTGAAAGTACTCAAATTTAATATTAGAATGTACGTCAGTTTTCTGCAAGCGTAGGCATATGACTCAATATTTGAAGGCTTCTTTCCAGTCAACAAGTTAATGGGAACCCAATCGTGTCGGCTGGTGATTATTAATATTGATATTGATATTGAAATTGATAAATTTTCACTCTTATTTTCAAACGTAGATTTTATAGCCTAAGTGTCATGGATCTGATGATGATCGCTTGACGATCGAAACTGGTCATCCTATTTCATTTATTAATCTCATCTCATGTATGCTTGCCACGGTGGGTGAGTGGTTATTGTGTCGGACTACCAACCCCAAGATTGCAGGTTCGCCCCTGGCCGTGGTAAGTGATTTTTGAAGGCGACAAAAATCACGACACTCATGTCATACGTTGTTGGCATGTTAAGGAACCCATTTGAATTCAGTACGCCGTGTTCAATGGCAAAATTAATCTCGGGATTTTCCGCCAACACAAAGTTCCTCCATTCTCTACTTGAAAGCGCTGTAGTGTCAAGGAGTTTAGATATCTAATCTCCTTGGCTTTCATAGCATTCAAAGGAACGACGAAATTCGACATGCAAGCTACCTTCTGGGTGTCAATTAACAAAGCTTGCACCAGGCACCCGAGGCCATACGATATTATTATTATTATTATTATCTCATGTAATTTTTTTTCAGGACTAGGGTATAACCCAACTCGTTTGGGTACATTCGTGTTGACCGACTGAAAAGCACCAAACTTTTGTTTTGATTGATAAATTCATTTAAAAACAAATAATAGGCAAACACATAAAATTCAATCAATAAGAATACTTATACTGTATAACGTATCGGAGCAGATGAAACATATTTAGTTAACATTCCAATGGGACAGATGGCCACGTAGTTCCGCCCCTTGAAACCTAACTAACTAACATTCCAATATTAGCAGAAATAGAGCAATAAACGACGGGGTTCACGAGCTTGGTTCGTCAAGAAACCTCTTCAGATAGGAATTAAATCGTGACCATTAAATCGTTATCAGCTATGATTCTACGAGGGGCGTACCGGTACTATAGTCTACTGTTTTAAACTTTATTTTTTCTACCCAAATTAAGTACATTACACATCAATTTTTACGTCCACCTTCTCAATATAATCTTCTTGGAACTTTATGCACTTTTGCCATCGATGTGTCAGTCTCTACAGACAAGATCCATCCGACTTCATGGCTAGGTTTGTGATTGGTGATGAGACGTGGCTCCATTACCATGAACCAGAAACGAACAGTAATAGATGCAATGGAAGCATAGGGGCAGTTCACCGCCAAAGAAATGTCGAACAGTGCCATCAGTTACCAAGCGAATGGCGACAGTGTTCTGGGACACAAAGGGCATCATCCTCATTGACTGGCTGGAATTGGGGGGCTCGATTAACAGTGCAGCACATGTGGTAACCCTTAAGCGTTTACGTCGTTCCATTCAAACTAAGCGGCCAGGAAAATGTGCTAAAGGTTCTGCAACATGACAATGCCCGCCCCCACACAATCCGAGAGACCACCGCTGCCATTGATCAAATGGGATTCACGGTGCTGCCACACCCACCATACTCTCCCTACTTGGCACCAAGTGATTGTCACCTGTTCAGGAACATGAAGAAACCTCTGCGTGGTCGCTGTCAAGGCATGGGTACGCAGCTCTCCGAAGGAATGGTTTCTGAGATCAATTTGAACCTGTGTAACCCAGACTGTTGTCACTTAACATTTTCTTAAGGATGTCAGAAATCTCTTTTTTAATAGGTCGTCATTCAGTCTCATGATGTTGCCGTAAAATCTCAGTCGTCGTTTGCGGAAATCTGTCTCGATGTTGGAGAATCTCTCTGTGATTTTGCGCGATTGTAGACGATATTCTTCAACTGTGACTTTAGGACCCAAGATTTTCCGGATGATTTTTCTTTCCGCCTTCTTGATTCTTTCGAGATCCCCTTTGTAGTTGAGGTTTAAGGTCTCGCTAGCGTAGAGTGTCTCGGGTTTAATGACAGTCGTGTAGTGTCGAATTTTTGTGTTGATGCTCATGCATCTCTTGTTGTAGATGTTCGCGATTTCCCCGTATGCTTTCCGCATTTTGAGTTCACGTGTTGTTGTTTTTGTTTTTTGTTTTTTGTGCTACTCTTTCCATACCTGTGGGTCCGATGATTTCACCCAAGTACTTGAAGTGATTAACCTTGTGTATCGTGCCGTATTTCGTGATTAAATTCTGTGTTGGAATGTGTTTTGTGGACACATTCGGTCATTGTGAAGGATATTTGCAGTCTGACCTTTTCGGCACATTCCTGTAAGACCTCGATCTGATGAATTTCCGTTCGTGAGACGTGCTTTCCGAGAGGTATAGGCTAATAAAAAATTTACGAGCCTTACAGTAGTCGCATATGATGTGTAACATCTGACATAGAAGAAACCTCACGTGAAATTGTTGATACACCGGTATTTTATAATATTATTGGCACAAATATTAATCTATTGTAAAAGGGAGTGTTTTACAGATATTGTAGTTTATAATACGGAACTCATTTTATTAGATGATTTGTAGCTTCCACCAGTACTAGCCTAAATAAAGAATACGATATGGATCAACTAGATTAATAGACGCTCATAACCTTAAATCCGTATAAATAGGCCAACTTGCGAGTAAATGCAATGTGCACAGCAGTAGATCATGAAAGGCTTGGCCAGTTCCCGGACTTCTTGATTCACAGACCAACACGTAATTTCATATGGTTTCTGTTAAAATGAATCATATTGATATGATTAGCAGCAGAGTATCAAAAAAGCAGTGCGAGAGGAGAAATATCAAGTAGGCAGTGCGAGAGTAGAAATATCAAGAAGGCAGTGCGAGAGTAGAAATATCAAGTAGGCAGTGAAGAAAAAAAGAGAGAGTCTTGGAATCGTTATGTATTATTAGTGTGTAAATAAAAAATATTTCTGTGTGTTGATGAATGTCCAGGAGGGATACGATCCAGCTGGCAGTGCGTCTTACACACGTCCGTTTGATCCACATCCGTCCCATTTTTCAAAATTACTCCCACAAAAATATCCAGCAACCGAGTGGAAAGATGTTACACATCAAAAAGCCATTCGAACAAATGGTACTTTTGCTAGTTTTAATATAATACAGAGACTACGCGCTATTTTCTAAATACGTTGTTGTTTTGCTGAGATTGGGCTATTGGAGTAAATACATGGAGATTTAAACTTTTTGTGGGAGGGAGGTCTAGGAAGAGGGAAGAAGTTGTTATGGAATTGACATTTACTAATTTACAGATATAGAACACGTTCATGTATGTACAATAAAATGACATGTGAATATGTAGAGTAATTTAAACATATTACGAGAAAAGCAGCTCACAAGTGACTCACTTTACCGATAAGGTATCATGTTACGCACGGAGTTAATCTGCATCCCTCGTGTCGTCGCACGCACACGGCGCCACCCCCTCCCCCTCCTACTGCCGCGGCACGTACCAGCGCGGGCTGGCACCCAGTCGATACCTGCTTGTGACTCCCACCAACCAACTCCGGATCCACCCGCATCGCATCGCATCGCTTCGCATTCCTCTGATTGATGTGCCCACTAGGTCAACCACCCGAGCATCAAATCTGCAAACGCATCCTTTCTGGTCGTAAAACTTGACGAGACATATTTATGTACAGTCCAATTAAAGTGTCGTCTTTCTCAGGCCCGGACTTAGAGATCCAGGGCCCCAAGGCACTTGACATTTGCCCCCCTCCCCCCCTCCCCCCACTATCTCGAAGCTATTTTGGAAATTTAGCAAATTAAATGCACTAGTACAAAACATATAATTTGTATTCGTCTTTAATGACTTTAATAAACATGAGAATAATAGCCTACAGTCTATGTTACTATAGTTACGTTATTCTATCAAATTTATAGAATCATACGACGAATTTTCTTCTGTGCCAAAGAATGAATGACGTCATCATAGTCAATTGACTGCATTATTACCGACTATGTACATTACAGAGAGTGAATTGAGCCTGTGTTAGATCTAATTCTTTACTCTCTTTAGCGCCGAAAACGACCGTTCTGCTGAGCAGTTTTACTCTGGTGTACACAACAGCATTCGGAGCACAATTCCTACGTTTGGATAAATATGCAAAAAGCCTTTTTTCGATAAGTATTTGTATAGCTTCAGTGACGATAACTCCATAACTTCATCATTAGACGACAAATGAGCTTGCAGGTGCAGACACTCGTTTTCCAAAGTCCTATCCAAGTCCCCCGGATAAAAAGTTATAAGGTTTCTGGCTCCTTCACGGATGTCTTTAGATTCCAAACGATGTAGTTTCGTAAGAAAGTCAAACTTTTTACTCAACTCCTCATAAGCAGATAAGGAAAAGGAAGCTTGTAGTTTAACGTGACCGTTAATCTGTAGATCATAAGCCACGGGACCTCCTTTTTACGTGGAATCCGAACCACAGGACATGGCATTTCACTTCGAAAATCTCACATGCATTGACCGGGAATCGAACCCGGACCGCCTTGGTGAGAAGCATACAGCTAGACCGCTGAGCCACCACGCCCCCTAAAGCAGATAAGGTTCCGCCGCCGGGGCACCTACGCCGGGGCCTTGTAGGCCTAGGCAGAAATCCGGCACTGGCCTTTCTCCTGTTCTGAAGTCCCAATTTAAAATATATCTCCAAACCACAATGTGTTCCCCAGTGCTACCATCATACTGCCCATTCACATCAGACTTTCTCCTCTATATTCATACAAGGCGTCTCGAAGATAACACTCATGCCGCTAATCAATGATGACTTGCACATTCCATTCACCAAAGATCAAATTGGAGTGGTTACGTGGAACTGATTTTGAAAACCTCTTCTGTGTGTTCAAATATTTATCATCTTGTATTATGCGTAGTATTCATTTAAATCTATTTGATTTTTCCGAGGGGAGTCAACCCGAGTCATAACGACCGATTTATTTTAATGATATAAATCTTGAATACCTTTTCACTACCGTTTTGCCTGCTCCATGAAGCGGATTTCTATATTTTTTGAAACTGTTCTTAAAGGCATTTTTATCAGCATTATTTTTTGTCAATATTGTTGTTTATAAAATTTTCTTTAATAGCCTACTCAATTTGTAACAGAACTGATCTTTTAAAGCAATCTTAGATTATATTTTCCTTTTTCTTATTTTGTTTTATGTTTTGATTAGACAGTATGTTCTATTACAACTAACAGTAAATTATTTTAAACGATTTTTTTATCGTCTTGGAAGTATAATTTACGTTTTACTGAAAAACAATTATAGTGATCATTTCACTTCTAATGCTCATTTTGTTTAATAGAATATTTCGTTAGTTTGATGCTCTTAGTTATTTACTTTTATTTATCGTATGGATTTTAGTGCCGGGAGTGTCCGAGGACATGTTCGGCTCGCCAGAGGCTGTAGCTGCTTCTAGCGGACACCCATAGGGTGAGCTACAAGTTCCTTTCAATATCAAGTAGTTCCAACTTTCGCTACCAGATATCAATGATACCTGGTGGTGAACGTTGGAACTTGATAGAGCGTTCAAACAAAATCTAACCTAGAAATTTAGCTTCACACAAGTTTAGTCTGAGGAAGGATCTTTTACATGCCATTAATCTATGACATGGGACCGCCGGCTTTACTTCCCCTCCGAAGGAAGGCTTGCTGAAAGATTTTAACGCTCTTAAGAAATCTGACGACTTCGGCCGGGTTTGAACCCGCTATCTTGGGCACAGCAGTTCAGTATGCTACCAACTACGCCACCGAAGCCGCTATGCTCTTAGTTTATTTAGTAGAACTGAAGAAGGTTACAAGATAACCGAAACTGGTATTGTAATATAACTGATAATGCATTATTGGCTATAAGGTGGATCATTCATTATACCTATTCATAGGTGAAAACTTTAATTTATACGTCATTTCGGACAAACACATAAAATTGATGTATTTCATTTCAATACATATTGTTTTAACATATTCTAAATTAAGACATACAATTCTAACTTACGGAGTAGAAACTTGCACCCTGTCCAGAAGAGAAGAAAGTAGGATTCAGGCATCCGAAATGAAGTTTATATATAAGAACAATGCTTCAAAGGACAAGGAGAGACAAAGTAAGGAACGAAACAAACAGGACAGAGGCTGGCATAGATATCAGTGCTACAAAATATTTGCAGAAGCAACGATTAGGATGGTATGGGCATCTTCAAAGAATGGGAGATGAGAGAACACCAAAAGCTTATTTCAACAAGATTATCCCAGGAAAAAGACCAGTAGGAAGACCAAAGAAGAAATGGTTGGACCAAATCAAGGATGATCTTGAAGACAAAGGGCTAGACTGGAGAAGGACTCATGAAGACCAACTATTCATGGACAGGAAAAGGTGGCGAGGGCTCGTTAACAGCACCCGGGCGACTGGAACTGGAATTTGATGATGATGATGACAGAGGGATACGTATTTAGATAGATATATGCTATCGCGAACTTTTTTGTAGACTATTTTATGCTCAATAGTATTATTGATGAAATATTGATATAGCCTATCTTCAACGGTTTTACCCGCCTAAACTGGAAAGGCGCACGGAAGTTCATTTTTCTTCGACATGCTTCAATTAAATCGTTGTTGCTCGGCTTTCTTTGGTGATAGATGAATATTTCTACATATTCAAACATTTCACGAAAAATATTTTATAGAATAGTGAAAACTGCATCAAAATCTGTCTTATAGTTCTCGAGATAATCCCGGACAAACAGGTAGACAGGCAGACAAAATCGAAGACTTTATTTTATACTGAGAGTGTAACGTTTTGAAACAGTTCATTTTAATAAGGGAATAAATAGTTAGTAGCATGACCACCTCTTGCTGGCATTGCAAGGAGTCTAGCACTTGGGCTATGGCATTCTTTGTGATGCCCTAGTAATGGGTGGAAGTGGACCTTGCCCTATGGAGTTCCATATCTGTATAGATATTCTTTTTAGATAGTCAGTTGTTCTGATTCTTTTTGTTAAGAGGAATAGATGACAGTAGGCTTGTTTTAGAATGGATTGTGATTTGGAAAGGAAGGAAAATGGAGAGTTTAGTATCTGTTTGTTGAGAGAAAAAGAAGGAGTTTATGTTTATAAAATAAAGATTTCCTTATTGTGCTAAAACAACCACCACCCCTATACTTAGTACAGTTAAAATTTGACCCACCAACGTGAGGAACGAACAAGAAAATGAAGGAATATGGTGACTAGGATGAAAAATGAGTAACATACGTGAGTATGATGCAAGCCAGATTAGGAAAGTGAGGTTTAATCTGTTGTGATAATAGAAGTAGGATGTGGAGTCATGTTGGACAAAATGCTCATGGAGCAGATGATGAAGATCGGTGAAAATGTAGGTAAACAGATAGTTAGTTAGTTAGTTATTGTTGTTTTAAGGGGCGGAACTACGAGGTCATCTGCCCCTCTTAACACAGATTAAAGAATACAAATTTTGAATTGAATTTAAAATTTTGAGGTGGACATCTAAATTTAAAAAGACCAAATATTAATAAAACAAAAACAAACAATTAAATAGAAAATAAAAATTATAAAAATAAACAAAAATTACGGAAAAAACAAAACATTATCATTCAAAAACGAACAAGTCGTTGAGTCAATGTTCACTGGAAAATTTAGATTGCTGGCCCTAACCCACTCTCACCTATAAAGCGGATAACGCGATCAGCAGCCACCGCGTCATCGGCTAATATAAGTTTGAGTGTCGTCTGCAAACCAAGGTTTCTCGGTGAAAATGTGGGCCACGGTAAATACGGCTCCACAGGTACAAAGTGGGGGGTCTTCCCTTCTCATTAGGTACGAGTGGGTGGATCTTGTATGACCTATCCTTAGCCTACACAAAATGACGGACTCTCTCCGGGCCCGGAAGGAGCTCCGCCACACGCGAGTAGTTCCCTTGATCGCTCTCAGTTTACTGGGCAGTGGGTCAGCTAGCCACTGACTCTCCCAAAAAGCCAGAACTTGTAGGCGTAACTGAGAGCGAATATCTCTAGTGGGTACCTCCATTGGTCGAGGTGGTAGTGATACCGCCTCTTTTGCAGCTTGATCTGCTAACTCATTTCCCGCAATTCCCATGTGGCTTGGAAGCCACAGAAAGGTGATTCGAGTGTCAGTGTGGCACAGCCCGGCTAGTAGGTCGTGGATTCGCTGCACTAGGGGGTGTTGCGGGAAACATGTAGCAATTGACTGCAACGAACTCAAAGAGTCGGTACACACGAGAAAGTGGATTCGAGCATCCTGTAGTGCAAACTGCAGAGCTTCATAGATGGCAACGAGCTCTGCAGTAAACACACTACAGGCCTCAGGTAAAGAGATCTTGGTATTTGCACCATCAATAACGTAAGCACAACCCACCTTCTAGTCCACCTTCGAACCATCCGTGTATAGAATGCCAGCGTCCGGAAATTGGTGAACTATGCTGTGGAACTGCCTCCGGTAAACGGAGGCATCCGTGTTCACCTTAGGACCTCGGTGCAGATCTAACTGAATTTCCGGACGCGGGACTTGCCACGGAGGCACCTCGCTAGATGTCCGGATCATACAGGGACCTACAGCCACTCCTATTTCAGTACACGAGCTATCAAGTCTAATACCAACCGGCCTCCACGAGGCCGGTTGGCGTACCCCTGGTGGTTTTGTGTACCGAAGAGAGCTTGATAGGTCGGATGTTGCGGCATTTGACGCACATTGGCAGCATATGCTAATAGCATATGTTGGCGTCTATAATTTAAAGGTGGAACACCCGATTCGGCGAGTAGGCTGGGTATCGGGCTGGTCCGGAAGGCACCGGTAGCCAGCCTAACGCCACTATGGTGGATACTGTCCAGCATTTTCAAGGTTGCCGGCCTTGCTGAACCGTATGCCGCAGAACCATAGTCTAGCCGGGACAGGACGAGGGCTTGGTAGAACCGTAGCAGCACCGCACGGTCAGCCCCCCACGTAGTGCCACTAAGAAACCTGAGCATGTTCAGTTTCCTGAGACATGTCATTTTCAATTGCCGTATATGGTGCTGCCACGTTAACTTGCTGTCAAAATGGAGCCCCAGGAAGCGATAAGTGGCAACCAACGGCAACGCAGCATCCCTGAGATGTAGTTCAGGGTGTAAATGTAGCCTCCGTAGCCGACAAAAATGGACGACGGAGGTTTTCGCTGCTGAAAAACGAAAACCCCGGTCGTGAGCCCACCTGTCGACCCGGTTGATAGCTAGCTGCAATTGCCGTTCCACGACTGCCATACTTCCAGAGCTGTAATGCAGAGCTAAATCGTCTACATACAGCGATGGAACTACCGCGGACCCAGCGGCGGCAACAATGCCATTAATGGCAATCGCGAACAAGGTGACACTCAGCACTGAACCCTGAGGAACTCCATTTTCTTGGGTATAGTATTGCGATAATGTCCTACCGACCCTTACACGGAAGAGTCGGACGGACATGAAATTCGCAATGAAAGTCGGTAAGTTACCACGGAGTCCCCACTTGTGAAGGGTGGAAAGGATCCCGTAGCGCCATGTGGTGTCGTAGGCTTTCTCGAGGTCAAAGAAAACCGTGACTAGGTGCTGCTTTCGGAAAAAGCCTCCTGTATGGCGCTCTCAAGTCGCACCAGATGGTCAGTGGTGGACCTATGAGAGCGAAATCCACATTGGTACTCAGACAGGAGACCTATATCCTCCAAGAACCACACCAATCGACGGTTCACCATCTTTTCGAGCAGCTTACATAGGCCATTTGTCAAACAAATGGGCCTATAGCTGCTTACAAACTTGGGATCCTTTCCAGCCTTAGGAATCGGTATCACGATCCCCTCTCGCCATTGAGATGGAAACTCCCCTTCAATCCATATACGATTGAAGAGGATCAACAGTTTTTTTTATACTGGATTCGCACAGATGTTTTAACATTTGATTATGTATGTTATCCGGTCCAGGAGCCGTATCCCTGCACAGTGCAAGCGCACTGCGCAGTTCCCATTCAGAGAATGGTACATTATAGGACTCCGAAGCAGCAGTGGCAAAGGACAAGGGGTGAGTCTCTGCCTCCCGCTTCAGAGAAAGAAATGTAGGATCGTAACTCCCGGAGCAGGATACATCGGAGAAGTGCGAGCCAATGCTGTTGGCAATGGCGAGATGGTCCGTGATGATGTCTCCATTGATGGACACTCCAGGTATCGACAGTGTTGTCGGGAGTCCGGAGATCCGACGAAGCTTAGTACACACTTGAGATGAAGGAGTATGCGCCGTCATGGACGACACATACTTTTCCCACGTCGTTTTCTTACTCTCCCGAATCAGATATCGGGCTCTAGCACGCATCCTTCTGAAGGTGATAAGGTTGGCCATAGTGTTTTGCCTCCGATAGCATTTGAAAGCACGTCGACGATCTTTAATGGCTGCTGCAATCTCGGCTGTCCACCAAGGGACAAGCTTCCGGCGTGAGTTGCCGGATGAGGAAGGTATTGTTTCCTCAGCAGTAGCCAAAATACCATTCGTTATATGAATGGTATGATCGTCGACACTCTCAAAGGTATCTTCGGCAAACACCGCACGTGCCGTGAATGTTGGCCAATCAGCCCGACGGAGAAGCCATCGACTTGGTAACTCGATGGCTCTCTGGTTAGGAAGAGTAACGATAATTGGAAAATGGTCACTATTACAAAGGTCATCGTGTACACCCCACTGTAGCAGGGGAACCAGCGCACGATTGCACAGGGTAATATCGATACTTGAATAAGTACCGTGTGCAATAGAGAAGTGCGTAGGCTCCCCTGTGTTCAACAGACACAGGTCCAGCCGCCTGATCAGCCTCTCAAAATCTCTCCCTTTACCGCTAGTGGTAGCGGAGCCCCAGATGGTGTTGTGGGCATTAACATCTCCCAGAAGGAGGAAAGGAGGGGGGAGCTGAGAGACTAGATCCACCAGCTGGTCGTAATCCGGCTGAGAATCAGGCGGGATGTACACGTTACATACTGTTGCCATTACTGGCAACGAAGTACGAACTGCAACTGCCTCTAGCTGAGTACGCAACGGCACCTCTTCACTAAAGTGGCTAGAGTGGACGAGAGTGCAGACGCCACCAGCGGCCACAGCTCCGTCCACCCGGTCTTTAGAGAAGAGTTTGAAGTGACGCATTGTTGTCTCATGTCCAGGACGAAACCTGGATTCCTGAAGACAGACAATGGTTGCCGAAAACGAAGATATTAATTGTCGTAACTCAGCGAGATGAACAGAATAGCTATTACAGTTCCATTGTAATAGTGCCATGGTGTGGACTTAAGTAGAAATGGGTCTTCTACTTATGCTTGACCGTTTGCCACCCTTCCCCAGCTCTAGTTGGAGATGATGGGGCAGGAGAGCACACCTCAATCTCCACATCTCCGTCCGAAGACGAAGAAAATGGAGCGGGCGCTCTCTTGGGTTGCGCGCGGTCGTCGTCGGACCTCACGAGTCTCGCTCTTGGGGAAGAGCGAGAGCGGTGTCGAGGGACTTTCTCCCGGTCCGAAGACTGGGTGTCTGTCCCCGACACGCCCCGAAGAGATTTCTTCTTGGATCGGCGCCGACGCGTGTTTGGGGAAGTAGATGGTCCCTTCCCCACAGACGCCGGGTCCTTATAAAACAAGGTCGCTCCTGCTGGCACCGCTCCACTGGTAGTGGTGGGAGCGGGATGGTCAGCAGATACGTGAGCAGCCCTGCCTTTAGGAGAGGAAGAGAAACGGCGCTGAACCGTTCCCCTCTCCTCCGCCGATCTATTTTCTTTTCTATAGGGGAGTTCCTCCATACGTACGGGCTTGGCTTCAGCAGGCTTCGCTCCCTTGGTGGTAATGGGAGCGGAAAGGCCAGCAGAGACAGTAGCCATCCCGTCAGCAGGAGGGCGAGAGAGACGGCGGCGAACCGTCTCCCTCTTCTCCCCTATATTTTTCGTATTAGGTGGGCTGGAAGAAGGACCAGCCCTGGTCGGCAAAGTCTTCTTTCCCCCTTTAGCTGGGGAAGACTTGTTCGCCGAAGTCCTCTTCTTCTCCGATTGCGCCGGTTTAGATGGTATAACCGGCGCCTTCTTTTGCTGGGCCGAAGAAGGTTGTTGTACCTCCTTCGGGCTGACATTTTTCGCTGGTACAGCGAGGGGTGATTTTAATACTGCTGATAATACGGGCGTCGAGGGTACTACACTCGGTAAAGATGCGGCAGGGGTGAATGAGGGCGTCGTTGCAGCTGCAAACGATACCCGATATTCGGGGGCATTCATATCACGGTACCTCTTGCGAGCGTCGTGATATGAAAGCCTATCAAGAGTTCTTATTTCTTGAATTTTTGCTTCCTTACAGAACTCAGGGCACTGCTTCGATCGTGGAGAGTGGCTTCCTTGGCAGTTAGGACAAATCGGGGGAGGCGTACACCTCTCACCCTCATGTGTCCCCTTGCCACACTCTCTACACACGGCCTTGGCAGTGCACCTGGCGGAAACATGCCCGAATTTCTGGCATTGATAGCAGCGCATAGGTGGAGGGATGTACGGTCGAACATCGCAGTGGTACGATGTGACCTTCACCTGCTTAGGTACTACATCACCCTCAAAATGGAGAATAAAAGCGCCGGTATCGACGCTGTTCTCCCTAATCTTTCGGTTGATGCGCCTAATCTTGGTGACGCCTCTCTTCCCCAGATCCCGCAACAATTCCGCATCGCTATTTAAAATGAGGTCACGATGGAAAATAACTCCTCGGACCTCATTCAGCGTTTCGTGTTTTGAGACCTTAACGGGAATTTCGCCGAATTGCGTGCATTCCAGCAACGCTTCGGTTTGCTTCCGATCAACGGTGTGCAGCAGCAGCTGACCGTTCCGGAGCTTGGAAATCCCGCTTAGGTCCCCAAATTTCCCCTCGATTTCCTCAGAAAAAATTATTGATTTTACTAGTTTAAAATTACCCCCGTCAGTCCTCGTAGCTACCAGGTAGCGAGGAGACTTATCAGCGGGGAATCTTCTATTAAAGGCTTCATCCCAAGGCGTATACACCTTGGGATTAGCTCGACACTCAAGAGACGGCTTTTTAAGGGTGCCACCCTGTACAGGTGTCCGTGATCGCTTTGATGGCATCCCGGACGAAATCCTCCCCGAATACTGCCCACTCCGAACGGGGGCTATCACTGTGGGCGCCACCCAGCCAAGGCAATACCTACCTGGCATAGCAGATATTGCCCGGGGTCCCAGTGCCTCGAACAGGCACTTCCCCCTCGGCATGCACAGGATTTATTCAGCTCCAGTATTCGGCCATGCAGGGACCTTCGTTGTAAGGCGGATACTACTGTAGGGTACATGGCGCACCCACCTGACAGGGTGGGGCATACCGTCTAGGCTTTCTGGCCAGATGGCCAAGCTGGTGGCCCTTCCCCTAACAGCACGCATGTTTATTTCTATAGGTCAAACCAGAGCTGGGACCAGAACACCAAAATTGACCTTTATAAGGCCCCCTCTAAGTCGCCTTTTACGACAGGCAGGGGATACCGTGGATGAATTCTGCCCTCCCCATCCACAGGGGGTCTGAACAAATCAAAACTGGCAAGTTATTCGGCCATGTCGGCCCTATTAGTCGCCTCCTACGACAGGCAGGGCATACCGTGGGTGTATTCTATCCCGCACCCACACGGGGGGTAAACAGATAGAATTAATGAAAGCACATATAGAGGAGAAGCTTGATTCAACAAGTGATTTATTTGAAAAGAAGCAGGAAAATTATCAGAGAGGTGGGGGGCGTAAAGAAAATGTTAATGAAGGTAAAGAAAATGGAGAAGAGAAAAAGGATTTACAAGAGGGAGAACAAGGTGAAGGAAAACAAGGTCAAATGGAGGAGGATAAAACTGAAGACAAGGAAGAAGATGAGATAGAGGACAAGGTGAAGGAAAGAGTGAAGGACAAGATTGAGGAGGAGAAAGACTACATACAGGAAGAAGATAAGGTGAAGAAGAAACGGTTGAGAACAAGGTGGACGAAGATAAAGGAACTGTTGAGCATGATAAGACAGATGAGGAAGAGGAGGAAAATGTAGAAGGGAAGAAGAGAGAAGCGGTTGAGAAGGAATACAAGGAGGATAAATAAAAGGATGAGATGGAAGGCAGAAGAAGGAGGAGGAAGACTAAGTGAAGAACAGAAGAAAAAAATAAGCTGATAAAGAAAAGGAAGATAAAAGGGACAATGGGAAAGAGGAAAGAAAAGATAAGAAGAAAGGAACTGTTGAGTAAGCTAAGGCAGATGAGGAAAATGAGGATGAGAAGGAAAGAGAAGCAGGAAGGAAAGGCGAAGAAGAAAAAGAAGGGAAAGGAGAAGAAGGAGAAACAGAAGAAAGGGAAGGGTAAGGAGGAAGGTAAAGAAGGAGGAGAGGTCAAAGAAGGTGAAGAAGGAAAGAAAGCAGATGAAGGAAGGAAAGAGGTAGAAGAGAAAGGACAAATGAAAGTTCAAGCCCTGACAAATTTGAGAAAATTGGGTTGCGGCATTTTGTGCTCAATGGTATCAAGAGAGTGGATATCTGAAACCCGTCCCAATTTAGAAACACGTGATTCTTGTCATGGTCCAGAGAAGAGATGTTGTGGCATGTACTCGATGGGCTCAGAGAAAACAGTGACATTCCATCTTTCCATAATCAATGTGTTGTTGAATGATCCAATAGACTTAATAGTAACATCCGATCAATGTGAACATAGTGTTTATTGGTAGTTTTAGTTAGTGTATTTGTTATGTTTTGTAATTTGTGCTCTGTGATTTTCATTTTATGTATGTGATCCTCACGTGCTTCTCACGTGAGAATCGCATAGGGGTCGAATGAAACAGTTCATTTCATTAAGGGAATAAATAGTTAGTAGCATGGCCACCTCTTGCTGGCATTGCAAGGATTGATGTCCTAGTAATGGGTGGTAGGGGACCTTGCCCTATGGAGTTCCATATCTGTATAGATATTATTTTTAGATAGTCAGTTGTTATGATTCTTTCTGTTAAGAATAGAAGATAGTAGGCTTTTTTTTAGTATGGATTGTGATTTGGAAAGGATGAAACTTTGAGAGTTTAGTATCTGTTTGTTGAGAGAAAAAGAAGGCTTTTATGCTTATAAAATAAAGATTTCCTTATTGTGCTAAAACAACCACCACCCCAATATTTAGTACAGTTACAGTTTCTCAATAGTGTATCCCACTGTAGTGGTGACAAAAGTAATACCTTAGTGCCCCTAAGTTGGGCGACCATTATGTAACGCTTATTAATCATATACCTAATTACCAGGGTGGGCGCCAGTCTTTAAGATTAGATCTTAAGGACAAATTTAGAAAATGTTAATATATACAGGCTGTATCTTAATACCGACAAAAGAAAATCAGGGACGCTCTGCGTGTTATATAAAAAATGATGCTGCAATCGGATTGCCGGAGAAAAATTTTTCTTTCGAGAAAATGAGGTTACTTTGTTACTTCCGGGCGAGCGATTCAAATACGAACTCGCCGTTCGCAAGCCGCTGGCCACTGCTGTGCTTCAGGCAAGGGAAGGGAGTGTGATAGAAGGAGACAGAGATATGCTGGTGGGAACGCGCAAGTTTTCTCGTTCGCCTCGCGCAGAATTGTCCTTGTCCCTTTCAGGCAATATCCAAATTTCTTAACTAAGCGAACCCAGAGGCTCACATCGAGTGGGGCGTGGGTTGGCGACCATGGGACCCCAGCTGAGGACGGCATTACTTCTACTTACTTGTGCGGGCTCCTCTCTGTTATCTTTCCTATCGACCTCCCTTGGTCAACTCTTGATCTCTTCCGACCCCGACGGAATTAGGGTATCCGAGGCCTAGAGAGTCTCTTCCTTTCCCGCCTTAATTGGCCCTTCTCTCATTTTTCCGGATCCGTCATTCTTCGAGGCTTTCGCCTTCTTTTTCTTTTACATTTTTTACGTCCTTTCAATTCCAATTACATTTTTACGTCTTTTCAATCTAAATTCCGTTTTGTGAGTTTCTTCAATCTAAATTACATTTTGCACGTACTTTCAATCTACAGTCAATTGAATTTTGTAAGCGCTTTGATTTTCAGTTGCATTTTGTGAGTATTTTGAAATTTAATTGCATTTTGTTAGTATTTTCAACCCCAATTGCATTCTGCCGGCATTTTCATTCTAAATCGCATTTTGATTTTGAATCTAAATTGCATTTTTTTAGTATTTTGAATCTAACTTGCCTTTTTTCAGGTATTTTGAATCTAAATTCCTCTTTTTGCCTATTTTCACTCTAAATTCCATTTTGTGAGTCTTTCTTCCATCTAAATGTACCTTTTGTGAGCATTTACAATCTAAATTGCATATTGTAAGCATTTTCGATCTCACTTGCATTTTGTAAGTATTGTATTTGCAATCTACATGGCATTTTGTAAGTATTTTGCATCGTAGGTGCCGACATTTTATGAGTGTTTTGAATTGCAATCGCTTTTTGCTGGTATTTTCAATCTTGGGTGGCATTTTGAATCTAAATTGCATTTTGTGAGTACTGTATTATGAATTTCTATTGCATTTTGTAAGTATTTTCAACCTCAATTGCATTTTGTAAGTATGGCCAATCTACATTGCATTTTGTAAGTCTTATAAGTCTACATTGCATTTTGTGGGTATTTCGAATCTAACTTGCATTTTGTATGTATTTTGAATCTAAACTCTATTTTGTGCGTATTTTCCATCGAAATTCCACTTTGTCAGTCTTTTTGCTTTAACGTGCCTTTTTTGAGTGCTATCAGTCGAAGTTACAGTTCGTACGTGTTTTCAGTCTACCTTGGCTTTAGTTATGGTTTCCATTTCATTGTCATTTTTCCTATCACCCAGACCATTAGGGGCCGATAAACTCGATGTTAGGCCTCTTAAAAGAATGATTAACATCAACATCATCATCATCATCATCATCATCTGTCTACTAAGCAGCCGAAATCACACACACAGTACAAGGACTCACAGTAATAATGACACACTTGCCAGTCATGAAATGTATCCGATAGTTCCTCTTCTCGTCTTGTAACTGTTTTGTAGGGTCTGTGATGAAAACCACAACAAGTCCCACGTTTTGCTACCAAGTGTAACGGATTCCCTGACGGGTGCTTACCTACAACTAGTCTGACTATGATTGATTGATTGAATGGGCGCCAAGGCATCAACTTCAAGTTGAAACCTAAATTTATATTTATCAACACCTAGCTTGCGTAGAACACATGTATAAGTCTTCACACTCAGACCGTGGTATGATGGAATCATTAACCCAGATAACATTTGCATTGGGAGAAGGAGGTTGTTTTATATCTAATGCTACCTACTGGAATCAAAGATTGCATTATGTAAGGAATTAACTTAATTGTCAGAAAAACATATCAGTGGTAATTTGAATAATACTAATAATAATAATAATAATAATAATGGAGCAAAATAATTTATCATTACCACGAGCTAAGTATTTGAATTCGGAGGTTGGATGAATTTACAGAAGTTAAGATTACTTCCAAGCTTGAATTTACAGAATTAACGGAGAGAATTAAACAAAATAGAGAGAGAGTGTGTTTAGGCCAGTACCGCTCACCCTTGGAGATGCTTTCTCACACGTGCTAGTTGATTCTGTTGAGAATGTTGTTGAATGTAGATCGTCATCTTCTGCGTTGGTTGATGTGTTGCGAATATAATTGAAGTTATACTGTTTTAGTGGCGGATCTAAATCATAGAGCCACGATACGCGGCTTGCCATGACACTGCAGCACGTGCAATACCCATGACGAACGGTCAGTGGAGTATACAGATTTGACGATGTCCACCATGGAACGTAATAAATGTTTGTCCGCTCGGAACAGAATTTGTCACAAGAATAGTCCTTTCTTCTCGGCGCGCGAACACTATATCACCAAGCCACGGCTCCCCTCCAGAGTTCCACTTGCAGTCTCTCCTCTCGCCGGCTTGACCAATCCCCGTGCGTCTCCATGACGTAGGATTCACCTCGCTATTGCCCGCTCTCCTCTTGATTGTTGGGCGCCCAAGCGTTCGTTCCCGCCAACAAAGTTCATTCTTTTCCGCATGATGCTTGCTTGCAGATTTTCCGTTTGGATCAATACGCCTTTTTTTTAAACTGTACTGTTGGAAATGTTCCCTCGGTTTCGAAATCATGTCGTTGACCTCGATGTCTAATCCTGTGGCTGTACTTCCCGATGACGCACAACTCTCTACAAGCCCTAACTGAATAACATAAGTCCTGACTCTCCGCAATCAAATAATTTGCCGTGTAATGGATTTCGGAATAATCCGATTGATAGTGTTTTCTAGAAATAGAAATACTATCTGTATGCGTTATGCAATTTTAAAAGCTCCAAAATAAAATACGACATGAATAATAATCTTCTTCTTCTTCTTCTCTTTACATCATTCCCACTCCTATGTGGGGTCGATGTTTCTGACAGCTCTCCTCCATTTAGCCCGGTCATGCACATCCTCTTCTGACAACTGTTTTTCTCTGAGGTCCTCCTGTACACAATCCATCCATCTTCGTTTAGGTCTGCCTCGCATTCTCACTCCCTGTATTTGCATGTCTAGCATCTTCCTCCCCACGTAGGATTCATCCCTTCTTCTCACATGCCCGTACCATTGAAGTCGCTTTTCTTGTATCTTCTTTGATATTTCCACAACCTTCAATGTTCCTCTTATTTTGACATTTTCCACTCTATTACGCTTAGTCACTCCACTCATCCACCTGAGTATTTTCATTTCCGTGACGTCAAGCCTGTGTGTGTGCGTTTTGAGTGCAGGCCATGTTTCAGAGCCATACAGCAATGCAGGTCTTGCGACAGTTTTATATATTTTCCCCTTAACCTTAGGCTTGATCCTGCGGTCACAGAGCACTCCTGACATTTTCCTCCAGTTCATCCATCCTACCTGAATCCTGTGTGACACTTCCTGAACCAGATTTCCATCTCCAGTCACCACCGAACCCAGATATTTGAACTCATCCACTCTATTTAACGTTTCCCCTTGCATTCTGATCTCACAGTCTTGGTCTGTATTGAACCTCATATACTCTGTCTTCTTCCTGCTAATCCTGAGTCCTCTGTCTTCCAAGACTGCCCTCCACTGTTCCAGTTTTTCTTCTATGACATCTTTGGTGGTACTACACAACACAATATCGTCCGCAAACATCATGCACCAGGGGGCTTGGTCTCGTAATCCACAAGACATTTCGTCCAGAATTAGGTCAAACAGATATGGACTTAAAGCCGAACCTTGGTGTAAACCTACTCGAACCGGAATCCAATCTGTAAGTCCAACGCTGCTTCTAATCAGTGTTCTTGCGTCTTTGTACATTTACTGAACCAACTGCACGTACTTCTCTGGGACTCCCATCGCTCGTAAACATCTCCAGACTTCTCCTCGGGGCACCCGGTCATATGCTTTCTCTAGGTCCATGAATGCGAAGTGTAATCCCTTTTGTCTTTCACGATACTTTTCCATTACTTGTCTCAGGGCAAACACTGCGTCTGTGGTCCCTTTTCCTGGCATGAAGCCGAATTGTTGCTCGCCAATGCTAGTCTCCTCCCGGATCCTCTTGTCTATCACTCTTTCCCTGATTTTCATGGTATGGGACATTAACTTAATGCCCCTGTAGTTTGCACAATCCTGAATATCCCCCTTCTCTTTATATATAGGCACTAAAATACTTTCTCTCCATTCATCAGGTATTGTTTCCTGAGAGTACATTTTTGCATTAAATCCAGCAACATGTCGATTCCATCTTTCTCTAGATACTTCCACACTTCAACTGGTATTTCATCGGGTCCTGTTGCCTTTCCGTTTTTCATTTTCCTAAGTGCTAATGTTACTTCCTCTTTTCTAATATCCATTGTCAGACCCTGGTGTTTTTCTCCTTCTCCTAAATATACCCTTGGGTTCTCTTCATTGAGAAGTTTTCCATAGTAGTTTCTCCATTTGCACTTGATGTCGGAATGGTCCGTTAATACTAGACCATTTTCATCTTTGAACTGCTTTATTTGGGTGTAGTCCTTCTTGTCTTTATCTCTCGCCTGCGCTATTCTGAAAATTTTTCTTTCACCTTCTGTAGTTTCCAACTCTTCGTACAGCCGATCCATCATTTGTGCCTTTGACTGTGCTACTACCTTCTTTGCTTCCTTATTACATCTCTTGTAGTTCTCTTTATCCTCTTGTCTACCTGACGTATCCCATAACTTCTTTGCATCACTTTTGGCTTTCACGATCTTCTGTACCTCCTCATTCCACCACCATGTTTCTTTGTCAGCTAGTGGTTTCTTGCCAGAAGTTCTCCCTAGCACTTCAGTTCCTACCCTCCTTATCAAACTGCTGTTGTGCGTCCACCACTCCTGCACATCATTGCAAAGAACCACTCCATTGAGTACTTTCTCCTTAAACTGGTCCTTCAACGCCTCTTCATTTAATCTCCACCACTTCATTTGTGTTAAGACTCGCACAGGTCTGCCTTTCTTCCTAATCTTCATTTTCCAGTCCATGACTACCGTCCTATGCTGTGCTGCCACTGCTTCACCATTAAAAACTTTACAGTTTTGTATTTCCCTTAATTGAGACCTTTTACACATTAAGAAGTCAATCTGGCTTTCTCTGGTCCCACTCTTGTAAGTCATATATTGACCTGTGTTTTTCTCGAACCATGTATTCACAATCGCCAAATCATATGCCATCGCACAATCCACGATTCTATGTCCTTCATCATTCCTCACTCCTACTCCCCAGCCTCCATGTACTCTTTCGATTGTATCTCGACTCCTTCCGACATGTCCATTTAAGTCACCACCCACTATCAATCTTTCATTCGCTGGTATATCTCTAAGCTCACGATCCATATTGAACCCTTATTAATCAGTCGATGAATAAGTCTTCATGATTTTATTATTATTATTACTGATGCCCAGGCAGTACATGTTGAAATTGACAAAGGGAAGGCAAGGTAGTGTGTTGCAACGATTACAACAGAAGCAGCTTGGTAGTTAGTCCTGAAGACGACCGGTTAAGCCGAGTTCAAGGACAAATTCTGTACCAATGCGCACCTAAATTTGAGTCATTATGGGAGTGTCATGAGTAAAGTTTCAACCGATCCAGGATTGAATCAGCCAATCAGAAGAGACCACGCCAAAGCCACGCGGTGAATTGCGTACCCTGGAAAAAGGCGCGGAAACGCATATCTAAAGAACCACCGATCCTAATTAATTCCGCATAAGTGCATTGAGACGTTTGGATAAAATGAAGAAGATTGATACTAGTCCCAAGTTTGTGAGGTGAAAACTCCAGATTAGTTTTACAAATTCTCCCCACCCTACCTCATTCTGTCAGTTTCCAATAAATTGATCGGTGATGAGCTGTTTAGAACACAACTTTATTGAGCTCTGGTGAGCAACGTTCACGTCAGTCTGCGTCACGATTTTCAAGCTCTAATGAGCATACTTTACTAACATTTCACTTTGTGCTCAAGGGAGCAGTGTTCACGTGTAGCAGTGGAGATCCCTAGACGAGATAAGGGCTGCAAGATAGACATGTTTAAGACTTGTCTTCAAGCCAGTTGCGATGAGTTTGAAGGGTGTAATTTTATGTAAATTTTGTATTATATTTTTGAGTGATATTTGTGCGTGTGTTAAGCAAATGCTGAGATAGGGCAAGTCTTCGATCAGTAATCGCATAGGACACTATTGTGAGTGAAAGTAGTAGCTCACAGCGATTATAGCTAGGCAATATTATTAACATTGAACATTTCTGTCCAAGAAGCTACGCCAAGATGTCTGATGTACGGTCGTGTGATGGAATGATGTGCATCGCCTCTACAACAACTTACGAAATGACTGTTACACCCCCCAAAACTGAGTCTCATAAGCTTCTTTGCAAGGGTTCAATATCTTCCCAGAAGGATATTTTCTCTTCCTCATCGCAACCCACTTGCGGAGCATAAACACACACAATGTTTACCAATTGTCCATCAAGACACAGTTTGATGCTCATTATCCTGTCACTCCTTCTCTTAACTTGGACCATGGTCTCCTTTATGTCTCGGGAGAGGATTATTCCCACTCCATTCCTCCCATCCTTGTCTGCTCCACTGTATAGTAGCTTATAGCCACTACCCAACTCTCTAGCCCTATTTCCCTTCCATCTAGTCTCTTGCACACACAATATTTTCACCTTCCTCCTTTCCATGAGATCCACTAACTCCCTTCCTTTCCCAGTCATTGTTCCTACATTCAGTGTGCCTATTCTTCGTAACTCACCATATTTTTGAGCTAGCCTCTTTAGCCGGGTTCGCTCGTGACCCAGTAGCCCTAGCCCATTTCTCACAGGGGTCGGGCGAAATCCCTGCACGTCGCTTCTGGGGTACGCCCTAGCATTTTCCGAGGCTAAACTAAGATTCGCTGTCATATTTTGTTTTTGGCATAGTTTTCCGGCCACATGCCCTTGCCGACGCCAAGCCTTTTATACCTACGGCCAGGTAGTAAATCAGCCGCCCCTCACATGGGGAACAGACGCTGTTTGTAGCCGCCCGCTCCGGGTCAGACGCTATGGTTGATATCAGTCTCTGAAGTGAGAGCGATACCTTTTACTCAATTTCCCGAGCACTGGGATGCCACTTCCACCAACTGCACTGTACCGAAGGACTCCTTCCCCACTGCAGGCACCGTTGTGGTCTTCACTCATAACCCCGAGCTGGGCCCTCCATATTTATGACCCCTGGAGAGAGGGTGTCCCAGCATTGTAAAGCCCCCAGGAATTGGGCTACCTGTTGTTCCGCGGGTTCTATTGGAGGGTATTTGAACCAACCCTACTAGTGCTGTAGGGCCCCCCTATCCGCCACCTGGGGACGCGCCCTCTAGAGGTTACAGGTTCCCCCGAGGGACATGAATAATAATAATAATAATAAATAAATATAAATTAAATTCAATTAACTAGGCCAAATAATTGCCGCGTTTACATAAACATTAAATATCCCCATCTGACTTATGTCAGTGGCGTAAAACCCTACGAAAAACATGTTACATTTCGCCTCGGATCATCAGGTGATTTACTGTAAACACGGTACTTCACGTGATTATCCCAGACACGTTTTAAAAAAAATCCCCAACCAAAATACAAATTACACAAATGAAATCACCCGAAGTACATACATAAACACTCATAATTTTCATCACGCACTTTGCGTCAAAGTTAGTTTCACTGTTGTATTGCTCTAGGCAATCCGTCGAATGTTTGTCATTTTCACAAATGTTCTTCGGATATATCCGCCTCTCAACAATTCTATGTGGGAAGAATGTACATATAGTCATGTGTAATCCCTGTGTATCTTCACTACTCCACACGCATTGAAGGTGTTCAGATGTAATCCACCACAGAACTACTTCACAAAAAGTGGTTGTTCCTTTCTTCTTTTCTAACAATTACAAATTACACGGTACACACGAGCACACGATCACACAGTCGTGGTTACGCGTCGTGACCATAGTACCCACTCTCTCTGAAAATTACATAAAATTTCTAAACTTCTGGGGGGAAAAAAATGGGAAGCACACATTACATTCAGTATAACACAAAATTATTCTGTGCCGTAAATTCCCCTAACTTACTGAGTTCCCGTAGACCAATTTCTACCTCACACCAGTTCACATCACTCCATATTTCTGTCAATCAGTAGACCACAACCCAGACCAGTCACCTCCTCGCGATCCTGACCTAGTTGCCACAACTCACAAATAATACTTACCTGTATGTACTAATTACCTTGAGGTAACCTACCTCGTACACATAATAGATCATATTTCATAAATTCACACTCACAGATCTTACATGGTGAGGTCGCAAACAGAGATCACGTGTGCAGATATGTATGAATTTCATGAAGGACTGTCTCGCATTCTGGTGGCCCATCTTTTGTCTCGTGGACGCCTAAGCAAACGTGCCCTGTACAAGCGCTGCCCCATCTCTTGGAGACAAATGGGACCCCACCAGCGCTGCCAAATTCTGGCCTTGGTGTATCGAGGCACTTTAGCGCTCAACAGCATCCGACAATCCCGACATCTTTCCCTGTACCCCTCTTGTGGCCCCTGATACGCCTGCCTGGAAGATCATATCTCCCACACCGAATACCACACTTACTCAATTGATAGGCTGGCTCGCCAGCTACACTCACTTACTTCATGGCACATACTTCCGTAGACTATGTATATTATAAATTAACGTCATCTCGTTGCTCTACCAACAGGTTTCTCAGTGTCTGTAACGATGCCCTGTTGCTTAACTGTCCACACATGCTAACCCTACTTTCCTCTGGTGTCACACCTCTACTTGACACTCTATGACCTAAAAATGTAACTTCTGACTGACAGAATGACGACTTAGACAGTTTCCAAGTGAACCCTGCCTGATCTAACTTCTGAAAAGCTATATCTAAATGACGTAAATGCTCCTCAAAACTGCGTGAACTAATTACCATATAATCAATGTAAATGGTTACAAATTCTCCTGTATCATCACCTACTGCGATGTTTAATGCTCTGATTAAAGCAGCTGAACTACTCTTTAAACCATAAGGTGTTCTACAAAATTGATAAAGTTTATATTTATGACTAACTGCTATGAATGGTCTATCTTCATACATAAGTGGCACTTGCCAGAAACTGGAACTCAAATCTACACAAGTGAAATACTTCTTACCCTCAAATGTTTGCATCAATTCCTCTATTGACATGGACTTCAGCTGGTCTGAACTGATTCTACTGTAACTAAACGGGTGTCTAAACAAATATGGACTGAACCATCTATCTTCGGTACTGTAATTAAAGGATTAACATATGGGCTGTTGGAGTGCTCAATAATGCCATATTCAAGCATCTGGTTAATTTGTGCCTCAACTGCACTCTGATAAGCGAAAGGTACAGGCTATCTATGTCCTGTGAATACTGATCTATCAATAAGTTCAACGAATGTGTATAGCAATTGGCCATACCAATGCGATCCTCAAAAACTCTCATATTACACAATAACACATCATAGAGCAGAACACACTGTTCTTCCTCTATATTTCCCTTAAATGCAGCGTCACGTAACGAGTCCTCAAGACTACCGTTCGTAATCAAACTGCCCACAAAACTTGGAGAATCCCGCTCTACGGCTGGCGATATCTCATTCAAAGTACAAATCACACCTACAACACTACATCTCTGAACATGGTCGTTGAACGCTACTTCTACTTCAGAATCATCCCATTTATATTTCAAACTTCCTACCTTATAACATATGTTACCAGACACTCTACTTAGCCAATCTGAACCCAAAATAACACTGAATACTAAATTTGGAATTACAAGACAAATCTGCTTTTCGACATGATTATTAATTTTAATGTCCACTAAAACTTGCCTAGAAATTACTTTAGACCTCTTCCCAACAGCTGTGATAACAAAAGTGCTTTTAATTGGCATCTCCTCAAAAAAACTCCAGTTCCTTTCATTTTATCGTAAAATGCACTACTTATGCAACTCTTCATGCATCCACTATCAATTAAAACATCCGTGTACGCCTCGGACAGGTTAAGTTTAATAACGGGGCTCTTACTAGCCACCTCCTGAATAATACCTTCATCATTTAGTTCACGTAATAATTCACTTCTTACATTTAGGTCATAGGGTTCCTGTATAAGTGTATGGACAGGGCATGTTACAGACTGGTTCGCGTTTAAAGTACCGCTACTGCTTGGTGTAGTGCTACTCACTACGGCACTGGTCTGGTTGTTCTGGGTTGTAGTATCGGTGTTTCTCTGTTCATTACTACCACTAGGCTGACCTCTTCCTAAACCCCTATTCTGGTTGTAATTATTATCACCGTAATTCCTCCCTTGATTTCCCCTGAAATCATTATTCCTGCCTTGATTTCCCCTGAAATCATTATTCCTACCCTGGTATTGCGTACCATAGCCATTTCCTCTGTTCTGATTTTTATGGTTATTATTATTATTATGGTTCCCCCTATTTTGGACATTGGCCCCTTCGCCACTGTTCCCATGAATTTCCTGATTTCTATTTTCATTAGGCCTAATATTATTATTACCCTGGTTCCTAGTGAAATTTTCCTCGTAACCACCTCGGCCTAGTGCATCGAATGTGCTTAACAGATTCTCAACTTGTGATATAGATTTTACATTTTGGATACAGGCAGCCTCCTTGATCCTATATGGAAAGTGCCTAAGTAAAAGCCTGACCACATCACTTTCCTCCTTCAAACCATCCAGATATTTATACGTTAATACATGCCCTAAAAAGTACTCGGTCATAGTGTAGTTTCCTCTCGGATTATACTTTCCACAAACAACTCCCTCATGATGCTGAGACTGAATAACCTCATTCCAAAACTTCTCACAAAATTTAACTTTAAAATCTGAAATATCCTCGAAATTGTCTCTATAGACAGCAAACCAGTTTCTTGTCTCCCCTACAAACGGTTGTTACAAAATCTCAACTACCTGGCACCACTCAATACTACCATCTTCCAACCTCTCCTTAAATTTATTCTCTATAGCATTCTTAAATTCCATGGGACAACCCTGTCGATTGCTGAACTTTCCCAACTCTATTTCCCTGTGTGTGCTATTCACATAAACTGGCCTACTCTGACTATTTTCCTGCCTAATCCTGGCTTTCAACTTCTGTTCTAGTTCAGAAATTTTCTCCTCAGCTTTTCTCTCAATACTAGTTACCGTTAAACTAATACTCCCTTC
Source organism: Meconema thalassinum (assembly GCA_946902985.2). Lineage (NCBI taxonomy): Eukaryota > Metazoa > Arthropoda > Insecta > Orthoptera > Tettigoniidae > Meconema > Meconema thalassinum. The sequence continues at coordinate 2,043,935,023 of OX336388.2, forward strand.
CGATGCTTCAACTTTATCACTTAACTTAGCTTGTTTCTCCTGAATCTTACTAATGCTTTCCTTATTCCTCTCCCTTAATTCATTAACTTCAGAAACTATTTCCACATGAACTTTCCCAATTCTACCCCCCAGCTGGTCTTTAACCTCTTTAGTTGCTACCTGAATCTTATCAATGTCTCCCCCCAAATTGCATTTTAACCTGCTTTGTTTCAAGTTGGACTAATTCCTTTAAATTCTCAGCCTGTGTACTGATTCTACTCTCCAGCTCTTCCTGCACTTTTCCTAATTTTCTGTATATATCTCCTATAATTTCTTTAGCCTTCTCTTCCATCACCCCTCTGATTTCTCCTCTAATCTGCTCAAATTTCTTATCTAATTTTAGATTGTTCTCTTCAAATTTCTCACTTAATTTATTGCTCATTTGTATACTGTTTTGTTCTAATTTAGCATTTAAACTATCGCTCAGCTCCCTATTACTCTCTTTATTTTCCCTATTGTTCTGTTCAAGTTTAGCATTTGAAGTTTCAGTACTCTCTTTATTTTCCCAACTGTTTTGTTCAAGTTTGGCATTTAAAGCGTCTGTACTTATTTTATTTTGGTGCATAAACTGGAGAAGCAAACTTTCCAACCCCGCTTGACTGTTTTCATTCCCCCCTTCAGTATCGGGATTTACATCCGATATCCCTGTACTGCTTTCATTCTCAAGACTAGACACACTACTCGCTTCTTCAATATCCAACTGGTGACCACTACGAAACTTCATCACTTTCTCAACATCACCCATGCTGATACACACTGACAAATAAAAGACCCCCAAAATGCAGGCACAGAAATATATATCCTTCTCCTTCCACAACTATTACTAGCTTTTCGGTCCCACGTTGATGGCGACAATTGTAACTGTTTTGTGAGGTCTGTGATGAAAACCACAACAAGTCCCACGTTTTGCTACCAAGTGTAACGGATTCCCTGACGGGTGCTTACCTACAACTAGTCTGACTAAGATTGATTGATTGATTGAATGGGCGCCAAGGCATCAACTTCAAGTTGAAACCTAAATTTATATTTATCAACACCTAGCTTGCGTAGAACACATGTATAAGTCTTCACACTCAGACCGTGGTATGATGGAATCATTAATCCAGATAACATTTGCATTGGGAGAAGGAGGTTGTTTTATATCTAATGCTGCCTACTGGAATCAAAGATTGCATTATGTAAGGAATTAACTTAATTGTCAGAAAAACATATCAGTGGTAATTTGAATAATAATAATCATAATAAAAATGGAGCAAAATAATTTATCATTACCACGAGCTAAGTATTTGAATTCGGAGGTTGGATGAATTTACAGAAGTTAAGATTATTTCCAAGCTTGAATTTACTGAATTAACGGAGAGAATTAATCAAAATAGAGAGAGTGCGTTTAGGCCAGTACCGCTCACCCTTGGAGATGCTTTCTCCCACGTGCTAGTTGATTCTGTTGAGAATGTTGTTGAATGTAGATCGTCATCTTCTGCGTTGGTTGATGTGTTGCGAATATAATTGAAGTTATACTGTTTTAGTGGCGGATCTAAATCCTAGAGCCACGATACGCGGCTTGCCATGACACTGCAGCACGTGCAATACCCATGACGAACGGTCAGTGGAGTATACAGATTTGACGATGTCCACCATGGAACGTAATAAATGTTTGTCCGCTCGGAACAGAATTTGTCACAAGAATAGTCCTCTCTTCTCGGCGCGCGAACACAATATCACCAAGCCACGGCTCCCCTCCTGAGTTCCACTTGCAGTCTCTCCTCTCGCCGGCTTGACCAATCCCCGTGCGTCTCCATGACGTAGGATTCACCCCGCTATTGCCCGCTCTCCTCTTGATTGTCTGGGCGCCCAAGCGTTCGTTCCCGCCATCAAAGTTCATTCTTCTCCGCATGATGCTTGCTTGCTGATTTTCCGTTTGGATCAATTCGCCTTTTCTTAAAACTGTACAGTTGGAAATGTTCCCTCGGTTTCGAAATCATGTCATTAACCTCGATGTCTAATCCTGTGGCTGTACTTCCCGATGACGCATAACTCTCTACAAGCCCTAACTGAATAACATAAGTCCTGACTCTCCGCAGTCACATAATTTGCTGTGTAATGGATTTCGGAATAATCCGATTAATAGTGTTTTCTAGAAATAGAAAACCTATCTGTATGCGTTTTGCAATTTAAAAAGCTCCAAAATAAAATACGACATGAATAATAATAATAATAATAATAATAACTCACTTACTCAGCCAACATCATGTCGACCGATCATTGTCGAACTTATGGTTGAAGCATGGTTCGCTCTTCAGTGAAACTGAGGGCATTGTAATTGCGATACAGGATCGTGTCATTGCAACCAAAAGTTATAGAAAGCACATCCTTAAAGAGAATGTAGCAGATGATCGATGTCGTAGATGCACCTCAGCGCAGGAAACCATCGATCATATCATCGGTGGCTGCTCTACGCTGGCTGGTATAGAGTATACCAAGAGGCACAATGATGTTGCTAAGATCTTACATCAAGAGCTAGCTATAACATCTGGACTTCTGGATACGTGCATTGTGTACTCAATTACCAGCCTGCCAACGTGCTTGAAAATGAGCATTATAAGATGTATTGGGATAGACCTATCTTAACCGACCAGAAAATCTTGGCCAATCGACCTGATATTGTCTATCTCAATAAAAGAGAGCAAAGGGCCTACTTGATAGACGTTGCTGTCCCACTTAGGCAAAAGATGCAAACTACCCAAGCTAAAAAGACAAGCAAGTACGCACCGTTGGTGGAAGATATACGAAAACTATGGGGATTAGAACGCGTGAAGATTTTGCCGGTGGTGATCTCTTCCACGGGAGTTGTTCCAAAGACGTTTGCAATGGCTTTGGAGGAACTGAAAATGAAACATCTGATTGCCAGAATACAGAAGGCAGTGCTGCTGGATATGTGACATATTGTTAGATTATTTTTATCCCAGTAATAGGTTTACAGGGTTCTTGATTAACAAATCCGTACCTTGTAAACTTAATTGTACCATAATTATGAGAAATTAAAGATATTAATAATAATAATAAATATAAATTAAATAAATTAAATTCAATTAACTGGGCCAAATAATTGCCGCGTTTACATGAACATTAAATATTCCCATCTGACTTATGTCAGTGGCGTAAAACCCTACGAAAAACATGTTACAGTATGATCGTCTCAATAACTTTCTGTATCATTTGACAAAGATGCCGTTGTACGATCGTGCATTCATTTACTCAGAACACCAACAATGCCGGCCCAAATATTAACACCAAACCTATGCTGGAATGAGCGAACCACTGTCTCATGAGGGTCTTCATCCCTCAAAAATGCCGATTTCTGGAGTTTGTCACGCCTTCTCTCATAAATGTAGCTTCATCCGTGAAAAGGAGCGATGACAAGAAGTGTGAAATATTTCCATGGCTGTTTAAGACCCACCTTGCAAATGTTAGGTGGGTAAACCAGAAATGTTAGTTCTTGCACCAATTGTTAGGAATAAGGTTACAATTTATTGCTGGTCCTTCCAAACCTTCCACACCGTCATATGAGAAGTGCCAAAATTCCTCGCGACAGACCTCGTACTGGTTGAAGGATTATCATCTATTTCTTCTAATGCAGCCTCTTCAAACTCTGGGGTCCGTACCGACGACGTCCTGCCAGCGTCGTGCATGTGAGGCACTCCTTCACGCAGTCTCCTGTCAATTGACACGAAGGTTGATTCAAGAGGTTGGCGGCGATTGGGGTGCTGGACGCTATAAATCCGTGCAGCTTCTCTCCCGTTGCGTTTTGTTGCGCCATAAGCTAGGTGCATATCAGTAATTTATTCGTTAGTGTACCGAAATGGAGCCATTTTCACCAATTTATGCCGCAAAAGTAGTAGTGAATGTTTGTAGAACAAAGTGTACACTGCCCACTGCGGCCGAGTAGCGAGTACATCAGTCGTACTACCATATCTCTGTCTCCGTCTATCATCTCTTCCCATGCCTGAAGTACAGCAGTGGCCAGCGGCTTGCGCTCTGGCTCAGCAAATACGGCAAGCTTGTCAATTTGAATCGCGCGCCCGGAAGTAACAAATTAACCTCATTTTCTCGAAGGGAAATATTTTCTTAGACAATTTTATTGCAGCATCGTCTTTTACATAACACGCAGAGCATCCCTGATTCTTTTGTCGGTATAATTAAGATACACTCTGTATAGCACATCCGAGAAGCTCTTTCTCAGGTTAATATCTCTAATAAGGCAAGGAAACACTATCGTATCAAATTGAAACAAATCATTTATTAAAATTATCCCCAATTTTGTTTCAAAAAAAAATAAAAGAATGGAAGTTGTATAAAAGTAATATAGTGGTTAAAGAAATGGAAACTAAAATACTGTGATCTCACCTCCTGTGACCGCACTGATGTGCTGGTAATTCTTGTAAGTAGTTATATGCATTGCAATGCATTTAGCTTTCCCTGTTTGTCGTGATGATATCTAGCTATTGCTATTATAATGTGATGTCACAGAAACGACAGTTTCGTTTGAGAACAAGTCTCATATTGATCCCAAGGCACCGGACTCCCTAATGAGCCGCTTTATACAGTGTTATTGTATATCAAATTCCCCAAGTAGTTGTAGCACAGTATAGATATCATTGCAGTATGGACACTTAGGCAAAACCGGAAGAAAGGATTTTCAAAAAAAAACAATTGATAAGGGGCAGCACCAATTCACCTGTTGGCCGCTTGGTAGCACCACTTATGGACAAACACATGATAAACAGCTGGGTGCTGAATGTATATTTTATGTCATTTATTTAACTCGATTTCAACACACTAGCTCTCTTTATAATCATATACCGTATTTTAAGAAAATACCGTAACACGAAACTAGAGAGTGTTAATATTACTGAGTTTAAATTGTAAGAAGTGTGTAATTTAATGTTTAACACCACATTCCTTCAGTCCTGTGGTGTCGCATTGTGACTGCATCGTAACGATGAAAGGTTATGATATGTTTTAAATGCTTCAAATAACACGATATATTGAAAAGTGTGGGAGGAAATGTGGTTTTTGTTTTGTGAATTAATGGATAGGTGTTTGAGGGACTGATATTTCATGGGTATTAAAACTAGAATCATTCGGTGTAACGTTTGATATTTGTATTTACCGCTCCAATGCCCGAGGAAACCGGAATGCTGGTATGTCCGGTGTGATCAGAACTGCGCAAAAAATTACCGCACAGATGTTGGTTTCCCACATTTCTACTATTGGTTAAATTGCAAAATTAAACTTTTAGTTGTTTTTAATAATTACAAGCAATGTTTTGTTCAGACAAACTCGACAGGCCGCACTCAATAATGAATATGGGTAGACTGCTCTCTCGCGGATAAATGGTGAACCGTCGCCGTCATGGGTGCGTGCGTGTGGTGCTTCCGGTGACGGCCGTTTCAAAACCATGACGAAAATTTACATGATAAAGGCCTGATGTGTCAATACTGTATATGATTAGGACCGTATCGCAGGACACTTGCTGGCAAGGAAGCTGTTGTGATCGCTGGTATAAAAACTTCTATGATTCTGTTCATCCTCGTCCGTACACCTCCTTTTATGGCTGAAGTGTATCATACGCTAGCATTTCGTGCGCCAAGTTCACTGCCAGCTGGTCCAAGTTGTAAGAAATAAAACATGGAGGACGGTTGTCGTTTGGGGGTAAAATTTACAGTGGATTCGCATTAACGCAAAGCGGTCGTGATACTTGCTTTAAGTAGGTACATTTGAAAACATGCCTGGTACTGAATGAATACATTCCAATCAACATTTAAGATCGAACTGTAATCATTGGTATATAACCATACGCGCTAATAAGAAGCGTAACAAAATGCGATCAAGTCTGTTGGAGAAGTGTGTAAGTGGTATCGCGCCTGCTTGCGGTTTTGAAGATCCCGGGTTCAGGTCTATCCAACAACGAAAATTTTTACTTATTTTTAATTATTTTATTATATTCTCCTCACGTCGTACAACAATATTGCAACTTAGTTTTGTCTACATGATCTACGAGGACGATAGTAAACATGTTTTCTCTCATAAAATCCTATTTTCCCTAAATACTTTTTAAAACCATGGACGGATACTATTCGTGATAACTATTAGAATTTAAACAGTTCAAAATGTATCCCCGCCTCCGTAGCGTAACGGTCAGCATAGTTAGCTGCCGTCCATGAGGTCCTGGGTTCGATTCCCGGCTCTGCCACGAAATTTGAAAAGTGGTATGAGGACTGGAACGGGGTCTACTCAGCCTCGGGTGGCCGAAATGAGTAGAGGGGGTTCGAATCCCACCTCATCCATCCTCGAAGTGGTTTTCCGTGGTTTCCCACTTCGTCTTCGGGCAAATGCCGGGATGGTTCCTACGGCCACGGCCGCCTCCTTCTCCCTTCCTTGCCTAACCGTCCCACTCTTCCCATCCCTTCATCAGGCCTCCTGTTCGCTTTGCAGGTGAGGCCGCTTGGAGTAGTGCTAGTCACACACCCCAGTTGTATCCCTGACTCAGAGTCTCAAGCTCCAGGACACTGCCCTCAGTGTCGGTAGAGGTGGGATCCCTCGCTTAGTCCGTGGGAAAAGCCAACCCTGGAGGGTAAAACGATAGCGAAAAAAAAATGTATCCCAGTATAATAATATGACTCAGCATTTACTGGATATTCGCGAACTGAATCGAATGTAGGTGGCAGGTCGGTCGCGACAAAATGGTGGGTGCAAGGGTGATAGACTTCATATAGCCTATGATTGTGTTGGCAATTCTAGGCGGGCACTTGTTGAAGGGCAGGCATTTTTAGAAGCCAAGCACATAATTATGTGCGAGAAAGTGCTAGAAACAGAAGATTTTATGAGACTTGAATCTTTATGCTTACAAACTAGTATTTCGAAGGGAGTACCTTATCGATTCAAAATGAAATTCGGTTACCAGTTGCCAAGAAAAAAATAATTTGTTCAGGAATATGTAGGCCTAATAAGCGTGTAGTCGGTACATTTCTTTACATACTTCAGTAAATAGATACATTTAAATTTGGAAGATATACCGGTAGCCTGATACTGTCCAATTCAATACATCAACGACTGTAGCTTAGCCTACAAGTTGACTACCGAATAAAGATTTTTTAATTTTTAATAGGCGCCTGATTATAAATTTAAAAGACCTGAGCTTCACAGATTTGAAGCAGCAATGGGGCAAGTTAAAGAAAGACGACTACATGTAGGCCAACGATAAAGCGAACACTAAAAGTAATTTTTGCCACATGGGAAGAACAGCTGTCAAATCGACCTTGCTAAGTCGCCTAGTTTGTAGTGCAGGGAAGAATGTAGGGTACTGGTTATTGTAAGAAATTCATTAGTATTTATTAATATATAATTCTCCTTTGTAAAATGCCAGTCGCATGCGATCATAGGTACTTCGAAATCGGCTTTGTGACGCGAAGTAATCGACCCCATTCCGTCTGAAAAGCTTTCTTTTTGTGGAAGTAATGCATTGATATGGCAATTATTGTATTCGAGGAGCACAGCGGAACTGATCAATTATATTACTCATCTTTTAGCCTCATTTTTTATGAAAATAACTGGAAAAAAACGAGAGAAGAGCACATTCATCAACTCAAATCACATGTTATTGCATCTGTTTGTTATGATTCCATCACCCTTCCGCTAGTTCCAGATAACGACAGCACCATCGCTTGAGTTCGCGAATAGCAATCGCTTTTCACACAAACGCTGTTCAGAGAAAATATCGTTTCGTTCAGATGTATTTATTCGAGGGCCTACCTACGTAACAAATGTATTTGTTAATGTTGTCGCTAAGATCTCTATTAGAACGAGAAAAGCAATCCGATTGGTTGTTGTACTCAAACTTCCATGCAAACTGCCAGGAAAAATAGCACCTGTTCAATTTCGTGAGTTGTATGGAAGCTAACATGGAAGGCAGAACCTAGTATGGGAGGTACAAATCACACGGTAATAGACGCGTGTATACCAGCGTGTATACCCGTACTGGTAGAAACTTCCATAATAGCGAGTGTCGTGTGATACAGGCTTATTACTATACTGTGTTTGTAGGTACAACGATTGACATTTTCATCAAAGGTTATTATAACAATAATTCCAAAGAATGTCTTGAAGTGCTACTCCACTAGCAGAGGCTTGGCTTAGTACACCAACTTGACGCTACTCTGAGTTCTATGACTGTCCACGTCAGCGCTTCTTTCACCCCCAATAAGCACTCCACCTGTATTCGTAGCCAATAGTTTTGATACTTGTTCATAGTTCTAATCAATCGACACTCTTTTGTATGTTTTGAATTTCCATTTGGAGTTTCAGTATTTCTGATATTAGTTTTATAATCCAGTTCTTCTGATCTCAGTGGAATGCTTTGTTTTACAAGTCGAAGGTTCACTTTCACGCGTTTTGGACGTTTATAAGTAGAAGGTTCACAAGTTATTCTGTTGAACTCACTGAACAAGAGTGCCTATGTCCGTCCCCTGGAGGTCTCCAAATTGGTCTTGACAAAAGTTTCAATTCGCTTTTCTTTTGACAAGCCATAATTTCTCTAGCAAATGATAACGAAAATGTATTATGATTAGGTTAGGTTATCCGTCGAATCCAAGGAACTTAAGAATACTCCGTTGGATCACTAAGGCATAGAGGTCCTCAACAGAAATAATCTACTCGAGATAATCTCCTTAGTTCAAACTCCGGCACTGCTTCAGCATAAATATAGAAACAAATATCCCTAGTTGAATCATTTAAAAAATAGTTCCATTACTCTTAAATTCCTAATTATGGGTTCATTTCAAGAGGTCGCTGTTCTGCCCCTTAAAACAACAACAGCTATGCATAGATTATTTTATTATAATTTAAAGCACCACAGTGCTTGTCTCATTACACCGAAATAACAAGCACTATTAATCAGTAATTACGTGAGACATGGCAGTTAGTATTGGTTGACGGTGAAAGTGTCTTTGGGTACAAGATGGCTCGTTAGCATGCACGGATAATAGAGTGCTTGGCTTTCTCATGCATTTCATTTCAAATACACCACCCAGATCAATGTAGCTGTAGACCTGTAGACTGTACTGTCAGTAACTGGAGAAGGTAGCTCGTTAATTATTCACCCCTAGTCCTACAAAGACGATTCCCCAGCTCAAATCACCAAATTTGATTTTTCTTAAAAATACCGCACCCAACCTCATAAAGCCCAAGATAGCGGGTTCAAACCCGGCCGAAGCCGTCGGATTTTTTAAGAGCGTTAAAAATCCCTCAGTATGCCTTTCTTAGGAGGGGAAGTAAAGCCGGCGGTCCCATGACATAGATTTATGGCATGTTAAAGAACCTTCCACTAATTACACCTGTGTGAAGCTAAATTGGATAGGTTAAGAATGTAAACAACGCTCTTAGGTTTCTACGTTCGTTGCCAAGAGCCGACTGCGGTGGCGTCTAGTAGCTAAGTTCTGAACTTGGCCTAGTAGTCGTTGACGGTGGCGCTTGGTGGCAAAAGTAGTAACTATTTGAAAAATTCTAAGTTGCAGTCTGTACTTAAATTAAAAAACACTAATACAGTCATCACAATTAACACCAGTTATCAGACAGATTCTACACACACCCAAAGCACACGGGGCTACATGACCGCGTTGTCGCAGCCCCTAAACTTAAGAACCAACCAACCAACCTCATAAAATACTAATTCTAATAACCATTGCATAATACTATCCGTCGTCTTTCTCCTATTCTGAAGTTCCATGCAGAATGAAGCCATCGAATTCCAATAAAAATATTAGTCTAAATTTGTACGTGTTTCATTACTAAAATACCGACAGCGGTGGCTACGCTCGCTAAAGCACAACGCTGGGTCATGGGGCAAAGCTCTCTGCTGACTCGGTAGACACGTGGGTTCGAGCCCCACCGTCGGCCGTCCTTGAAATGGTTTCCCGTGGTTTCCCATTTCCAACACCAGGAAAATGCTATTACGGTACATTCTGACAGGCCACAGCCGCTTCCATCAAAATCGTCGTACATATGAGGTCTCATCTCGTAAGCATTAGCAGATTGTAACTTACGAACAACTAAAAATGTTTTTTTGATTTAGTTACAGCATTTCTTAGAGTGACATGCATTTTCTTTGGAAGAACGGGAATAGCATCCTATATTCGTTAAGTGTGTCGGTACAGTTTAACACCTTGAAATATCCCGCTTTTCAAATTATTTTTAGCCTATTTTCATTTATGAAAAAATAGGCTTATGAGATCACCTTTTGTCCGTGTGTCTGTGGGTGCGTAGGCTATGTGTGTGATTCGTGTGTGTGTGTCCCACGTAATGAAATCTAAACTGCTGGAGCGATTTCAATGAACCACGGTAAGTTCATAGCTCTATTCGGGACGATCCCGACCGGGCACTTTAAATTTTGTTACGTCTCACCAATCCAACATGGCGGCTGTGCGAAATATTTCACCAATATTCAATATCTCCGAATCTATTACCGATAACACCCTGGAATTTTGTACGGTGATAAAGGGAACTACTAGAAGTTCACCTATGGGACTTTTGAAAAACTGGTAACTACAAAACCAACATGGCGGCCACACGAATTTGCGACTTTCCAATAGACGTTTCTCGCGATTTAACCAACCAAACGCAATAAAACTTGGTACAGTGCATGTTTATACACATTGTAATGCACCGACATCTAACTTCGTTCGATTGTTTACATAACCTCAAGATGGCGGCTGTGCGAAATATTTCACCGGCATTCTCTATCTCTGAAACTATTAGCGGTATCACCCTGAAATTTTGTACGGAGATAAAGAGTACTACTGGAAGTTTATCTATAAGACTTTCAAAAACCGGTTAACCACAAAACGAACATGGTGGCCAAGCGAATTTGAAAATTTTAAATTGACCTTTCTCGCGATTTAATGATCCAAACGCAATGAAACTTGATACAGGAAATGTTTAAACGCGTTGTAATGCATTGGTAACTAATTTAGTTCAATTGTTTACATAACCTCAAGATGTCGGCTTTGCGAATTTTAAAATTAAGTTTTTATTTCTTGTGTCGTAATCATGCGATCGAAGTGAAAGTTTGAATAATGAACCTACGCAATATTTTTCCTTTAATGGTACATGACTCTATGGCCTATATATATAACAATCCAACATGGCGACCATCCGAAATATTTAGACGGCTCTGAATATTTACGAATCTACTGTATTATAGCAATCAAAATGATTTTTTATGTTCTTAGGGGCTATGAACATAAGTTCACCTATAGGATTTTCAATAACCTGGTGATCAGAAATCCAACATGGCGGCGACGCGAAGTATAAATATTCACATGGACGTTTCTCGCAATTTAACCATCCGAGTGCAGTGAAACTTGGTACAGTAAATACTTATACAAATGTTAATCCACTGGCATCTAATTTGTTTTAATTGTTTCCATAACCACAAGATGTCAGCTGTGCGAAATTTTAAAATCTCGTTTTTACTTCTTGTGTCCTAATCTTGCGATTGAAGTTTGAATGCTACACGTACACAATAATCTTCATGTAACAGTACATAACTCTACGACCTACATATATAAAAGTTAAACATGGCGACCATCCAAAATATTTAGTCGGTTCTCAATCTACGAATCTATTACAGCAATCAAACTGAAATTGTGTATGTTGATAGTGGCAATTAACATAAGTAGGTTATATGAAAATAGGCTATATAGTTCTTCACTGAACTACTTGTTTAAATATGCCCTTACACTTCTATTTCATTTTATAAATATCTGCATTAGTTTAGGAGTTTTGTTTCTAAAACCTACACATTGCACAGGCTATTTAAGGAATCAGCTAACTTGGACATTCATTTTCTTGAAACTGTAGCCTACTTTTATAATATGTCTCTGTTATAACTCTCAAAGTATAAGGCGTATTACAATGATATTTTTCTGACGCGTTCTTAGTGATGAGGTCTACAAATCGGTCCAAATTTGTGAGCCTTGATTGTCCACGGTGGGATTCGAACCCACGCACTCCCGATAGGCCTACTAGCGAGGCACGAGGTAGCGCGTTAGTGCTCTCGGCTACCACGGCCGGTAAAATTAAGAAGTATTAGAAATTTTACTTAGAACTGGTGTCCTGTAAAAACATAGTTTGTGGCATGTACCTCCTTTCCACTGAGTCCCTCAACTGATAAATGTTTACATAGTGCCTAACATTATAGCAGAGTCACAAACTTATTTCTTACAGAGGCGCTACCCTACTAATAGTACTTGAAATTATGTATGGAAGTTCTTTGGAGGGAACTGAAAGCTAGGAATGCTTAGCGTGTGTTAAAATTGTGTTCACGGTGTAGCAACAAACAATATTGTCTGCAATAATGGACTGGCTCCAAAAATACCGGTAAGGTGTCCTTCTCTTAAATATCTTCTAATTCTTCCACCAATCCCATCATGGACTTCATTGAGCCTTGGTAGAGAAAATCTAAGGCAACGGATGCGAAAATGTAAGCTTCGATGGCTTGCAGTGGCCTGTAAACGTCGTTGATAGTTGGAATACCATAATAATAATAATAATAATAATAATGTTATTGGTTTTACGTCCCTTTTAACTACACTGGCGTTTAGAGACGCTGGGATGCCGGAATTTTGCCCCGAAGGGGATCTTTAACGTGCCAGTAAATCTACTGACACGGCTCCCTCGCATTTGCGCACCCTCAAATGCCAGCTGACTACACCAGGATACGAACCTGCAACCCTGGGCTCAGCAGGCGAGAAAGTTGGAATAACATTCGTTGTTTTACTTAGGAAGTTCATACAAAACTACTTGAATTCTTTCAACGTTCCTACACCGTCTCGCTCATAGTTTCTGTAAATAGTGTAACGTGTTTTCGAGGGGTTTTTATGCCACTGGCATAAGTCAGTAGGAAGCCATTCTATATTTATTTCCGCGGCAAATTGTTCAGCCAAGAGAATTTTTCATGTTAATTTATTATTATTATTAATTTATTATAATTATTATTAAGATATTTTCGGAGCATTTTATAAAAATTATAAGCATACAGATAGGTTTTCTATGTCTTAGAAAACGCTATCAAGCAAATTATTACGAACGACAATATCATAGAAAGTTATGTGATTACGGAATTTAACGGAGTTTCGTCAGTTAGGGTATATCGAGAGACGTGACTCACTGGGAATTCAAGTACACGCTTAATCTTGTCGGGAAGTATTACGCAAGCGGGGTTGCAGCGTTAAGAAAAGGCGGATAATTGGAACGGAACCCTCCCGCCGAGTGTAATGAGCCAGAGGAGGGGAGTATAGCGCGTGGGGTGCAGCCAATCAGTGGAGACCACGTAAGCTAGAAGTCGGATGAAGAGTGGGGAGCTGACGTGTGGATATATCGTTCGACGCGCCGTGGAACGAGAGGAATCTGTGTAGAACTTGCCGAGTATGGTGCAGGCGGGAGTCGCTCCGATGTTCCGTGGAGTGGAGGACTAACTTTTGTAAAACCTAACCAGTGTGGTTGTACGAGTGTTTGGGTCAGATGTACGGACCATAGAATTATCTAATCTACCAGAATATCATCAAATATCGACAAAGATGACGACGTCCAGGAGACTGTGGGAAGCTCACAGCATCATCCAGTACGAGGGAAAGGCTTCGGCCATTTCCAGTGGTAAGCGCGAATGACGCAGAAATACGCAATCTCTCATTTCTCTTTGTTTTATATTTCATATTTCAATAACTTCATAGCTTGGGAATAAGAGTAAAATCAATAATTTATCAGACTCCGTTTTCACGTAATTTTCTATCGGTAATATTAAAATCGCAACGCTCCAATTTAAATTTTAAACTTATTATTATTATTAATTTTGCTATTCTTGTTTTATATAATAAATTCATTTCTTTTACAATGCAATCTTTGCTTTCAGTAGGTAGCATTAGATATAGACCAATTCCTTCTCCTGATACAATTGTTTGTTGGGTTAATGATCAAATCATACCACGATCTGAGTGAATAGAGTCTTGAAGGTGTTCTGCCAGAGCTAGACGTTGTTAAATACAAATTTAGATTTCAACATTGCGTTGAGGTCTTGGCGCCCATTAAAACAACATAGCTTAGGCAAAGGTAAACAGTTACATTTATCTCCCAACAGTTAGAGGCAGTCAAACCGCTACACTTGTCGCTCAACTTGTGGGCTAGCAAAACAGTTACATTTGTTGCTACCAACATGGGGCGATAATTAACGTTACAATAGTTTATCTCGCAAAAATTACCTTATCTTTAATCCCTCAAAGACGTCTTCCCAATGTTTATATAAATATTTTCACTCCTGCCAATTACAGGAATCCAGTTTACTTTGTTTTCCAAAGTGAATTCACGACAATTGAAAACTATTCAACTAGATGCTCGTGACTTACTAGTCAGTTTTGACGTGGTCTCTCTTTTCACGAAAGTAGGCCTACCTATAAAGGCAGCCCTGGAGTACATCGCACGGATTTTTTCAGATGATATCGCCGCCTTATTCCGCCACTGCCTAACCACTAGCTACTTCCTGTGGAAAGGTGATTTCTATAAACAAATTGATGGGGTCGCCATGGGCAGTCCCCTGATTCCGGTGATCGCAAATTTCTTCATGGAAAAATTTGTACAAATAGCACTCGAGACCGCACCTTTGAAACCTAAGATGTGGCTAAGATACGTGGACGATACTTTTGTAATATGGGGCCATGGTAAAGATCAATTAAATCTGTTTTTACTACATCTTAACAGCCTGAACTCTAACATTCAGTTTACCATGGAGTTAGAGAATGAACAGAAAATCGCCTTTCTCGACGTTATGATAACGAAGACCGCTGATCTAACCTTGGGACATACAGTTTACCGTAAGCCGACCCATACTGACCGATGTTTACATAAGACGTCCAACCACCACCCACGACAGAAATACGGAGTGATAAAACACTGGCTGACCGCGCGAAAAGAATTTGGGAAAAGCAGTGCCTAAACCAAGAAATTAAACACCTCAACGAGGCCCTGCGCGCCAATGGGTACAGCCAGAAAGATATCCAGCGAGCACTCCATCCAAGACGTCCAACTACAAGGGTAATTGGAGACAAGCAGCCCCTGGCTAGAGCTTTCCTTCCATATATGAAAAAGGTCACGGTCAGAATAGGGAGGCTACTCGAGTCTCATGATATAAAGATCATATACAGGCCTACGCGAAAAATTAAGGACAAGTTTAGGTCCGCTAAAGATAAGCGACATCCTCATACCGCGGCAGGAGTTTATAAAATCCCGTGTGATTGTGGCCAAGTATATATTGGAACAACGAAAAGAAGTATTGCCATTCGCCTCAAGGAGCACGAACGACACAGCCGGCTGGGACAAACAGATAAATCCACTGTTGCAGTACACTCGCTACTCGCAGGTCACGACATAAGATATGGAGACACCGAAGTTCTGTCTACCACGGTGTCTTATCATGCCAGGCTACAGAGGGAGGCCATTGAAATCCTGAAGCATACTAACAGCTTCAATCTTAAGGAGGAAGCAGAACGTGTGAACAGAGCTTGGCTTCCAGTCCTTAATCCCCTCAAGCCTGCCCTGTTTGACCGTCGTAGACGAGAAGATGCAACAGAAGAGCTGCCCTGTCCTTGATGCATTACTTTTATGTGGTACGCCGTTGCTATGGTAGCCTCTACGTGTGGGTTGTTGACTATTTATATATCTTCTGTTTACTTGTTTTACCTCGCTTAACCTGTGAACATGCTGAACGCAGTCTTCAGCGAAACGTCACGACGACAAAATGTCCTTAGAACGCGGCCTATAAGCCCGCGAAACAGAGATTCCTATTTGAATTCACGACGTTTCTAAGCAGGCCAAGTATTATATGGAGAGAAGATAGCTTCACATTTTCTGAGTCATCCGGTATAATGTTCTGGACATCTTCGCTATGGTTCTACTATTTTTGTTTTGATTTAAAATATGGCTGGCACATAAACATTCAATCTTTTAACTGGTCTAAAAGAAGAAAAGAATAGTAGCGACGGACTACCATGCTGAACGGCGTGACCAAGCAGTGACATAATTTAGATATATAAATCGTGATATGAGGGATAATACCGTGGAGACAAGTGAAAAGTGATAACGCAGTGACACTGATACGGGAAACAACAAGGCAGCGCAAATACTAAAGGTAAAGTGCAATTATAGAAGCAAAATATGTCATACCAGCGTCAGGGAAAATAGTTAGGTTAGAGTTGAACAAATCATGGCAGTTGACAAACGACACACATCAACAGAAAACTCTACCGAATTCCTTACAGCAGGCGCCGCACACGCTACAAATTAGACCCGCATGACACTATTCCATAGGCGACAAATCTACAGCACCTGTCGGGATCGCAACAAGACATTTTACCAAAAGCCTTACAGCAAGCGCTACACACAGTACAAATTAGACCCGCATTATATTGCTCCATAGGCGACAAATTCACAGCGCCTGTCGCGATCGCAACAAGACATTCTCACAATTCGTATACATTTCAAGATGGCGACCGAGTTACAAGCACGCTTAGAAGGAGCTCTCAAATTTATTGAAAATACTGTGAGTAGCGGTGGATACTTAAATAAGGTGAACAAAGAAGATTTGCTCAAAGCGGTAACTGACATCAGGTCATATATCACAGGAATGAAAATGTCAGTGGAAGTTACAAACGGCGAAATGGAAAATGCCATGAATGCAACAAAGGAGGTTATGAGTGTGCAAAGAGATAACATCATACAGGAGGAAGACTGTCTGTTGGTTGAACAGCTAATGACATCTGGTGGTCAATCTGCTCACCACGGAATCAAACATCAGCACCTAGTAGCACCTGGCGGTCAAAGAGAAAGATCATCTGTGGCAGCATGTCCACGGCCTACTTCAGCGGAAAAACTCTGCAATACTAGATTCTTTCAACAGGGGGATAATCACATGTGCGAAACCTGCAGTATACGTCTGAAATCGAACGGAATGGCCCCAATGGAGACGAGCAACCAAAGAATAAACAACGAAGTAAAAGAGTTAGCATTGGAAAACAAAAAATCATATCATAACATCCAAGAAAAACTTGAAGAACTATCTGATAACCTCATGAAAATAATGACCTTAATTCTCGAGACACAACTGCAAGAAGCAGATATACTAGCAAAACAGCAAGTTTCGTGCTACACAAAATTTCAAGACACCACCGAAAAACCAACAACAGCAACGCCACTGCACCCCCAACCATCAAACCACAATCACCAGACCCACAAACCACCACAGCAGAGTCAACAAATAAACACAACTATCGATACGAAACCATATCACTATCAAGCATAGAATGGCCGGGATTACCCAACAAAATTATCAAACGTGACACTACAACACAAGGAGAGACGAGAAGGCCAGACAATACAGAAAAAAGATATCAGCAAGAGAATCAACCACGAAATAGTCAGCAATACCGATCACCATCTAACACAGTAATCGGCACCGGAACAGAGAACGACGATTTACAAGCAGAAGGGAAAACGGCATGACTATTTATTGGGAAGCTGAAGAAAGAAACAACCTCGGAGACGGTAATAAACTACCTAAGAAAGAAAGGAATCCGAGGGGACGTCAGCTGCGAAGAGGCCGCCATAAGAGGAGAATCTAAAGCGTACAAAGTTGGCATCCCTTTTGACTGCCTAGAAATGACATCCAACCCCGAATTTTGGCCAAGTAGAGTAATTGTGCGTCGATTTCGATTTCACCTCTGCAGAAGAAGCGAAGGCGCATCTCTCGAATAACTGCATTAACATGCTCCTGTGGAATGTAGAAGGGTTTAAAGGACTACTGAAACTAACCCCAGGAAACACATTTGAAACATCTGATATACTAATCTTCACAGAGACATTCCTAACGACACCTATTGATATAGAAGGTTTCTACTCCATCCACTCTCTAGCAAGAAAATCTACAGAAGGAAGGCCATCAGGAGGTGTATCTATCCTCTATAAACCGTGGATAGGATCCTTAAAGACCTTGCATATAGAAGAAAACCTCATAATCGCGAAAGCAAACAACTTCACGATAATAGGCACTTATGTACGCCCCAACACTGATACAGAGGAAATAATGGAACTCCTCACGCTCTCCCTACGGAAAGTTGTAAACCCGGAAGAAACCATTATAAGTTACTAGCAGGAGATATGAACTATAGACTAGACAAACCCGATACGAAATGTAAAACTGTCCTTACATTCCTTACAGAAGCAAACTTCAAAATAGTAAATGACCCAAAACGCAAAACTTACTTTGCCCATAATGGCAGTAGCACAATTGACCTCGTGTTCCACAAAGGAAACGATATTGAAATTTTAGAACAAAAGAGTCTATGGACTTCACCAGTAACTCCACTAAGAAAACACATTCCAATACAGACCAAATTCTTACTCAAAACTCCAAAGAAAGTTGTTTCGAATTGCGTCAAGACCATCATATCCAGACAACTTAACATGGCAGCACTACAGCGACAACTAGGAAAAGTACCTGATGCAGAAAAGACAATCAAGGAAAACGACCCAAATACAGCCCTAATAACAATTAACAAGATACTAGGAGCAAGTATAACCCACAAACAGATTACAAGGAAAGCTCAACCGTGGTTTGATAAGGAATGTTATGCAGCAGAAAGGCAAACTACACTAAAGACGCTACATATAGCTAGGATCACGTCAACACCAGAAGACCTAAGAGTATATGGGGAAACACGGAGATATTACAAGAATCTCCTAAAACGTAAACTCTTTCAATACATAGAAAAATAAGGTGAGAGGATCGCCAAAGAAGCAATGATCCATACATAGCCATCAGACCAAGAAGATCATCAAGATCTAGCAACGTAGAAATAGGAATATGGGAATCGCACTTCACTATCAATCATCCTTAACGGTACAGGTCAACAAGCGGTATATGAAATTCAATGTAGAGATCAACACGAAGGAATACTCCCCATCACTAAAACAGAGGTATTAGACATAATCAAGGCTACGAAATGTAACAAGGCCCCAGGACCAGACGGGTTTTTCAACGAACATCTAAAGTAATCGGCACAATACCTATCAGAACTATGGTCCAAGCTGTTTACCAAATGCCTAGAATCAGGAAATATCCCCGAAGAATGGAGAAAATCAAGCATTAAAACTCTCTATAAAGGAAAATGTGAAACCAACGACCCCAACTCGTACAGAGGAATTGCACTGGAAAGCAACACCTTCAAGTTACTGACAAGAATTCTAACCAACAGGATAGTATACGTAGTCGACTCCAAGATACCAGAGGAACAATTCGGCTTTAGACGAGGAAGTGGAACCTTGCACGCAATTCAAAATCTGGTAAATGACATAGAGGAAGCAAACCGACTCCAAAAGGGAAAGTTTTATGCAGTCTTTATAGACTATACAAAGGCCTTCGACCTAATTGACAGAAGAAAGCTCACATCGAAACTTCAAAATATCATCGGAAATCACAACCCTTTAACAATCTTAGTTAAAAATATCCTGGCGTACAACAAGATCACCATAGATGACGCAGTATGCAAAACAAAGGAAATCACCCAAACTAATGGAGTGTTGCGAGGTGACCCCCTCAGTCCCATACTGTTCAATATTGCCACAGCCGATGTAACAACAGCAATCCGAGAGAAATCAAAGGACGCAGTGATCTACATATACGCGGACGACATGGTACTAGGATCACCAAATAAGGAAGAACACCAACACGCCTTCTCAGCACTGGTAGAATGGGCAGGAAATAACAGTCTGAAAATAAACTGGACAAAAACCCAACAGATGGTTTTTCGGAAAGGTGGGCATGTAGCAGCAAACGACGACTTGCAATATAAAGAGGACAAAGTGGAAATAGTAAATGCAGTTAAATACCTTGGGATCACTTTACAGACTACTGGGACTTTCAGATTACACATCCAAGACAGAGCAGTGGCTTGCTTGAAAGCCATGTACGACATTATTAATCTACAGCAGCTATCCTTAAAAACAGCTATGCATCTGTTTGAAGCAATGATCCTACCAATTCTAACGTACGGGATCCACTTAATATGGGACCGACTAACGAAGGGAGATCTGGCCACCATCGAAAGAGTTAAAGCCCAATTCCTGAAAACCTTAATGGGCATCTCAAAATACACGCGCTTCCGCCTAACATATGAATTAGCACGGGAACCCTTCCTCGTCGAAGAAATAAGGACAAAATTACAGCTTCCATCAACAAAGAATGCTGAAGCGCCCCTAGCAGAGAGAAGAGAGAAGACGTTCCGCTAGAATTTTACAGCACGGATGCCATGATCAACCGGAACTGGACCAGCGCCAATCAGAAACTAAGACATGTGGTGATAAATTTAGCAGTGCATGAGTACCACCATAAAATATGCAAAAACATGTCCTACCACGCCCCAAATGAACTCGGCGTGTGCTCGTTATGTGACCAGTTCTGTGACACATATCACATCACACGATGTAAAAATAACCATAAATCACTGTGTGAATATGGCAAGTACTAACATTTAAACTGAACAAAGCATCATACAGTGTTGCTCTATTTCACAAACAACATGCAATTCACAATATAATGACTGGTCATGAATGAATGCCTTAATGCACAATTTCCTGATTGATTACTGGATCATGATGTCTTCACATCAATTAACTCTTTTGTAACATGTTTGTTTTACTAGTGTAAATCTATGTTATGCACATTCGTGCGCTTTTCTGTTAATAAATAAAGAAAAACAAGAAGCAGTAATTTGTACACCACCCTGCATGTCTTAATATGCGCATGTTCTACTGGTAGCACATTATCATGTTGGAAGCCATTCTTAGCCTATTTTCATTTATGAAAAAAATAAGCCTGTGAGATCACCTTTTGTCCGTGTGTGTGTGTGTGAGCGTGCGTATGTACGTGCGTGTGTCCACCCTAATAAAACCTAAACGGCCAAAGCGATTGCAATGAAACTCGGTAAGTGTATACTACTACTTCTTCCAACCTCGACCGTGTCTTTCAAATTTTAATACGTTTCAACAATCCAACATGGTGGCCACGCGAAATATTTCACTGGCATTCTATATCTCCGCGACGGTAATAGATGTCACCCTGAAATTGTGTACGGTGATAAAGGGTACTATTAGAAGTTCACCTATCTGTCAGTCAGAAACCTGATAAGTACAAAACCAACATGGTGGCCAAGCGAAGTTAAGACATTTTAATGGAATTTACTCGCGATTGAATCATCCGAGCGTAGTGAAAATTGGTACGGTAAATGTCCATATAAAATTTAATCTACTGACATCCAATTAAACTCAATTGTTTCGATAACACCAAGATGGCGTCTATACGAAATTTTCAAATTAAGCTTTTATTTCTTTTGTCTTAATCATGCGATCGAAGTGAACGTTTGAATAATGAACCTACGCAATAATCGTCAACTACTGGTACATAACTCTATGGTCTACACATATAATAGTCCAACATGGTGACCATCCGAAATATTTAGACGGTTCTCAATATCTACGAGTCTATTACAGCAATCAAACTGAAATTTTGTGTCTTGATAGAGGCTATTTATTGCCTATGGATCATTCAATAACCAGGTGAGCACAAAACCAACATGGCGGTGACGCAAAATTTAAATATTTAAATTGTATTTTCTCGCGACTCTTTATCCAAGCGCTGTGAAACCTGGCACGGTATGTCATCATACAAGCCTTAAGATACTGACGTCTAATTGAATGGAATTTTATGAAAACTTGAAAATGGCGGCTGTGCAATTTTACAAAATCTTGTCTTCATTTCTCGTGTCCTAAGCAAGACCAGTAGGATATATGAAAATAGGCTATTTAGTTTTTCACGGAACTACTTATTCAGTGTTGCCTTAGTAATCTAAATTTATTGTTTTTCAGTCAGTCAACATGATCGTACATTGTAATGGCTGGTTCCCTCATCCTGAAAAGAAATTCACATGAGATTAATTAATATACTTGGATGACCAGTTTCGATCGTCAAGCGATCACCATCAGATCCTTTACACTTAGGCTATTAAATCTATGTCTACAAGTATGTGTTATGACATTTATAATATATAGGGGAAAGTGGGTAAAACCGGGTGGCTAGACTTCTGCGGCTTCCTGAAGCTATGTTTATTTTCAGATAACTATTAAAACCTGCATACATGATCTTTGAATAGTTTTATTTCATAATATAGCCATCATCAATTATTTTAAAAATTACAAAAAAAAAAGTCAATTCACCCGGTTTTACCCCACCGGCGGGGTAGAACCGGGTACACATGTTGAGTATATGGAAAATTAGAAAACACATTTTTTTCTTCATTGTCTACCTTATAATGGTAAACGGAGATAACTAGTCCTACTGTATTTATCAACCAAATAGCGTACATATTATAATATCGTTGTGAACAAAATTATTGATTATGGTAAAACTTGTACTTTTTTTTGTTCCGTTATGTAAAGACATTAAACAATCATTTTAGTTTGCACAAATCACAAACAAAGTCATCGTCCTCCTCATCCAAACCACTGCAATCTTCGTGTGCTCATCGTCGGCATCCTGTGCATTATATCCAACCTTCTTTGTCTTTTGAATTAGAATAATAGTCACTGCAGAAAATGAAATTAGCAACAAAACTTTTTTTTTGTACAAATTAAAAACTTAAAAGTCTAGGCCTACACATTGTTAAGTTGTATTTCAAATAATAACACTTACCTCTCTCTCTCTCACACACACACACTCTTATTTAAAATCTATTTATTAGCTATTATTGTGGAGTGCCCCATGCGTCATACCCGGTTTCACCCCACTGGTAGTTGTAAAGAAAAACATAGACTAGCCCAACAAAATCGATTTTAATCTTCTGTCTGTTAGGTAGTCAGCCCGAAGGCTGGTTGGATCCTCAAACAGTACCGCCATTAGGTTATGTGAGTAGATACCCACAAAAACCCAAGGCAGCGCTATATTGAGGCGTACTAGGCAAAAAGAGGAGTGAGGTAGTTTGCCATTGCTTTCCTCACTGAGTCAGAACAGTAGTACTAACCCTATGAGTAGAACCTTTCACAACATCCGCAGGCACTGACTGTGCCCTGAATATCATTAATAATCACAGCCATGAGTGAGACCGAGACATCGGTGAAAAGCCACCTTTTACTCTAGCCTGTGCCAACAGACAAATGCAAATGTACTGCATTCATGAAGGGATGGCAAACATCTTAATCTTAAATACACCCATAGCATCGTGAGTCTAAAGAAATAAGCTACATAGAATGCACTTACCGTTACTGTTACTGCTGTAGTACGTCGGTAGTAATCAATGCACTTTAAAAGAAAGTTGAAATAAGAAATCACAAAAATACAAAATAATTCGTCACAACTGAACAAATCTCCACAGTGGAAGGGCGAGCTCCCCACAGCTTTACCTTGGCCTTGGTAGTTTTGTTTTACTGTCGGCCGCCAGTTAGAAGCAATAACTGAGCCATAAATGGGGTACCCGGTTTGAACCCGACTACCCGGTTATGCCCCACTTTCCTCTACACTTATTTAGTTGCAGTAGTGATTAAACTAGATATGATATATCTTGACTAGTAGTGCTAGTTTAATCACTACTGCTACTAAATAAGTGTATATACTGTAAATAACATAACACATACTTGTAAACATAGATTTAATAGCCTAAGTGTAATGGGTCTGATGATGATTGCTTGAAGATCCAAACTGGTCATTCAAGTATATTTATTAATCTCATGTCATTTTTTTTTTCGGTATTAAGGAACCACCCATTACAATTGGGTACAATGGTGTTTACCGACTGAAAAACATTGAATTTCCATTATTCTAGCACTGCGTCCATGTAATCAGCCCCGTATACTTGGGCGTACTACTCTGCTGTGATATGATGATGTACTTCGGTATGTATAGAATTATTGTGGTTACCTGTGTTAAACGACTTATTCGTTTTTGAATGCTGAATTTTTGCTTTTCCGTAATTTTTGTTTATATTATAAATATTAATTTTATTTAATTTTTTGTTTTATTAATTTTTGGTCTTTTCAAATTTAGGTGTCCACCTCTAAATTTTAAATTCCAAATTTGTATACTTAATCTGTGTTAAGAGGGGCAGATAACCTCGTAGTTCCGCCCCTTAAAACAACAATAACTAACTATTACCTGTTTTGCTTGGATATGGTTAAGGAGGTGGCTGTTATTTTAATGAGTATAACATCTAGGTTATCTATCCTGTTTGAATCGCACGCACCTCTTCTGTAATGGCATCTTTCAGCGTCATTATTGTACGGGGTTTATGGGCATAGACACGTTCCTTTAGGTACCCTCACAGGGAAAAAAATCACAACAGGATAAGTCATGGGATCTAGGTGGCCATTGAACGTCACCGAACCGCGAAATGAGGCGACCAGGGAACATGTTCCTCACAACTGTCATCGATGCGTTGGCGGTATGCGCTGTGGCACCATCCTGATGGAAGTAAAGAATGTATATTCGGCGTCTCCGCATTTCCGGTCGCAAAAATGTTTCCAGCATGTGGACGTATCGGCGTGAGGTCACTGTGACTGTTCTGCCGTTCTCTTCCAAAAAAAAAAAAAAAACACGGGCCATTTCTCCAGACGGGGCGCGCGATTGACCAAGAGGTGTTCGGCAGAGTTATTTATGATCCTTTCTCGCGACGACTTTAAACCTGTATTCAAACAGATGGCCGCCACCTGAGTGACATTATCTTTCACACCTAAAGACGGTAAATGAAATGGTGGAACGTATTCTTAAGTGTGGTAACAATAAAATCACTTTCCCTTGCAAATCAACTGAGTACTGTTCATTTCAAAAACATCCGGTTCCTATGTGTCATCCTGAACAATAACGTGGAAGGACAAAAATAAGATGTTCAGTAAAGAACATATGGCCTTCTTTCTCCTAAATGCATGGGTATTATTATAACTCTTTGTCCTTTTCAAGGAGTATAATTGATTGTTGGTTGTAGTAGCGTGTTGAAATACAACGTGCTATACGGATATCAAACATGAATATGAG
The DNA here is from genome assembly GCA_946902985.2 of Meconema thalassinum. Classification (NCBI taxonomy): domain Eukaryota; kingdom Metazoa; phylum Arthropoda; class Insecta; order Orthoptera; family Tettigoniidae; genus Meconema; species Meconema thalassinum. The sequence continues at coordinate 2,043,960,239 of OX336388.2, forward strand.
GTGCACTTTGCTAGTGCTACCTCTGTAAAAAAAAAACATTCAATTCTGTTTCACCGTGTTTGAATTGATATGGGGAATCGATTTGCACACATATATGGCCGCTATCTGCAAACTATTGGGCTGATGACCTTGAAGTTCCGTCAAAAGATGCTTCCCACAAAAAGTTATTGTTGCAAAATTTGGTAGGGATCAAATGATTAGGTTGGTCGTAATTTGATTTATGCTTTGTATATTTGGGTGGCCACTATTACGTTTCCGTCAAGATGGCGGCGATATAAAACACTGAGGTGCCCTCTGCTAGTGCTATCTCTGTACCAAATTTCGTTCAATTCGGTTTCACCGTGTTTGAATTGATAGGGGGGGGGGGACAGACATTCAGGGTACACACACTCACACACACACACAGACAGACGCACAATGTTTGGCCCTGTGTAGATCTCATCCCACCCCTGAAAACAACAATAATCATGAATCATGGAAAGTGGGAAAATGGAAGACTCTATTCATTGTCAATTTCATGATGAGCAACCCCGTGGCGTAGCCGTGCGCGTTACATCACTCACCACAACCGCGACGGGGAGCTGCAGCAAATCTGGAGTTTGGAGGTTCGAATCCCAGCGCTGACAGAGGCTATCGTGAGTCAAGTTTTCCCTCACTCCCTTCAGGCATATTCCGAGATAGTACAGCATTTCAAGTCCCGTTGCACCTATCCCATACCTAGATCCCAATACTGGAATTACTCTTTACGCAGTCACATCAGAGGGACATGTTTTCAGAGAAATTCAAAGCACAATGAACAACATGAATCCGATGACCAAGATGTCCCAAGCTGAACTGTACTGCAGGTCGCTTTCTTTGTTTTCAGGGTACGTATTGAGACTTCGGATTCAGAGGTCCTGGGTTCGATTCTCGGCTCTGCTAAGAAGTTTAATCCTGGCCGCTTTTCCTTTCCTATCTGCCTTTCATGGCTCTGTTTCTTTCCAAGTCAAATCCTCATTCATCGAGGGTTCTAGGCATTTCTTTCTTTGTCCTTTGTTTGCCTCATTCTTTCGTTGTTGTTGTTGATGTTGTTGTTGTTGTACATTACATCTTCTAGTATGAAGAGGTTTTTGTCCATAGTTGGTAGCATTGTAGCAGAATTCACATTCATTCATTTTATTTTATCATAATAATGATAATAATTATAATTATTATGATAATATAGTAATACTGTTACTGCTTTAAGTCTCTATTTAGTACTGTGGGCGATGGCGCAGCGGTCAAGCTGTTGACCTCTCACCAAGGTGGACCGGGTTCGATTCCCGGCCAGTGCATGTGGGATTTTCAAAGTGAAATGCCATGTCCTGTGGTTCGGATTCCCCGTAGCTTATAATCGCGAGATTAACGGTCACTTCCTTCCTTTAGTTTTTAAGTACTGTGGCGTTTAGAGTCGATGGGATGTCGGAATTTTGCCCTGAACGGGATCCTTAACATGCCAGTATATCCACTTATACGGCTTCCTTGCACCCTCAAAACTAATTTTGCCAGGATTCAATCCTGCAACCTTGGGTACAGCAGGCGAGAACACCTCCGCTACGCCACGCAGCCAGTCATCACCCATATCATTAGGGGAAGATGACCTAGATATTTTGCCCCATAAAGCAAGAATCACCATCACCACACATCTAAATACCCTAATATAAATGCTATCGCACAGAGCCGCCGGGGAGATGAAATATCAATAACAAATATCGCAGTGTCTCGGAGATATTTTAAAGGCAAGAGGCCAAGAAATTGAATGGCTGAGCTTAGATTACGTTCCTGTACACGTGTAACTGCTGCCAGGCGCTGGTACAAGAAGAGAAGTGCACGAGAAGCAATTACCGACGCTCCTCAACTTGAGCTGAACAAAAGACACACGCGACCCCGCTCTTGTCATGCGATGTTCTGGGTTCCATTGCCGGCGCGTGCAATAGTTTCAATTGTAACAAACTTTATTGTTCCCGAGGTGAAACACAGCAGACACTCTGTTTTACTTTAATTAAAACTCACTTGCTATATAATATGTGAATTTTAATTCTCCGAGTGGGTTTAGTTTTAATTAGAGGACTTCTCACACAGAATATACGCTAACTTATGGCTCACACCTGACTTGGTTCATTCATGGCATGAACAATACAACAACTATGTAATAGTACATTATGCAACTAGCCTATAATGGCAATAATTAAGACACGAGTATGCCCTCCATACGAGTGTCTTAGTTACCATTATAGGCGAGTTGCATACGACTGTTTATGTTCGACGATAATTATAACTATTTTATGTTGTAACATAAATATTCATAAATATCTGTCGAGATTTCACCAGTTTTATGTACTGACCAGAGCACATGGGAGAATACCTTGTACTTGACCTTGGTCTCCTCGAATACCCCACTATGACACGAGCCACGCAGTGACATTAAAAATAGGAGGCCGTGGAAGTCAGCGCAGCTGCGATGCTATCCTTACCTAATTGGTCACACAACTGTTTCTTGAGCTTTGATTGGTGGGAGGAACTGTTTCGTAATGAAAAATCGTGTTATAATGACCCTCATTATGATACATTTTTCTGACATAAATAATATTTACATTTTGATATCGTCGAACATAAAGATAGTTTTGCCTACTGACATGTACGATGAAAGAAGGACTACGCATTGCACGGTTGAAATGGTTTGGACATGTGCAGAGGATGGAGGAGAATAGAATCACCAGACAGTTATTGGAAATGGCAATACCTGGAAGGAGACCTGTTGGACGTCCAAGAAGGAGGTGGCTGGACCATATAAATGCAGACCTTATCGAGAAAGGTCTCCCGCCGATACCGTCACCTTGCAGAAGGCAATCAGGTATTGCCGGGTGTTTGGAGGCTTGCGAGCTCAAATGATCCTTGGGGCTATGCCAGCGGTAGCTTCGGCTCTTGGTAGGGCCACCCAAGCTGGACAGGCGTAAGGTGATGAGCCAGACTAAGAGCGGTACCCTGGTCCTTCAGGTTGGGGATTGGGGTGGGGCTAACAACCCCACCTCGGAAAAAAACCACTTGTTACGGAACCAAAGGACAAAGGAAACCGGACGGATGAAATGGATAAACTACCTTGGCAACGGAAACGGTACATGAATTGGTATTTTGGGACATGGAATGTAAGAACACTGAGTAAACCTGGAGGATTATGGAACTTGATGAGGAATTGTTAAGGAGATGGGAAAGGAAGATACTTAGGAAAGTATATGAACCAGTAAAAGTGGGTGAATTCTGGCGAATCAGAAATAATATGGAGATAAGAGAGTTGTATGGTAAGCCAGATATAGTAGTGGAAATAAAGAGTAGTAGACTGCGTTGGTTGGGACATATAGAAATAATGCCAGAGAACAGGGTGGTAAGGAAGGTCTTCAATGGGAAGCCAGGAGGACGGCGTGTGAGGGGAAGACCTAGGACCAGATGGCGGGAAAACGTGGAGGAGGATCTGAGAAGGATGGGAGACAGAAGATGGAGAACCAAATCAGTCAACAGGGAAGAATGGGTGGAGATTGTCCGGGAGGCCAAGGCCCTACAAGGGCTGTAGAGCCAAGGAGTAAGTAAGTAAGTTATCGAGAAAGGAACAACACTGCATTGTGTGGAAGGAGAGGAACTCTATAATGACAGGAACCAATGGAGTCATATTTTCCATAAAAATCCTACCCGGCCCGCTGGGAGGATACCCATATGATGATGACTCACACTCTCAAGGATATGAGCGAAAAGCTCAAGAACATGGAAACGAGGCTCAGAGAGTTGGCCTTAAAATCAATGTGGCTGTTGTTGTTGTTTGTGTCTTCAGTCTTTGACTGATGTGATGCAGTTCTCAATTCCTCCCTGTCTTGAGATAATCGTTTCATCTCTACATAGCTACCACACCCTACGTCCGAGGCAATCTCTTTAAAATATTCTAACCTTGGTCTGCCCCTACAGTTCTAGTCCTCGACCCTTCTTTCCATAACTAAGCTTGTTATTCCTAGGTGTCTTAGTATGTGTCCTACCAAACTATATCTTCTCTTCATTAGCAGTCGCCAGAAACATCTCTCCTCTCCCACTCGTCTAAATACCTCTTTGTTTGTTACTCTATCTTCCCATCTAATCTTCATCATTCGCCAGTTACACCCCATTTCAAACGCTTCAATTCTCCTCTTTTCTGCTGCACCAATAGTCCAAGTTTCACTTCCTTATAGTGCCATGCTCCAGACAAAGGCCTTTAAAAATGACTTCCTAATACTTAAATCTATATTCGATGTCAACAGATTCCTTTTCTTCAGAAATGCTTTCCTTGCCTGAGCTAATCTACTTTTTATATCATCTTTGCTTCGTCCATCACTGGTTATTTTGCTTCCTAAGTAACAGAAGTCTCCTATTTCCTTTAGTTTTTGACCTGCCAATTTGATGTCCATAGAGGACTCTGATTTATTTTGGCTGCATTCCAATATTTTTGGTTTAAATTTATTAATATTCATCATGAATTCTTTCCTCAAGGCGGAGTCCATACCATTCAAAAACTCATTGAAATCCTCAGGCGTGTCGGCCAAGATGACTATGTCATCGGAAAATCTCAGAGTTGAAATTATTTCTCCTTGAATCTTCATTCCCACTTTACATTTTTTCTACAATTTCCTTCATTGCTTGTTCAATGTAAAGATTGAAAAGTATGGGTGATAAGTTGCAGCCTTGCCTCACACCTTTCTGAATACCAGCTTCTCTCCCCTGTCCTTCAGCTCGAATGACTGCTGTCTGGTTTCTGTATAGATTGTAGATCACCCTCCTATCCCTGTACGTTATTCCAATCGTAAAACTCTTGTCAAATTCCCATGTGGCTAAGACGAATGAACTCCGGGTGAATACCAAAAGCAGGGACACACTTACCTTGGAAGGAGAAATAGATCACGTGGAAAGATTTTGTTACCTAGGTAGCATTGTGGCAAGTAATGGAGGAGCAGGAGAGGATGTCGAAAACAGGATCAAAAAGGCCAAAGGGGCCTTTGCTCAGCTACGACCAGTTTCGAAGTACCGGGAATTGTTGCTGAGGACGAAGCCAAAGATCTTTGACTCGAACGTGATGTCTGTCCTCGTCTACGGGTGTGAGACGTGGAAGGTGACAATATATAAGGTGCGTTCAAAAAGTAACGAGCCGTAGGCATAATTACAGAAACCAGTACCGGTACCTGTATGTTAGAATTATTGGCCCTGGCTGTTGAGGCACATGTCCCACTGTGACACGAGGCGGTGAATGGCCGTCTCATAAAATTCCCTGGGCTGCGATGTGAACCAGTTACGCACGTACAGCTGGACGTCGGCGCCCGAGGTGAATCGTTGGCCCCGCAGAGCCCTTTTCAGGGGACCAAACATGGCGTAATCACAGGGAGAGAAGTCTGGACTGTATGGAGGGTAGCCGAGAACCTTCCATTTGAATTTCTGCAGGAGTGCCGCGACTGTGTTGGCCGTATGAGGTCGTGCATAGTCGTGGAACGACCACGGTGGCTATGGCGTTCACTGTCACCAACTGGACTTTGTCATCGGTAATGCAGGGGGTGCCCCAGACCGGGCATCATCGGCTAACGACACCAGTCATTCCCTGAAGCGCTTGTGCTTCGCCTTGACACTTGCAAGGGACATGCAGTGTTCGCCGTACACTTGTGAAATTCGGCGATGAATGTCCGTTCCCCCTACTCCTTCCGCTGTCAGAAACCGAACAACTCCTCTTTGCTCTTCGGTTGACGCCTCCATGTCACTGTTTGCAATGCGTCTGGCAGCATTGGACGATTGATGCATGCTGCTGCTCGCTTTTTTATCGTCACGTGACGTGCTCGCGTGCCCTCTAGCGGCGGGCTGTGACCTTCCACGCTCTGGTCGGAGCCACACCTCGTTACACACGACACGATTAGCCGATGTCGTCACCGTTTTGCGCATTTCGGCCTCCGGCTCGTTACTTTTTGAACGCACCTTATTGATTACACGGAAGACCCAGACTTTCATCAATAAATGTTTGATAACTATACTGAGAATATGGTGGCCAAAGGTTATCACCAAGGAAGAGCTCGGGCAGAAAACCCAACAACGGAAGTCTGAGGAAATGGAGATGGATTGGCCATACGCTCAAAAGAGGTCCACAGCACATCCCAAAGAAGGCTCTGGGCTGGAACCCACAAGAAACAAGTAGTTCCGTGAAGAACCATATAGCCTATTTTCATATATCCTACTTGCCTGTATCGACATACAAATTTTCAGTTTGATTGCTGTAATAGATTCGTACTGTAGATATTGAGAACCGTCTAAATATTTCGGATGGTCACCATGTTCGAGGCCTTAGAGTTACAGTATGTACTATTTCATGAAGATTATTGTGTAGGTGTATTATTCAAACTTCAATTGCATGATTAGGACACAAGAAATTTAAAAAAAATATATATAATTTCGCTCAGTCGCCATATTGAGGTTATGTAAACAATTGAAATAAATTAGATGTCTGTGCATTTCAATTTGTATAGTCATTTTCTGTACCAAGTTTTACTGCGTTCGGATGGTTAAATCGTGAGAAAAGTCTATTTAAATGTTTCAACTTCGCTTGGCCTCCATGTTCTTTTAAGTCAGATAGGTGAACATCTAGTAGTGCCCCTTAACACTGTAAAAAATTTCAGGGTGATATGAGTAATAGTTTCGGATATATAGAATGCCGGTGAAATATATCACATAGCCGCTATGTTGGATTGGTGTTGTTGTTTGAGTCTTCAGTCTTTTGACTGGTTTGATGCAGCTCTCCATGCCTCCCTGTCCTGAGCTAATCGTTTCATCTCTACATAGCTACCACACCCTAGGCTACATCCGAGGCAATCTGTTTAACATATTCTAAACTTGGTCTACCCCTACAGTTCTTGTCCTCGACCCTTCCTTCCATAACTAAGCTTGCTATTCCTGGGTGTCTTAGTATGTGTCCTACCAACCTATCTCTTCTCTTCATTAGCAGTCGCCAGAAACATCTCTCCTCTCCCACTCGCCTTAATACCTCTTCGTTTGTAACCCTATCTACCCATCTGATCTTCATCATTCTCCTGTAACACCACATTTCAAATGCCTCAATTCTCCTCTTTTCTGCTGCACCAATAGTCCAAGTTTCACTTCCATAGAGCGCCACGCTCCAGACAAAGGCTTTCAAAAATGACTTCCTAATACCTAAATCTATATTCGATGTCAACAGATTCCTTTTTTGTAGAAAGGCTTTCCTTGCCTGAGCCAACCTACTTTTTATATCCTCTTTGCTTCGTCCATCACTGGTTATTCTGCTTCCTAAGTAACAGAGGTCTCCTACTTCCTTCAGCTTTTCACCTGCCAATTTGATCTCCATAGAGGTTTCTGATTTATTTCGGCTGCATTCCAGTAATTTTGTTTTACATTTATTAATTTTCATCATGAAGTCCTTCCGTAAGACGGAATCCATACCATTCAAAAACTCATTCAAATCCTCAGGCTTGTCGGCCAAGATGACGTAATAAAATGTGAAGGGCACGTTTGGATTGGTCACGTGTTAACTTACTTGTGTTGATTTGTGTGAGAAGTCCTAAGTTTTTAGGCAGTAATGTTTTTGCTACGGCAGTTTGATTCCAATTTCACTCGGAGATTATTGTGTTGTATATTTTAAGTATAGGAAGTGTCGGTTTAGTTTTTAGTGTTGTATAGTTGTTCCCCACGTCTGTCTAGCTCTAAGCAATGTGGATTCGGTCTGAATGTTCATACTGGATGATGACGAATCATGCATTCGATTGTACACATCGTGAAGCATGCAGAACGACACGCGCGCATACATTGTTACTTTTGTTGATGTTTCTTAGCGACACTTTGTCCGTGTATTTAATCTCTCCAGAGATTTGGCCTAGTTTTGGCATATTTTTCTATTAAGTGGGAGTCACTTTGGGAGTTTGTTTTGTTAATTCTTTGTATAGTTAGGTGATTTGTTATTAAATTCATTTGTTTTAACCCTGGCTTCACTTTTTCCTGCATGTTATTTTGTTATATGTTACCCTGCATGTTAATGAAGCGCTTTAACAACAACTTACGATATGGACTGTTACACCCCCCGAAACTGAGTCTCATAAGCTTCTTTGCAAGGGTTCATAAAACAAAAATGGCTGCTCAAGTGGGACTGTTGTTGTTGTTGCTTCGCTGATCTCATATTTATTTCGTTGAGAAATAATGCCAGGTCAAGCGGGCAAAGTAAATTCAGTAAATTGAGGCGATGTTGTACCGCCATGTGCATTAGTAAAATCACTGAGTTCCTAAAGTTAGAGATATTGAACAACGTTAGAATTTGATATTGTATTTGTTATAAACCTGTTCTGGCGCCCGGCATTAAAATTAGAAATTTGCATATTTTTGAACTCAGTCAAAGCAGGAAGGTGTTGCCTTATATTTGACATTTAATTAACTTCGGTTAATTGGTGTTCTTCGTAAATTCTGTTGGATAGGAATTTAAAAGCAAATCACTAGGGGTTATTTGTTGTTTGGGAATAAGAGTAATTTATTCAGTAAATTTTGTTACTGAAAATTTTGTTAAATTAGAGCCAGTAATATTTAAATGTTATGACATGTATGCGTGTGGATGACTGAAATCTTAGTGCATGACCCTGTTTTCTTTGATTATATTTGTGTATTGTGCAATGGCGAGTGTTGAGGAGATCAAGGCATTGTTGGAACAGATGTCGGTCCAAATGTCCGCGAAAACGGAAGAACAGTTGAAAATTCAGAGCGAGGACAATAATAAACAATTAAATAAACAATTAGAAGCTCAGCGTGAGCATAATGATAAACAATTAGAGCAGATGTCCGCGAAAACGGAAAAAACAATTAAAAGAACAATTAGAAATTCAGAGCGAGAATTGTGAAAAACAGTTACACGATATGAGCGGTAATATTTCGGTCCAATTAGAGGTCCAGAAATTGGACACTGATAAACAATTAAATGAATTAAATCACAAACTATCGGAAACTGATAAACAATTTCACGAATTAAATCACAAATTAACAGAACAGGCGGTGACACAAACAGAGCAATTAGAGAAGATCACTAACGACGTCAATCAAAGTGTTAGGGAGGTGGAGAAACTGGCAGGTGAGATCGCAGAGAATAACGTCAAACAATTGGGTGAAATTAAAAAGTTGGAAGCAAAATTTGACAACAAACTCGTACAATTTGACGAAATGGTGGCCGATAAACTAAAGCAGATAGAGGCAGCATGTGTCAATAACACCGCGGGAATAAAGAAAACACAAGATAAATTGCAGCAACAAATTAATTCAGTCGACAGCAACGTACTGGAATTAATAAAAGAAATGGATAAACTTGAGGTCAAGGCCGAAACAGAACGTAGGCACTTGCGTGAAAACTTAGAGGACCAATTAAATAAAACACACCAGCAGATACAAGAAGTCGGGGAACAATTGGTTAAAACACAAGAGGTTATAAGAGAAGAGGTTGGAGAACAGTTAGTCAAGACACAAGAACAGATACGAGAAGAGCTCGAAAAGAATCTGGAAAGGAGCGAAGAGAAAATTAACAGTTTGAAAAGTAGGATCCGAAGAGATTGGGAACAGCAGGCAAACACAAATAAAGAAGATAGGCTGACAATTTTAAAGCGGATGCAGGCTTTGGAGGAAGGCGTAAAATCTAAATTATAAGAGCACTCAGATTTAATAATCAAAAACGAAATTAGATCATTAGAGAATGCTACATTATTTTCGGCTGAAAATGTACCAGAAAAGCAGGGAAGCATTGGGAGTCCGGTAGGCTTGAAGTTGACTGAGGATAACAGCCGGGCTCAAAGTCCCAAATTAATGAGCAACGCATTCCAAGAGTACAGGGGAGAGACTTCCACACCACAACAAAACTTGGCACCCGCCCAAGTAATCCAAGTCATTAGGGGAAATGATTTCAAGCCCGATAAATTCAAGGAACACTCAGGAACCACTCCCAAAGCTTTTCTACGACAGTTGACTGATTATTTCAATGATCAACATATCGGCCCCGAAAAACAGCTGAGACTCGTGGAGAAATTTTTAGATGGACCAAGCTTAACCTGGTTTTTAAGCTTTAAATATACTTTCACCGACATGGCTCAATTCCGAGAAGCATTTTTAAAGAAGTTTTGGAGCCCTTCTTTACAGCAGGGGTTAAGAATGGACCTGTATACACGTAAATACCACAGCACGCATCCGACCAGATTTTCGGAATTCTTTAGCCAACAGCTGGTAAAATTCCGCGATTTTGACGACCCCCCTAGCGAGCAAAATATGGTTCTAACCATCGGGAAACAACTTCCCATGCACATTCCACAGCTGTTAGTAGCCGGAAATATTCAGACCGCAGTGCAGGCCGAAGAATTACTCCGACACCTCGACGAGACGAGTATGGTCAGTCCACAGACGGGAATGAGAAATATGGAATGTGTCAACACGGCAGAGGTGGTTCAGGGACTCCGAAATAGTCACAGCCAGGGGAACCAAACGAAAACTCAGTCCACAGGAACACAGTTTACACCGAGAAGGCAAGATTTCGATGGCCGGAACCAGTTCAACCAAAACAATCGAAATTTTCAGAATAACCGCGATAGATATAACCAGAACAACCAAAACCAGCACAATCAATGGACGTACCAGCGGGAATACACCAATTGGAGGGGGAACCAAAGACAGGGTCGACCTTACCAAAGAAATGGAGATGGCAGGTGGAACAACGCGAGGAACTATCGCCAGGAAAATATGGGAGACTATCGCAACAATTGGGACGAGCGGTATGTCGAGTCACAAAAATACTTAGATCAATTAAATGCCGAAGAGACGGAAAAAGAGAAGTGGGGGCGTGCAATGGCTAACAGACAGAGCCCAGACAATCATCAAGGAGAGGGGGCGTTAAGTTTATTGAGGCAACAGGAGAGGCGCGATGACAAACGGCGGAACACAACAAATGGGCCCCGGGATTTAAAAAAACTTCAATTGAACTAAAAAATGATAGTCTGAAAACCGAGGACGCCAGGGAGCGAGAAGAGCTGATCGTGGCCAATATAGAAGAGTGGGTAGCATTCCCGGACGATTGCCTGGAGGAAGTGGTGAAAGACCGAGAAAACGTCATCAGACAACTGCCAATTATTTACGCACATATTGGAGGTATGAGGGTGAGATGTTTAATAGACACAGGTAGCCAGGTGAGCTTAGTCACTGAAGTTTTGGTAAAAGAGATCGGAAGAAAACAAACTGTTCCAATTATGCCTGTACCGCTAATGAAAGTCAGAGGAGTCATTCCTGACAAAAACATCAATTGTAAACAGCAAGCATATTTAGACCTGGAAATATTGAACCACACTTTTTCGCAAACATTCATTGTCATACCGAAGATGAACTATAACATAATTTTGGGAGCCAACTTCATCTGTGATTTTCATGCTGTAATTGACTTACATAACAACACTGTAAGTTTCAAACAAGTTGAGGGGTTGAATCACGTTGGTTTAAACATGGAAGAGAGTCCACTAGAGAGAGAGGCGAATACTTGGGTCATTGAGGAATGCACTAATGAGGTGATCAGAGATAAGAACTTGACTGAGGAGCGAGTCAGCCAGACAGCAGTGGTGGAAATTGACAGCCGAGATATTTCGCAGGAACTTTGGGTACATTTAGCGGAAGAAGAAATTAGCGGAACTAAATTTGAAATTCTACTTCAGGAGCGACTAAAGGAGGCCATAGTAGGGGAACCGGATAGAAGGAAACTGGAAGAAATTTTGAGATTACAAGGAGCTTTTGACACCGTACCTGGAAAAGTTTTAAATTTTCAATATGCCATGCAAGTTACAGACTGGATCCCATTTAAAAGTAAATTGTACCCGATCCCAGAGAAACATTTTGCTCAGGTGAAGGACATTATAACTAATTTATTAGAATCTGGCATGATAAGGAAAGCAGCAACCCCGTACCTGAACGCAATATTGGATGTGACCAAGCCAAATGGATCAATTAGGCTATGCCTAGACGCGCGAGTTTTGAACAGTAAACTGCTAGTTGAGCACGACCAAGCACCTAGGATCAAAGATGTTTTGAAAGGCTTCATTGGGAAGAAGATATATTCGAGTGTCGATTTGGCGAATAGTTTCCACCATCTTGAACTTGAAGAAAAATCTCAACTGTTGACGGGATTTTTATTCGATAACCAAAGTTATATCTGGTCTCGAATGCCCTTTGGCGTGAAAACTGCTGGATGTGCACTGATAAGAGCACTCGATAGGAATCTGACTGAGGAGGTCAAGAGCTTCACTACGAGATATGTTGACGACATATTAATTGCATCTGAAACAATGGAGGAACACCTGATAAACTTAAATAAACTTCTGGATAACTTGAGAACCATGAACTTCAAAATTAATCTAAAGAAATCACATGTTTGCCAGAGCGAGATTCTATATTTGGGGCATATAATTGATGTTGAGGGCGTGAGACCTAATCCAGCCAAGATTGATGCTATCAAGAAATTTCCCACCCCAACTAAAGTCAAGCATGTAAGAGCGTTTTTGGGAGTGACAGGTTTCTTCAAAGAAAATTGCCCTGGATACACTGAAACAGTAGCACCTATGCAAGAGATGTTAAAGAAGGCAAATCGATGGTCGTGGAATGAGGAGTGCGACAGGTCTTTTAGAGCCACGAAAGATTTATTGGAAAACTGTGTGAAGCTTGGATATCCGGACATTGAGAAGCGATTTATTATTCAAGCAGATGCTTCATTGATTGGAATCGGTGCTATGCTGTACCAAGAGGACGCTGAAGAACCCAAGAAGAGATCGTATTTGGCATTTACGAGTCGTAAATTGAGGAAGCACGAGAGGAACTACACCGTGACGGAGCTTGAGCTGCTAGCAATTTTATATTCTCTTCAACTGTGGCGTAAGATGATCTACGGCTATTCCATTATTGTCAGAACCGACCACCATGCACTGACATTTTTATTCAAGACAACGATGGCATGTCCACGAGAGCACATATCAGCACGGATAAGACTGAAGCTACGATAGGGGAGACTTTTACTTGGCCTAAGATGCGATTCACCATTGTGGAAGTGATAAGAACTTGTGACGCATGCCAGCGCACTAAACCGAACAACTTCATTATGAAACAACCACCAAGACCACTATTACCTCAGAAACCATGCGAGATGCTCGCTATTGACTGTTTTGGCCCTCTAGTCAAAGGAAAGCGTGGATGCCGACATCTTCTGGTGTGTGTCGATGTATTTTCAGAGATGGTCGTGTTATGTCCAATCCAGAAGACGACATCAAAACAAGTCCTCAGTAGAATTCAGAACAAAGTTATTCCGATGCTTGGGAAGCCGGAATCCATTTTATCAGACCATGGTACTTATTTCACGAGCAATGTTTTTAGGCAAGGTCTGGAGAGCCTAGGAATAAAACATGTATTTTCAAGCATTCGTCATCCTTGTGGGAATCCGAGCGAGAGAACGATTCGCTGTGTTGCCAAATACTATAGAGTAATGATTCCTAACGATCATAATAAATGGGTTGACAAAGTAGGAGAGATTGAGATGTGCATGAACACCACTATGCACGAGTCGACGGGTCAAGTCCCACTAATTGTACACCACAACAGGTTGCCAGAGAGGTCTTGGGACAAGATTATTCCGTGTCCAAGGGATCCACTATTAGCGCATGAGTTGCGAATCCAGCGAACGAGAGAGCACATGAGGAACCAAGCGGACCGAAGACTCAGAAGATACAGAGGAAAGACGTTTCACCGGGAACTACAAGAACAAGAGTAAGTGCTGGTTCGCAGACCACCGATATCTGACCCCAAAAACAAAGTCTTTGCCAAATTCTGTGCAAAATGTATTGGCCCGTTCCGTGTCATTAAGAATCTGGGTAACAATGCTTACAGGCTTGAAGAAGTGAGCACTGGTGCAAAATCTGTTTTTAATAGCGCCAACTTAAAACCGTATTACAGAAGGGAACCATTTGATGAATAAGCAAGATCATGTGTGCAAAATCATATTGCAAAATTTTATTTTGAGAGCCAACACTCAAATGTACGTGGACGTGGAGCACCGGAGAGAGAGCGCTTTGTTTTGTAAACAACAAGCAGCTGAGACGACAGGAGTGGCAATCACGTGAGGAGAAGGGGGAGGTCTAGCGAAGAAGTATGAATGACATTCCGGCGAGGGAGCGCGCACACTAATTGGGTCACTGGACTGTACACTCGAGCAGCTGAGCGAGGTACTAAATAGATGTTGTTGTTACTACTGTGGATATTGTTTTTGAAATCCAAATCAATTACTTGCTTCGAATTTCAAAACCTTGATGAGGATAAATGAACCCTTATTGATCTACGATAAATAAGCATTCATAATTTATTATTATTATCACTGCAGCCCAGGCGGTACATGAGGAAGTTGACGAGAATAAAGGCAAGGTAGCGCGTCGCAATGATTGCCACAGAGGTAGAGCTTGTAGCTATTCTTGAAGAACGGCCTGGTAAGCTGAGTTCAAGGCCAAATTGTGTAACAACTTGCACCAGAATTGGAATCACAAAGGGGTAGTCACGAGTTACTTACAACCGACCTAAGATTGAATCAACCAATCGGGAGAGACCACGCCAATATCACGCGATGGATGGCGTCAGTGGTAAAAAGCGCGCAGAATTGATTATCTAAAAGACCGCCGATCGGAATTATCTCCGCACGAGTGCGATGAGACGTTTGATTTATTTGATGAAGATTGATACTAGTCCCATCTGTGTGAGATGAAAACTCTGGAAAATTTTTCTAAATCCACCCCACTCCTCCGCACCCTGTCAGTTTCTAATAAATTGTTCGTCGAAAAGCTGTTCGATGTCTTTCTGTTCGTGAGCTCTGTGAGCTAACTTCACGCCCGTTTGTATAACGATTTTAACGCTCTGATTATTCGAAGTTATTTTATATGTGAGCTCTGACGAGCTAAACTCACGCTAGTTTGCGTAGCAAATTTTAAAGCTCTTAATTATTTGAAGTCAATTACTTTGTGAGCTTTGTGAGCGAAATTCACGCCAGCGTGCGTGATGATTTGAAACTTGTAATATTATCTTAAATACAACTATTTCAGCTCTTCGGGGCAAGACTTGTAAACGTTCTAATTAGCGCTCACCCGAGCGAAGGTCAAAGCAGAGCAGAGCAGTAGATTACCGAGCGAAATAGCGACTGTGAGTCAGGCAGTCTTTGTAACTTGTTTGTCGAGCCAGTGACGTTGGACTCGAAGTGTGTATATTCATGTATATTTGTAAGTGTATGTTTCATGTGTGTATTGCGCGTGTGTGAGCGATATTTAGGGAAAGTCTTCGTAATTAATCGCATAGGACTATTTGTGGGCGAATTTAGTAACCCACAAGCGATTATAGCCAGGTCACGTTATAATATCATTGAACTTTTCTTCCAAGGAGACTACATCAAGATGTCCAACATGTGGTCAGGAGTTGGGATGACGTCCGGCGCTTCAACGAAGACGACTATGGAGTGCTAACTTTTCCATAGGGAAATGGGCTGAGATGGATGTCATAATGTTCTGCAAGCTGAGACGGTGATGTACAACAATTGAGTATTCAATTATGTAGTTAGATTGGCCGGGGAACCTTTGTAAATAGTTCATTTGTCTTTTCTTGTTTTAGAGTGTTTTTCTTTGTACCGGCACTAATTGTTTTAAATGTACGTTGGCACGTGGCCAAAGTGTTTAATGTATATTTGTTTTTCTTGGAGTCATATTTAATGTGCACGGCGCGTGTACGTGATGTTATCCATGCAAATGCGAAACCCGTTACATTCGATAAGTGGTGCTTTATTAAAGTTCATATTTGTGATAGGACAGGGAGGTAATTACTGTAAGATGTTTGCTGAACAGGTTATTATTCATATTAGGGTTGACAAGTGCAACGATTTAAGATGTAATTGTAGAACACCTTAGTTCTAATTTGATAGATTTTTTTTAGTCCATTTCAGGTTTTTTAGTCACGGCGTAGAACGATGGTGCCAGCAAGTGGAAAATATTTATGTCTTTTTATTTCAGGGTCTGTCAAACCCATACGTGTGATTCTGTGTGTGTTACTGTGTCAGGTGTGTGTGTTGATTCTACGTGAAGAGGGGTAGAGGTCCTACCGCCCTCATTTTTGGTGTTGTTGTATTTGATGGAAAGGCAGGGTGCTCTGGGGAGACCGCTGTCTTTGTCCATTATGCTGATTTCTTGGATTTCCTAGTGGAAATGCCGGGATATTTTGTTCTGACACACACACGTATTATTGTGCTTTGGGGCACGCTTCTTCGATACACACGTGGGTTGACAGATATGCAGATTTCCACAAATCGCCCGTCTCTTCTGGTGACTTATTTTGATAGGCAGTCCTGTTGTTCCGACTGGCCCCTTTAAGCTTTCAAGTAGCAAACCTGTTCATTGTGATGGTCATTTTGGAACCATAATTAATTGGGGAGTTCGCCATGTGTGTGACGGATTGTTGCATGTTGTATGGATAGAATATTGTGTTAACAATGTAAATGTTGGCTTTGAGCCTAGTGATTTTGTTTATGACTCAATTCATGTAATTTTGTATGTCACACCCGTGTGGTGTAGTGGTAGTGTACTTGTAAATTTGACGGCGGTCATATGTGTATTTCTTTTATTGGTCACATGTTAACTTACTTGTGTTGATTTGTGTGAGAAGTCCTAAGTTTTTAGGCAGTAATGTTTTTGCTACGGCAATTTGATTCCAATTTCACTCGGAGATTATTGTGTTGTATATTTTAAGTATAGGAAGTGTCGGTTTAGTTTTTAGTGTTGTATAGTTGTTCCCCACGTCTGTCTAGCTCTAAGCAATGTGGATTCGTTGTCTGAATGTTCATACTGGATGATGACGAATCATGCATTCGATTGTACACATCGTGAAGCATGCAGAACGACACGCGCGCATACATTGTTACTTTTGTTGATGTTTCTTAGCGACACTTTGTCCGTGTATTTAATCTCTCCAGAGATTTGGCCTAGTTTTGGCATATTTTTCTATTAAGTGGGAGTCACTTTGGGAGTTTGTTTTGTTAATTATTTGTATAGTTAGGTGATTTGTTATTAAATTCATTTGTTTTAACCCTGGCTTCACTTTTTCCTGCATGTTATTTTGTTATATGTTACCCTGCATGTTAATGAAGCGCTTTAACAACAACTTACGATATGGACTGTTACACCCCCCGAAACTGAGTCTCATAAGCTTCTTTACAAGGGTTCAATATGTAGGTCCTAGAGTTATGTACTGCTACATGAAGATTATTGTGTAAGTGTAGCTTTCAAACTTCAATCGCATGATTAGGACGCAAAAAGTAGCAAGGAGATTTTAAAATTTCACACAGCTGCCATCTTGTGGTTATGGAAACAATTGAAATAAATTAGATGCCAGTGGTTTAACATTCGTTTAAGGATTTACTATACCATGTTTCACTGCACTCGGATGGTTAAATTGCGAGAAACGTCCATGTGAATATTTATATTTCGCGTCGCCGCCATGTTGGATTTGTGATCACCAGGTTATGTAAAGTCCTATAGGTGAACTTAAGTTCATAGCCCCTATGAACATAAAAAGAAAACAGTTTGATTGCTATAATAGATTCGTAGATATTCAGAGCCGTCTAAATACTTCGGATGGTCGCCATGTTGGATTGTTAAATGTATCGGTCATAGAGTCATGAACATATAAAGGAAAATTATCGCGTAGGTTCATTATTCAAACTTTCACTTCGATCGCATGATTACGACACAAGATATAAAAACTTAATTTTAAAATTTGCACAGACGCCATCTTGAGGTTATGTAATCAATTGAACTAAATTAGATATCAGTGCATTACAATGTGTATAAACATTTCCTGTACCAGATTTCATTACGTTTGGAACATTAAATCGCGAGAAAGGTCTATTTAAATTTTCAAATTCGCTTGGCCGCCATGTTCGTTTTGTAGTTAACCGGTTTTTGAAAGTCTTATAGATGAACTTTCAGTAGTGCCCTTTATCTCCATACAAAATTTCAGGGTTTTACCGCTAATAGTTTCAGAGATATAGAATGCCAGTGAAATATTTCGCACATCCGCCATCTTGTGGTTATGTAAACAATTGAACCAAGTTAGATGTCTATGCATTACAATGTGTATAAACATATACTGTACCAAGTTTTATTGCGTTTGGTTGCTTAAATCGCGAGAAACGTCTATTTAAAAGTTGCAAATTCGTGTGGCCGCCATGTTGGTTTTGTAGTTACCAGTTTTTCAAAAGTCACATAGGTGAACTTCTAGTAGTTCCCTTTATCACTGTAATAAATTCCAGGGTGATATCGGGAATAGGTTCGGAGATATTGAATGCTGGTGAAATATTTCGCATAGCCGCCATGTTGGATTGGTGAGACGTAATAAAATTTGAAGGGCACGGTCGTGGTCGCCCGGAATAGTGCTATGAACCTACCGAGTTTCATTGAAATCGTTCCAGCCGTTTAGAATTCATTAGGGGGACACACACACACACACTTCACACACACACACTCACACACACACACACACACAGACACACGGACAAAAGGTGATCTCATAAGCCTATTTTTTTTTTTTTTTCAAAATTGAAAATAGGCTAAAAATTGACACTGTTATCAAGTAATTCTGAGTTTCATGGTTTACTCATTCTACTAAATGACTTTCTACCAGATTTTGAAACTGTCTTGCCTTTCTGAAGAAATATAATTGAAGCTACTTTCAGAATCACCATGTGTACTAACTATTCACAGCAATTTTTGGATTTTTGGACCTTGGCTGTTATTTTAAAAATGGCACACTCTCAGACCACATCATTTCAGGAATTTCTGGCGTAAGTGGCTTTTGTTGATTCATTTAGAGGCTTTGCGACATCGTGGCCATGTACCCTCGTGTACTAGGGTGAATGTGCAATTTACCTTATCACCTGTGTTAATGTGGTGGCTGTATGTGTATATTTGTAACTGTGACTAGGATTAAGGAAGAAGGCTACCATGGCCTTAATTTAGGTACCATCCGGGCATTTCCCCGGAGTAGTAGAGGGGAAAACCATCGGAGAAAACTAGAATAGCTACACCACGAGATGATCTGTCTAGTCTAGTCTGCAAGCCTCTGTTTACGAACAAGTTGGCTCCATGGTTCCCTATTAACAGTTAGCACTGCGGCTACCTTTGCTTCTACACCTCTCACTTTGAAATCGTTTAACACTGAATCTAACCATCGCCTCCTAGGTGTACCTCTGATTCTCTTATCCTCAATAGCTGAACTCATTAACGTCGTAAGTAATCTCTCCTTCCCCATTTTCATCACATGACTTCACCATCTGAGTCGTCTCATACGAACAGCTTCATCTAACAAGTTATCCTTTATCTCTTCATTACGGTAAGCCTCCTGCCATTGCTCCCATCCATTTTTCCCAGCAATCATTCGTGCTATCCTCATATCAGTTAACTCGAGCTTATGTAACAGATATCCTGAACCTACCCACCTCTCACCTCCGTACTGCAAGATCGGTCGAAATACTGAACGATGTAGGAAGAGCTACACTAATTTCTTTCTTGTAGAATGTAGTAGAACGCAACTAGGTGCGTTCTATAAGTAACGAGCCGGAGGCATAATGTCAGAAACCAGTACCTGTATATTAGAAGTATTGGCCCTGGCAGTTGAGGCACTTGTCCCACTGTGACACGAGGCGGTGAATGGCTGTCTCATAAAATTCCCTGGGCTGCGATGTGAACCAGTTCCGCACGTACAGCTGGACGTCGGCGTCCGAGGTGAATCGTTGGCCCCGCAGAGCCCTTTTCAGGGGACCAAACATGGCGTAATCACAGGGCGAGAGGTCTGGACTGTATGGAGTGGCCTAGAACCTCCCATTTGAATTTCTGCAGGAGTGCCGCGGCTGTGTTGGCCGTATGAGGTCGGGCATTGTCGTGGAGCGACTATGGCATTCAGTGTCACTCGGAGGTCCTGGGTAATGAGTGCATCAACCAGCTGGACGTTGTCATCGGTAATGCAGGGGGGTGCCCCAGACCAGGCATCATCGGCTAACAACACCTGTCCTTCCCTGAAGCGCTTGTGCCACGCCATGACCCTTGCAAGGGGCATGCAGTGTTCGCCGTACACTTGTGACATTCGGCGATGAATGTCCGTTCCCCCTACTCCTTCCGCTGTCAGAAACCGAACAACACCTCTTTGCTCTTCGGTTGACGCCTCCATGTCACTGTTTGAAATGCGACTGGCAGCGTTGGACGATTGATGCATGCTGCCGCTCGCTTTGTTTCATCACGTGACGTGCACGCGTGCCCTCCAGCGACGGGCTGTGACCTTCCACGCTTCCACAACCTCGTTACACACGCCTCGATTAGCCGATGTTGTCACCGGTTTGCGCATTCCAGCCTCCGGCTCGTTACTTTTTGAACGCACCTTATAATAACTCACTGCATTCGCATTTCTGTACTTCGACTCTATCTGATTCATTATACTACCATCCTGAGAGAATACGTAACCGAAATACTTAACATGGTCCACCTGCTCCTTGTGTTTCTTCCCTACCGACATAACCTTCGTCTTTGAAATGCTGATTTCATACCATCTCATTCTCATCTTCATTTCCCCTTTTGCAGCTGACACTGGGTGGGGGAAAATATGGTTCCTCTCCACTTTGTTCTGTCGTTCCACCATTCCTCTTCCGACGCGGTGTTCTAATCCAGGTTCTGTTTTCTAATGCTATAATTCACCGAGTCCATCCAACGCATTCTTGGTCTTCCTCGTCCTCTCTTCCCTGTCATCCGTCGTTCCTGTGCTCGTCTTGGTAGCCTTACTTCATTCATCCGTTTGACATGTCCAAACCGTTTTAAGCTGTTTTGCTCCAGTTTGTCATTTAGTTTATGTAGGCCTACCCCCAGTTCTTTCCATATATCATCCTTTCTCACTCTGTTTCTTCTCGATTTTTGAACCATATTTCTCAGGAATCTCATCTCAACTGCTTGTACTCTGCGCTCATTCGTCTTAGTCATTGTCCAAGTTTCTGCTGCATATGTCATCACAGAAGTGACAAAGAGGAAATCTGACATTCTACGGGTCGGAGCGTGGAATGTTAGAAGTCTGCTAGGAAGTGGAAGTTTAGAAAACTTGGAAAGGGAAATGGATAGGGTAAGGTTGGATTTGGTTGGGATTAGTGAAATGTGCTGGCAGGAAGAACAGGACTTTTGGTCAGGAGACTATAGGGTCATTAGCACTAAATCAAACAATGGCCAAGCAGGGGTTGGTCTCATATTGAGTAGGAAACTTGGACAGCGGGTGGAATATTATGAGCAATGTAGTGAACGGATTATTGTAGCAAAAATCAATACTAAACCTACGTGCACCACAGTGGTACAAGTCTATATGCCTACCAGTCAAGCTGATGATGAGGATGTTGAAAAGGTTTACGAAGAAATAGACGAAATTCTGAGGTATATCAAGGGTGATGAAAATGTTATAGTAATGGGAGATTGGAATGCTGTGGTAGGAAAAGGGATAGAAGGGAAGATAGTAGGAGATTTCGGATTTGGTGAAAGGAATGATCGAGGAAGCAGGCTGATGGAATTCTGCACCGAGCATGAGTTGGTCATAGCTAACACCTTATTCAATAACCATAATAGAAGAATATACACATGGATGAGACCAGGAGATACAGGGCGTTACCAAATCGACTTCGTTACTGTCAAGCAGAGGTTTCGAAACCAGATTTTGGATTGTAAAACATATCCTGGTGCTGACATAAACTCTGAACACAATCTGGTTTAATGAAATGCAGATTAAAGTTGAAGAAACTGAAGAAAAGTCAAAAGCCAAAAAGGTGGGCAATAGACAGACTGAAAGTAAAGGATGTAAACGAAAGATTCAAGAAGAGTATAAAGGAATGACTAATGAAAAACCCTAAACAAACTTCAATTGCAGACGAATGGGCACTTTTGAAGAATGAAATAACAAAATCCGCAGAAGAAAACATTGGTAGGAAAGAAAGAATAGGTAGAAAACCGTGGATCACTCAGGATATACTAGAATTGATGGATGAAAGGCAGAAACACAAGAATGTAAGAGATGAAAAGGGTAAAGCAGAATACAGACGTCTGAGAAATGAGGTCAACAAGAAGTGCAAGGAAGCGAAAGAAGAATGGTTGAAAGAGAAATGTGCAGGTATAGAAAATTGTCTGAAATTAGGAAAAGTAGACACAGCTTATCGAAGGATTAAGAATACATTTGGGTAAAAGAAGACTAAGTGATGTAATATTAAGGACACAAATGGAAAGCCTCTAACAGATAGGGAAGAAAAGGTTGAGAGATGGAAAGCTTACATAGAGAGTTTGTATAAGGGAAAAGAGATTGAGAATCATGTAATGGAAAGGGAGGAGGAAATTGATGAGGATGCGAAAGGAGATTTAATATTGAGATCAGAATTTGATAGAGCTTTGGAAGACTTAAGCAGGAACAAAGCACCAGGCATAGATGATATACCGATTGAGTTGCTACGCTGCATAGGAGATTAAGGTCTGATCAGGTTATTTCACTTGGTGTGGAGGATTTATGAGACAGGTGAGGTACCCCCTGATTTCAAGAAGAATGTAATCATCCCTATACCAAAGAAAGTTGGAGCTGATAGATGTGAAGATTGCCGTACAATCAGCTTGATTACTCATGCTTCAAAGATCCTGTCTAGAATAATTTACAAGGGGATTGAAAGCCAGATCGAAAGACCAGTTTGGTTTCAGGAGAAATGTAAGAACAAGGGTAGCTGTACTAAGGCTGATTTTGGAAGGTAGAATAAGGAAGGATAAGAGAACGTTCATGGCATTTGTAGACTTAGAATAGGCTTTTGATAACGTTGATTTGACTAAATTGTTTGACATTTTGAAATCTATTGGAATAAAGTACAGGGATAGGAGGGTGATCTACAATCTATACAGAAACCAGACTGCATTCATTCGAGCTGAAGGACATGAGAGAGAAGCTGATATTCAGAAAGGTGTTAGGCAAGGCTGCAACTTATCACCCATACTTTTCAATCTTTACATTGAACAAGCAATGCAGGAAATTAGAGAAAAAATTAAAATGGGAGTGAAGATTCAAGGAGAAATAATTTCAATACTAGAATGCAGCCGAAATAAATCAGAAACCTCTATGGACATCAAATTGGCAGGTGAAAAGCTGACGGAAGTAGGAGATTTCTGTTACTTAGGAAGCAAAATAACCAGTGATGGACGAAGCAAAGAGGATATAAAAAGTAGGTTGGCTCAGGCAAGGAAAGCATTTCTACAAAAAAGAATCTGTTGAAATCGAATATAGATTTAGGTATTAGGAAGTCATTTTTGAAAGCCTTTGTCTGGAGCGTGGCGCTCTATGGAAGTGAAACTTGGACTATTGGTGCAGCAGAAGAGAGGAGAATTGAAGCATTTGAAATGTGGTGTTACAGGAGAATGATGAAGATCAGATGGGTCGATAGGGT
Organism: Meconema thalassinum; assembly: GCA_946902985.2. Classification (NCBI taxonomy): domain Eukaryota; kingdom Metazoa; phylum Arthropoda; class Insecta; order Orthoptera; family Tettigoniidae; genus Meconema; species Meconema thalassinum. The sequence goes on from OX336388.2 coordinate 2,043,983,841, forward strand.
TACAAACGAAGAGGTATTAAGACGAGTGGGAGAGGAGAGATGTTTCTGGCGACTGCTAATGAAGAGAAGAGATAGGTTAGTAGGACACATACTAAGACACCCAGGAATAGCAAGCTTAGTTATGGAAGGAAGGGTCGAGGACAAGAACTGTAGGGGTAGACCAAGGTTAGAATATTGTAAACAGATTGCCTCCGATGTAGGGTGTGGTAGCTATGTAGAGATGAAACGATTAGCTCAGGACAGGGAGGCATGGAGAGCTGCATCAAACCAGTCAAAAGACTGAAGACTCAAACAACAACAACATGTCATTATAGGAACATAAGATGGTTTGTACATAACTTCTTTAGCCTTAATTGGTATATCCTTGTTCCATACTAGTCCCCGTACCTGTTGGTAGAAAGCACTCCCGAGTTATATTCCTCTGCTAATTTCCAAATCTAGTCTTTCATTTTCAGTCAGTTCACTTCCCAAGTACTTGAAGTGTTTCACCACCTCCAATTCCTTATCTTCGACTTTGATTGCTCCTTTTTCTTCTTTCTTTCCTCTACTCATCACCACTGTTTTAGTCTTCTCCACATTTATCTTCAATGCCCATTGCTCAATCTTTTCATTTATAACGTCTAACTGTACTTGTATATCCATCTCAACCTCGCCCCAGATCACAACATCGTCTGCAAACAACATTACCTTCATCTTTGCCCTACTATAGTCTTTCAATGCCGCCTTCATGATGTCATCCATCACCATTAAGAACAATAATGGTGACAACGAACTTCCTTGCCTTAGTCCAGTGTCAATTTTAAACCATTCCGATGTCCCGACTATAGTCTTCACACTAAGCAATCCATGCACATTCCATTTATCATGTCTCTCAGTTCTTGCCTATCCCCCTATTTGTTAAGCTCTCCCAAACTTTTGTTCTAGGGATGCTGTCATAGGCCTTTTCTAGATCAATAAAAGTCATTACTATATCCTTCCCATATTCCCAACTCTTTTCAATCTTCTGTCTCAGAATGAAAATGGGTCCCACCATATTCTCTACATTTATGTTCAAGTTTTAAGATGTTGGCTTGTAAGGTTTCTTTTGACAGAGTCTGTCATTATTCATTACAACCATGTCATCAGTATAATCCAGGATGCTTGCCTGGTTTCCACTTAATTGGACTCCGCCCATCCATAATAGTGAACGTAAATGTTAATTGATTGTTGATTTAAGGGGCGGAAGCGAGATATCATCCGACCCTATAAAGTGATAGTGAAAGATTAAGATTGTGAATTCACACCAATTTAAGCCTACTTTTCTCATTTTGCAAAAATGAGGAAAAAGTAGACATGAGATCAATCCGTGAAAAAGTCTGTCAATCTGTCAATCTGTCTGTCTGTCTGTCTATCAGTCTGTCTGTCTGTCTGTCTGTCTGTCTATCTGTCTGTGTATGTGTGTGTGGGTCCCCGCCCCTATCAACTCCTAAACGGCTGCAGCTATCGAAACCAAATTTGGTAACAGCCAAGATCAATACCTGAATATCTCACAGCCATATTTGAAATTGACGTCAGTGCTACCAACTGCTGAAAAATAGAAATTTAAATTTGAGCTCTATGTTGAATATCTCGGAAGTTATGCATGCGAACTATTCCAAAATTGGCACTTACATAGATAATTACATTCCAGATTAATTTTCAGAATCCATACATGCCAGTTTTGCCAACATGATTCTATGCCTGCCGATAGGTCCATTTTCTAAATGCATTTAACTTCTATACTAACGATTGGATTTCAACCAAATTTCGAATGTGCTTCGTGTGCCATAACAGTTATGACTATGCGTATTCGTGAGAACCAGCAGCGCTGCCAACTGTTAATACTTGCTCTCTATTTGTTTAATCCTAAACCAGGCAAATGCTGGGACGGTTCCTTCCAATAGGTCTACGGCCGATTTCCTTCCAATATCCCTTCCCTGACACGTGATGAAAAGAAAAGTACATGCCCATTGGCTGCATTAATAAAATTATTGTTATAATATATCAGAAAGTATGCAAGCCATCAGCTCTAAACTTTGCACACGTATAGTACCTGACTTTCTAGATTGATTTGGAGTAACTAATATACGTCAGTGCTGTGAACATGATTCTAAGCTTTCTGATAGTTTCAATTTTTAATTACATGTAACTTCCATACTAACAAATGGATTTTATCCAAAATTGGCAATATAACAGATCGTAATATTTCAGATTAATTTTGGGCATCACATACATGACATTGTTCCCAACATGGTTTTACGCGCACTGATAAATCCAATATGAAACTGCATGTAACGTACATACTATCTATTAGACTTCAACCAAATGGTGTATGTGCATTCTATACCTTAATAATTGGAACTAAGAATATATTCAGAGTCATCAAGGCTGCCAACTGTAGTAAGTTACTCTTTCAGGCTACATTATTTCAGGTGCATTTCAAACTGCAGTACTTAGAAATGCTAGTATTATCAACATTATCTCGTCATTATTCTAGATAGGTCAATATAGATTGGCATGATCTTCAATTATAAGAAAAGTAGGCTCCTTAGTTCGTCACGGAACTACTAGTTTTTTTATCGTATGGCCTCGGGTTACAGGACGGGTCAGGGAAGGGATATTGGAAGGAAATCGGCCGTGGACCTATTGGAAGGAACCGTCCCGGCATTTGCCTGGTTATTTGACACCCAAAGGGCAGCTTGTATGTCGAATTTTGTTGTTCCTTGGAACGCTATGAAAGTCAAGGAGGTTATATATCTAAGCTCCATGGCACTATAGCACTTTCTAGTAGAGAAAGGATGAACTTTTGTGTTTGCGGAAAATCCCGAGATTAATTTTGCCATTATGAACACGGACTACTGAATTCAAATGGGTCATTAACACGCCAACATCGTATGACTTGCGTGCCGTAATTATTGTCGCCTTTCGAAAATCACTTACCACGGCCAGGAGCAAACCTGCAAGCATGGGGTTGCTAGACCGACACGATAACCACTCACCCACCGTGGCAAACAATTCACACCATGAGTTGACCAGGCAACCACAGATACAAAATAGCCTATATCGTACAGAGTCAATCTATTGTGTTGGTGGGCCCAAGGTTGCAGGTTCGTATCCTGGCGCTGTCAGCTGGCATTTGAGGGTGCGCAAATGCGAGGGAGCCGTATCAGTAGATTTACTGGCAAGTTAAAAATCCCCTTCGGGGCAAAATTCCGGCACCCCGGCGTCTTTAAAAGCCAGAGAAGTTAAAAGGGTCGTAAAACCAATAACATTACTATTATTATTAATATTATGTTGGTTGTTGTTGTTCCTTTTGATGGGCTTGTACGTCGTGTTTGTTCAGCCCCGTGTACTTGGACGTGTGTAGAATTCGTCTGATAACCTGTGTTATTGTGGTGTCTGTTGTTGTTGTTGTTGTTGTTGTTGTTGTTGTTGTTGTTGTTGTTGTTGTTGTTGTTGTTGTTGTTGTTGTTGTTGTGTAATTGTGACGTGACAATCGAAGGTTTGTGAATTGCTGCTTTAGCTATGATTTCAAGTGATAGGGGTCTACCACACAAGAGAATGTGATCAGATCCTGAATTTATACAGGGTTTTATAAAATTGGGTACCTCCTTTTCAGAACATATGGAGTATTATGGGATATTGCAACCTCTTCAGGTACTTTGCTAAGGAGTTATAAGACTAAATAGGACTTGCGAAGTGACACTATTATTGATTGCGTGGTACCAGCATACCGTGTTTGCCAAGGGAAAGCATATAGCTTTGTAGGAACAACACATAAACGGATATATATAAAATAAGGCCTTAACTCTCACGTGAATTATCAAACTATAAGCCATTCAATCATCTCTGTTATTATTATCAAGTTAGGAGATTATACGATTATGTGTTTTTTCGCCAAAACATAAGTAGTAATCATGCCCCCCCCCCCCCCCATGACAGCGTGGAGAGAATTAAACTCATCTCTTCCAAGAAATTTAAATCTGGTCTGAGGCTGAAACAGGGTAAACTCAGCCTCGTGAGGCAAATCTGAGAAGGGGAGAGACCCGACGCGCAGACCATGCGTCACCCCGCAATATGTAGGTCGAATGGCTGGGACGCGTTTGCTTGGTAGGCCGTAACCCTTCATGGGCTGTGGTGCCACAGAGGTTTTTAGAAGTGGGTAACCACGGAAAACTACTTCCAAGATGGCTGAGGTGCAAATTGAATCCAGAACCGATACACCACGAGGTGGCCTTAGTAAAGTTTTTATTTTCTAGTTAGAAGGAAATGAAAGTTCAACTTACCTGCATATTTCGGCGAAGAAATGTAATTTTGGTCAGAAGGTAAACTCAGTCTAGTGAGGCAAAGTTAAGAAGAGATGAGTTTAATTCGCTCCTTGCAGTCTTAGAAGTGCTTTCCCATAGTTTTCGCCTCCTGGTTGGTTGGTTGGTTGGTTGGTTCCTCAGTTCAGGGGATGCGACAACGCTGTCATGTAGCCCCCCCCCCCACGTACTTTGAATGTGTGTAGTATCTGTCTGATAATCGGTGTTAATTGTGATGGCTGTATTAGTGTGTGTTATCTGTTTTTAATTCAAGTAAGGACTACAGACATTGAATTTTCAAGTAGCTCCTACTTTTGCCGCCAAACGCTATCGTCAACCATTACTAGGTCAGAAATTGGTTACTAGATGCCACCGCAGTCGGCTCCTGGTGACGAACGTTGGAACCTAAGGGCGTTAGTCAAATTTATCCTATAATTTAGCTTCACACAAGTGTAATTAGTGGAAGGTTCTTTATCATGCCATAAATCTATGACATGAGACCGCCGGCTTTACTTCCCCTCCGAAGGACGGCATCATACAGTGCTGAGGGATATTTAACTCTCTTAAAAAATCCGACGACTTCGGCCGGGTTTGAACCCACGAACTTGGGCATAGATGCTCAGCATGCTACGAACTACGCCACCAAAGCCGCCGTTTCCGCCTTCTACTTCAAGCAAATGCTGGGATGGTTTAAAGCACGACCATATCCTTCCCAATCCTAGCCTCAATTACAAATGCACACACTATTATAACCTCAGTAACACAGTATCACAGGTTATAAAGCTTGCCACGGTGGGTGAGTGGTTAACGTGTTGGACTACCAACCCCAAGATTGCAGGTTCGCTCCTGGCCATGATAAGTGATTTTTTTAAGGCGATAAAAATCACGACACGCATGTCATACGTTGTTGGCATGTTAAAGAATCCATTTGAATTCAGTAGGCCGTGTTCATAATGGAAAAATTAATCTCGGGAGTTTCCGCCAACACAAAGTTCCTCCATTCTCTACTAGAAAGCGCTATAGTGTCAAGGAGTTTAGGTATCTAACCTCCTTGACTTTCATAGCGTTCAAAGGAACGACGAAATTCGACATGCAAACTACCCTCTGGGTGTCAATTAACAAAGCTTGTACCAGGCACCCGAGGCCATACGATATTATTATTATTATTATTATTATTATTACAGGTTATAAAATAGACTGCACACACCCAAGTACACGGGATGAATGATCACAATGCCGCAAGCCCCAACAATAAGAACGATTTACAGTAGTTATACTTCCTGCAGACAAAAATTGTGTCACAATTAATGTAGTGTGACGTAAACGGATCACAGATGTGCTTATCCTGACCTTAGTTAACAATATTCACTAAGTGTTGATTGTGAGTGACGTGCACAATATTCGCCTATGGATCGAATTATTTTGCCCTTGTGTATCCCAGTGCAGCCATTATCTCCAAGCAACCTCTGACGTATGACTTATGATGTGATTTGGTTGGTAGCATGCTGAGCTTCTATGCCAAAGGTCACGGGTTCAAACCCGGCCGAAATCGTCAGATTTTTTAAGAGCGTTAAAATTCCCTCAGTTTGCCTTCCTTCGGAGGGGAAGTAAAGCCGGCGGTCCCATGTCATAGATTTATGGCATGAAAAAGAACCTTCCACTAACTACTCCTCTGTGAAGCCAAAATGTATAGGTTAGAATTGATAACGCTCTATTAATTCCAACGTTCGTCGCCATGTGCTGACTGCGATGCCATCTAGTAGCCAAGTCCGCAAGCTAGGTGTCGTGGACGGTAGCATTTGGTTGCAAAAGTAGGAACTACTTGAAATTATTGTCTGCAGTCCTTACTTGAATTAAAAACAGATAACACACACTAATACAGCCATCTCAATTAACACCGGTTATCAGACAGATTCTACACACACCCAAAGTACACAGGGCCACATGACCGCGTTGTCGCAGCCCCTAAACTAAGGAACCAACCAACCAACCGATGTGATTTAGGATCGTATCAGTTCGGGAGGCGAATATAGAAAATGCACACTTATATTTAGTACTGGGAAGAAATTGAATAATGTAATGTTCACACTAATTATTTAGCGTACCGGCCACTGTGGTCGAGACCACAAACGCGCTAGCTCATACCTCACTGGCATCGGGAGAGCCTGGACTTGAATCCCACCTCAGCCGTCCTGAAAATGGTCTTTATGGTCTTCCCATTTTCAAACCAACAAACGTCATCGTAGCACAATTACTAGTGAAGATAGTTCTGTTTTAGTAAATGGTGAAATATTTTTCTTTATTTAGTCAATTTACCCTCTAGGTTGGTGGTTCCCACGGACTCAGCGAGGGAACTCACCACTACCGCCTCTATGGGCAGTGTCCTGGAGCTTGGAACATCTGGTCGGGATGGATACAACTGGGGAGGTGTGATCAGCACTTCGCCCAGGCGGCCTCACCTGCAAAGCGAACAGGGGCCTCATGAGGGATGGGAAGGGATGGAAGATTGGGATGGATAGGCTAGGAAGAGGGAAGGAGGCGGCCGTGGCCTTACAGTAGGTACCATCCCGGCATTTGCCCGAAGACGAAGTGGGAAACCTCGGAAAACCACTTCGAGGATGGCTGAGGTGGGAATCGAACCCCCTCTACTCATTTGGACCACCCGAGGCTGAGTAGACCCCGTTCCAGTCCTCATACCACTTTTCAAATTTCGTGGCAGAGCCGGGAATCGAACCCAGGACCTCCGGGGCGGCAGCTAACCGTGCTGACCGCTACGCTACGGAGGCGACAAATGGTGAAATAACTTTCCAATTATTTTAATATAGCCTACAGTATATGAGAAAATCAAAGTAAGTTTTAGGCACTGCCATTGTAATTGTAATTAAACTAGCAGAAGTACCCGCTCTTCGGTATTAATAACCAGACGTTATCAATATTGAGCTACTGTTGCAATGGTTAGGAACTTGTTATTCCTTCATACGTTTATCAGAGCGTAGTTAGTTCTCTGGGAATATCACAGACACTGTTAATATGAGGGGCTTAAAATGTGGTTTTCGGAGACTCTTTATAGACTCCCGAATTTTGTGTCTCACATTGAGAAGCGCAACATATGCTTTGGTCGTCCTTCTAGGATAATTTTTATATTTCGCCTATTTTAGCATGTATTTTGAAACGTTTTTTCCTATACCAACCCTTCTATGAGAAGTACGGTGAAGAATTTTATAAATGATTGGTGTATTGACTCTCATGGATACCTAATTTTACGATGCTCCAAATATTCGAACACGAGCTATAAGCGTACAGAAAGTATGCATTACTTCGGGGAGGAAGTAAAGCCGGCGGTCCCATGTCATAGATTTTTGTCATGTAATAGAACCTTCCACTAACTACAATTGTGTGAAGCTAAATTTTTGGTTAGATTTGATTAACGCTCTAATAGTTCCAAAATTTGCCACCAGGTGCCGGTTGAGGTGGCATCTAGTAGCCAAGTCACAGCTAGGTGTCGTTGACGGTAGCATTTGGTAGCAAAAGTAGGAACTACTGGAAATTGATCGTCTGCAGTCCTTACCTGAAATACAGATAACACACACTAATACAGCCATCAAAATTAACACCGTTTATCAGACAGATTCTACATACGGGGCTACATGACTGCGTTGTCGCAGCCCCTAAACTAAGGAACCAACCAATTTCTGGCTATCCGAGATTCGGAACAGAGGGCATTCTATCGTATTCTAATTTATTTTATTCTATTCAAATTTCAGTTGAACTACAACTATGTGTGCTGTGAATGAGAATGCAACTTCAGTGTTCTTTCCTTTATATACTGGATTTTATTTTATTCACCTAAGCTTAAACTTACAAGTACACAAATATAAATGACATTGCACTGAAGTGCCTATGACAAACAGGCACACTAACCCTTGGTCATGGAAACACGGAAAGACTTGGCACATGTACAAGAACAGAAAATAAATGTCATTCAACACTGAAAAGAAAAGTTACTGTGGGAGTTTAAAAAGTATATAGGCACTTAGAGAAAGCAGGTTCGAGAGTCTTGTTAGAGACTATCAAAGATCTTGCCCGCCTATAAGATGCAGTAATTGCTGTCGCAACATCTTCTCAGCAGTTAATACAGCGATGCCTCGTTACAGAGATACCCTCTAAGACCTCGCTCTTGTCAAAGTCTACCGATTATCTCCAACCGGATGGCCAAGTTATTTAAAACCATAAGTCCTGATAATAATAGTAGAAACTTGGAATTACATTATTTACAAATACAAGATGCAGTCAGCTGGCATTTGAGGGTGCGCAAATGCGAGGGAACCATGTCAATAGATTTACTGGCACGTTAAAGATCCTCCTCGGGGAAAAATTCCGGCTGCCCGGTGGCTCTAGAAGCCGCAGCAGTTAATAGGGACGTAATACATTAGTATTACAAATACAAGAGCTTTGCTTCAAGTCTGACTGACTGCGTGGCTCTGCGGTAACGTTCTCGCCTGCTGACTCCAAGACAGCGGGATCAAATCCCGGTATTTGATGGTGCTTAAATGTGAGGGCCGCGGTGGCCGAGAGCACTAACGTGCTACCTCGTATCACGCTGGCATCGGGAGAGCGTGGGTTTGAATCCCACCTCGGCCGTCCTGAAAATGGTTTTCATGGTTTCCCATTTTCATTACCAGTCAAATGCCGGGATGATTCCTTTACTGGCGCGCTTGGGAATTGAAAGAGTTAAAAGGGACGTAAAACCTATAACATTAATGATGCCTCAAGCCGTGAATAACCTTGCTATGTGTAATATTTAGGACAAGATAATGTAAACTTTTTGTGGATAACATTTCCGGCTCTATCAAGAAATGTAATTGTGAACTGAACGCTACAGCGGGATACACTAAGCTTCGTGAGACCGAACTGAGAAGGGTTGGGTTCGATTCCTACCTCAGTATTCATATAAGTGGCTTTCCGTGGTTTCCCACTTCTACTCCAGGCAAATGTTGTGATGGTTCCTAAATTAAGGTCACGGCCGCTTCTATGCCAATCCTAGATCATGATCAAAGAGTGGCATATCAACTAGGAAAGTAGGCGACCCTATTAAAATCACTGGCTGTGTCAAGGAATCACTAACCAGGTATCCTGAGCGGGAGTTGACATGCGTTAGGATGACCATCCCCAGCATCCGGCAAGTTCCCATTTATCAACACGAGGCTGGGAGAGAGCCTACCAGACCATACCAAGATTTTGTAATTCTTGGCGGAGCAGGGAACAGAACTCGAAACCTCTGGAGTGGCAGCCAACAATACAAGTCACTGCGCCACGAGGTGGTCTGACAAACCTAGCCATCCCCTGCCTCCTTTAGGGCCTTGAGGAGAGGGCAGGTGATATCATGAAAGGAAAAAGAAGAGGTCTGACCCATCAGTGAATGAGAAACCAGGAAAGATGAAGGTAAGAAAGTGAAAAACACCCTAGGCCTCGGATACCCTAATATGTCGGGGTCGAAAGAGAACAAGGGTTGACCAAGGGAGATCGACATAAAATAAGACAGAGAGTAGCCTAGCAATGCCGGACTCGGCTAGGATCCCGTGGTCGCCAACCCATGTCCCACTAGTCGTGAGGCCCTGGGGGGTAAATTGTTTAACGACACCTAGCTGTGAACTTGGCTACTAGATGACACCTTAACCAGCACCTGGCGACGAACGTTGGAACTTTTTAATAGAGCGATTATCAAATCTAACCTACAAATTTAACTTCACACAATTGTAGTTAGTGGAAGGTTCTTTCAAATGCCATAAATCTATGTCAAGGGCCCGCCGGATTTACTTCCCCTCCGAAGGAAGGCATGCTGAGGGATTTTTATCGCTCTTAGACAATCCGACGACTTCGGCCGGGTTTGAACCCGCGATCTTGGGAATACAAGCTCAGTATGCTACCAACTACGCCACCGAAGCCGCCACCGTACCTGACCTTACCAAGATTTTCTAATTATTATTAGTTGTGTTTTTTTTTGTCGTGTGACCTCCTGAGAGGCCGAGTGCAGGTCTTTCTAGTCGACGCCCGTGGGCGACCTGCGCGTCGGGATGAGAGATGGAATGGATGAAGATGAATGAAACTGGGCATGGATGTGGAAGGAAGCGGTCGTGGCCTGTCAGAAGGTACCGTCCCAGCATTTGCCTGGTGTTGAAAATGGGAAACCACGGAAAACCATTTCAAGGACGGCCGACGGTGGGGCTCGAACCCACGCGTCTACCGATTCAGCAGAGAGCTTGGCCCCATGGTCTAACGCTGCGCTTTAACGTGCGTAGCCAGTTCTGTCGGTATTATTATTATTATTAGTAGTAGTAGTAGTAGTAGTGCCGGCCAAGTGGTGTTGGGGTAGCGCGCCTGCCTCTCACCCGGAGGCCCCGGGTTTGATCCCCGGCTCCGTCAGGGATTTTAAAACTGACGTGAGGGTTGGAACGGGGTGCACTCAGCCTCGTGAGGACAATTGAGTAGCTGTCTGACAGTGAGACAGCGCAGCGCCCCGATCACGAATACCAAGATTAACGGCCGAGGGGACCCGACGCGCTGATCACGCGTCACCCCAATATCTGCAGGCCAAATGGCTGGGCAGCGGTCGCTTGGTCGGCCTTAGCCCGTCATGGGCTGTATAGTGCCAGGGGTTGACTTTGAGTAGTAGTAGTAGTCTATTAATATAACTCAACCGAATCTTGTCCACTCTGATAGGTGGAAGGGAGCCCACATCGAATGGATGAAATGTTATGTTGTTAATTCGTTCTAGGGGCATGGGACATCTTGGTCATCAACCACGTGGACTTGGGTGTGTGTTCAATTTGCTTGATAAACTGTATTTCTGTGGTGACTCAAGTAGTGTGGGTAACTAACGATTAGGATTGGGAATGTGGTAAGTGCCATGGGACTAGAGATGGTACTATTCCAGCATTTGCATTGAGGAAGTGTGGAAAACCACACTCAGGATAGCCAATGCATACGCTGGAATTCGAACCTCCGGACTTAGCATCTCCCCATGGTGGTCGCTGTCAGTGATTTAACGCTCACCGCTACTCCGTGGGGTGAAAGGATGAGCACATGCTGGGCCGACGCGAAGGCAAACGGTGAGATTTTGCGGTCCTTTTAATATCCCAAACAATAATATAGATATCTGATAATGAAAATAACGAACTTAAGGCTTCACCTACTTGGTGTAGATATTTTGAACTGGTGCCATTCAACTGATTGGCACCGCAATTTCGACGTTCCGTTTTCACTGCCATTTGACAGGGAAATCGGATTTATATAACGCAATCTGTTTCTGTGATTTCGTTACAGTTTGTGGTCACCAAATGTGATACAAGAGCTATTTTGTGAACCAACATCGTAGCATGCTGACTGAGCTTCTATGCCCAAGGTCGCGGGTTCAAACCCGGCCGAAGTTATCGGAGTTTTAAAACCATTAAAATTCCTTCAGTATGCCTTCTTTTGGAGGGGAAGTAAAACCGGCGGGCCCATATCATAGATTTATGGCATAAAAAAGATTCCTCCACTAAATAAACTTGTTTGAAGCAAAATGTGTAGGTTATGTGTGATTATTGCTCCTAAGTTCCAATGTTCGTCACCAGGCACTGGTTGCGATGGTATCTAGTAGTAGCCAAATTCACAGCTAGGTGTCGTGGACGGTAGCATTTGGTAGCGAAAGTAGGAACTACTTGAAATTATCGTCTGCAGTCCTTACTTAAATTAAAATCATATAACACAAACAAATACAGTAATCACAATTAACACCGGTTATCAGACAGATTCTACACACACCACAAGTACACGGGACTACATGACCACCTTGTCGCAGCCCCTAAACTAAGGAACCAACCAACCAACCAACCATGGATAATCCCGTTCTTTAAAATGATGCGACATCCTCAACCGTGGATCAATCCTGAAATCTGGAGATCATGAGTTCGTTAATCTACAATTGAGGAAGTCTAACTCCACAAAGTTATGTGCTTTATACGTCCTATATCATTCATAAAGCCATAAATAAGAGAAGATAAATGGATATCGAGTTACCACAGATGTATAATTCATAATCCTAGACTAGTCAATTCCCAGATTTAGATCTTAATCTGTTTTCTTTAAAATAAAAGGAGATAAATTATTGCCGGGAAAGGAATGTGCCTTTTAATATAATTATATAGTTATGGCAATTGGAATATTTTTATGTTACGGAGTGAATACCATTACCTCAGAAGTATTCACCAAATAGCATGTACTTAAATTGACTGAATATAATCTGCACGCTTGTTATTCTGTGATGGAATCGTCAACGACCGCTGCAACGGAGGATTACCATGCTTTTCAACTTAGAATAGCAGAAATTACACAGTAATAGGGAAACTTGCTAACCACCCTCGTAAACTAGCAGCAGCGCATTACATTTCTCTATTCACAGCTTTGTCGTGGAGGATTTTAACCCCGATGTGAGGGTTGGAACGGGATTCGTTCAGCCTCGTGAGGACAGCTGAGGAGAGAGTAGGAATCCTGCTCACGGCCACCCTAAACGTGGTGTTAATAATTGTTCTCCAGTCGTATTTATTGGACTGAGGGGAAATAGTTCCTACACTTGTAGTAGTAATTCGCTTTTTTTTTTGTTATCACGCCCGATTTGAGGTGTGAAACTTCCCAAGAATGTAAATTAATTTATTGTCTTTCACAATGTGCATGGAATTTGAATAATCGATAGTAAAGTTTCATGAAAATGAGATTACGTCGGTTCTCCCTACTCTAGCTCCTTTTGTGAATCCCCATTCCGAAATCATTCATTGGCTGTGTGATCCGCGTCCTTCAAAGGTCATCAGCATCACGTAATTTATTCAAATTTTACATCTTAGATTGGCGGCTTCGGTGGCGTAGTTGGTAGCATGCTGAGCTACTATACCCAAGGTCGCTGGTTCGAACCCGGACGAACTCATCAGATTTCGTAAGAGCGTTTAAAAGTCCCTCAATATGCCTTCCTTCGGAGGGGAAGTAAAACCGGCGGCCCCTTATCATAGATTTCATCATCATCATCTTCCTTCCATGTATTGGGCCAAATGTCCCGTTACGGTCTTGCACTTTCCCTCCATCTCTTCATCGGACGTCCTATCGATCTATTTCCCCGTGGCTGGTAGCGAAGGATCTCCTTTGGAAATCTTCCAGGTTCCATCCTTTGGACATGATGCTTCCAGTTCTCTTGGTAGTCACAAATGTATGCAGTTATTGGTTTCACTTTTAGTTCCTTCAGCACATCCTCGTTTCTCTTATGATCCCATTTAGTATAGCCTGCTGTTCGGCGCATAAAGGTCATTTCGCGTGCTGTGAGTCTGGAGATGTCCTGACATCTTATTGTCCATGCCTCGCTGCCATAGCATAGGGTTGGTCTGGCTAATGTGTTATACAAACGCAAGCGTGTATGCCTTTGGACAAGAGATGGCTTCATGACATGATTAATGATTCCTGTTGTTCTGGTATAATTAGTTATTTTTGCAGTTATGTCTCGTTCTTCTTGAAAAGATAAATGATATTTATGCCATGAAAAAGAGCCTTCCACTAACTATACTTGTGTAAAGCCAAAATTGATAGGTTAGAATTGATAACGCTATATTAGTTCCAACGTTCACCACCAGGTGCTGGCTGTGATGACATCTAATAGCCAAGTTCGCAGCTAGGTGTCGTGGATGGTATCATTTGGTAGCAAAAGTAGGAACTACTTGAAAAAATTGATCGTCTGCCGTCCTTACCTGAATCTATACTTAATATAATAAAACTGAAGGGTTTGTGTGTTTGTGTGTTTATGTGTTTAAACGCGCTAATCTCTGGAACTCCAAGTCCGATTCGAAAAATTCTTTTTTTATATGATAGCCAGATTCAAGAGAAATCGTTTAGGCTATGTAGCATCAAGCTACACCTCTCAGGTAACCTTAAATATTGATTTATGTTCAGTAAGTCGGTAGAACAAGCGCTCCCGAACAGCTCTATCGGCATGCGCTAGCGTTATGGTTAGTTTCACCGTTTCACGTACCTGAACCAAAATTTGTATACTTACCCTTTGGAACCCTGATGGTAACACTGTCTACGTGAAATTTATGACAGACCAGTCCATTCCCTGCATTTAGGCCCATTGGTTCAAATCTACACCTTTTCCCCGATCTGAACCAAAATTTGTATACTTACCATTTGGAACCCTGCGAGTAACACTGTTTAAATGAAATTTCGGACAGACCCCTCCATTCCCTGCATTTAGGCCCTTTGGCACAAATCTACATCGTTTCACCGATCTGAACCAAAATTTGTATACATACCCTTTGGAACCCTGCGAGTAACACAGTCTGCATGAAATTTCAGACAGACCACTCCATTCCCTACATTTAGGCCCTTTGGCACAAATCTACACCCTTTCACCAATCTGAACCAAAAGTTGTATACTTACCCTTTGGAACCCTGCGAGTAACACTGTTTACATGAAATTTCGGACAGACCACTCCATTCCCTGCATTTAGGCCCTTTGGCACACATCTACACCGTTTCACCGATCTGAACGGCAATTTGTATACTTACCCTTTGGAACCCTGCGAGTAACACTGTCTGCATGGAATTTTGGACAGACTCCTCCATTCTCTGTATTGAACCCATGTACCATGGGGTCAAAGGGGTCGAATCCATGTATTATTGGTGAAAGGAAGGAAAGAAATATACAGTCTTCAAAGGAACATAGAAAGATTTTATACAAGAGAGCAGGCATAACGTTGTGAAATAAACAGAGGCCAGATGGCTGGGAGATGAGATCACGCCTGACGCATCGCTCGTAGCCTATCATAGCTATATTTAGAACGAGTGGAAGTTTCCGTCGGTTAGACAGAGACCTTGTTTCGGAAATTAAGCTTACGATTGCATTAAAATGGCAACCACGCACCGATGCCAGAAGGAGAATAATTAGATTTAACCCCTTTACAAGAATAATATTAACTAAAGAAGTACATCATTGTGAATCAGTTCGCA
Organism: Meconema thalassinum; assembly: GCA_946902985.2. NCBI lineage: Eukaryota > Metazoa > Arthropoda > Insecta > Orthoptera > Tettigoniidae > Meconema > Meconema thalassinum. The sequence continues at coordinate 2,043,999,188 of OX336388.2, forward strand.
TTAGAGATTTTTGTGTGGAGAAAAAGGTTTTAATAATTGCTTAGAAAAGAAGTGCAAATGCAGCTTGACGTAATTAAAAGTTCCCCGAGACCCGAGGAGTGGGGAATTAAAAATCAACTGTAACACCCACACAGCTGAAGACTAAATTTTATTTAATATCTCAGAAATGCACGATCGATTTTCATGTGCAAAGAAGTCACTTTACGTTTAGGAAATGAGCTTTCTAGAGATATAATTTTTATAAGTGTGCGACAATTATTTCAAAAGTTGGTCACGAAAAAGACAAGGATTTTATCTTTTTGTAGCCAAAGAGTATATAAATCCAGGCAGAACCAAGCCAAGCATGCAGTTTACTAAGACTCCTTGAGGGCAGACGCTACATCACCGAATGCAGTCTACGAGTATCCCTTGAGGGGAAACGCTGTATCACACCGTATAGACAGTATCCGACAGCCCGAGGGCGTCGCTGTATCGACAACCAACGTGCACCCGTAAGGGGTGGCCGATAAGTATTATTATAGTATCGCCGTGTGGAGAATTAGGAAAATCCTAAATACAGGATCTAGTTCCGCCAGTATCAATTTTACAGTGAAAAGTTCAGTAATTACAGTCAAAGCAGGCTGCGAACTTAGAGCACAGGCGATAGGTCTTCAAAATATAGTTAAATTAAACGACCGAAAGTATCGTAACGTTTTTGAAGTACCATAACAGCGAGATAAACATTCTATCAACTTTAAAGAACCCGATTAGGGTCGGACAGAATAAGGTCCGCATAGTATTCTGAAAAGATAGGAATTCGAGAACAGAATAATCAGAAAGGAGAAGTAAATTCTAGACATTGTTTCGAGAAAACAAACGAACTATAAAAAGCACTAAGTTACGAGGAGTATTAGATGCTAGAAATAATAGGTCACCGATAGATTTTCTGGGGGACCGTGGACAAGACAGACTTTCGCTAGACCAACCAATAGGGTCTAGAAAGAAGCAGTTCGAGCTAATAATAATAATAGCTGATCGTCAGGAAGCCGGATTTGAAGGAGTACTATTCCAGGGAGGAGGTAGATGGTTCGAGACTTTCACATCCTGATAAGATAGGAAGCCGACATTTACTAGTTTCACCCTTGGAGACGGGAAGTCAAGAAATCACGTGTGAAAGGTTTAATAAAAGCCTTAGTGATTAGAATCTGTGAAGTGTAAATATATAAAATTTGTGTTAAAGAGTAATATTTTCAGTGATTTTAGTGTGTATTATAGAAGAATACACCAGTGTATTTTTTTAAAATGTTACCAGTGTTTAATGTATATGAGTTATATGTGTGTCAAGATATGTCAGTATATGAAATGAATTTGTGCAAGATGGTGTAATCATAAATAGTGGGCAAAAAAATGAAACATCGTTGGAAAGCACGGTATTGGACCGTCTGAGCATGTAAGTAACTATTTCCATTATGTTTTGTGTTGGGGAAGTGTTTGTGTACAATCCACCGGAGTTGGAGAAATAGGGATGTTTTTGAATAACTAATAACAGAATAAGAGCGCGGTCTGAACAAATAAAATTGCGAAATTATAAAATAATTATGTGAAATGAATAAATCCTTTAGAGGAAATGTATGAGATAAAATATCAGCGTATTTGATAAATGTTATAAAGGCAAGCGTATTAATAATAATAAAAATATATAAATGAAAATTAAGTTGGATTATATGAAAGTAATAGCTCTGGAGCTCTAGTAAAAGTATAAAGACATGGTATGAATACATGTTCTTAAAGTATAGCGATTATTGTCAGGGGAGAGGATTAATATAAAAATTTGAGATATAGATCAATTGTTGATGTTGAATATATCAGTTCTTTGGAAGACGTTTGGCCTTAAAGTAATGTATAGCGCCCTGTAGCGCATTAAAGTAAATTGTCACGCTAGGAAGGCGTTTAATTTAAATGCACTTGGTAAATTAATTGTGAGGGACAGTTGATTGCGGTAATTGAGCTATGATAAGTCCTCCATTTGTGATGTGGATCACGAGGCATTGTATAAAGGGCGTGAATTTATTGTATTGATGAGCGCAGGTAAGACCGAGATCTCCCTAAGCCGCTAATTTGTTTTAAAGTCCTCCAGTATGGGATGTAGTTCCCGAGGCAGTGGAAGAATCGAACCAAGGTTCGTTTGTGTGAAGCCCTAAATATTGTTGTTGTATTGAATTATTCTTACCCATCAATGATGACACTTCATAATTAATAAATGCCAAGGTTACGAAAGTGGTTTATGAACCTAAATAATGTTGTTAAAAATAAATTAAAGAAACACCAGGTCTGTCCTGAGAACTGTGTGTAATAAATAGCTGTTTTAAAAGCATGAATGTAGCTGTCACGCGTGGGCAAGGCTGGAGACCTCCCCTCTAGGCAATAAATTGCTCCAAGTGGTTACGGTCCGACCCCTCGTCTTTGTAAGTGTGGTAGGTCGGAGAAGACCGTCTGAGAGAAGTAATAATACACCGTGAGTGTTTAGAAGTTGTTAATGACCCGGGAGTTGAACCGAGGTCCTTATAGATGAAAGTACCGCTTGCCAGTTCAGATCGTAGCTTTCTTATGTGATAATGGTCTTTTAAGACAAATAAATAAGAATCCCTAATGTAATGTTGTATGGATGTAGGATATCACGAGTTCAATGAGGACAATTAGATTCCGGGAGTAATCATAATTTTTGACTTTGTTCAAGTAGTCTTCGGTAACTCTGGAGTACACAAGTATTTTCCCGATCACTGTAGTGAATTTGTTATCTTGAGAGAGATGGTAACGTAAGAACATTGTGAGATGCCCAAAAATGTAAATAAAGGAATAACATTTATTTTAAATAAGATTATATATTGTATTGATTGTAAGAAGCTCATAAAAATGATTTTGAGATTCGTGAAGAATAATGCATCTTATATTGGAAAGTATCGAGCCATGGGAGCTCGTGTTTGTATTGAACTTTAAAGGGACACTTTATGGAAGTGAAAAGAATTATAATTTTTGTTGGTTTGAAGGAAACCATGTGTTTTAATATGATATTTGTTTGATTGTATGTGTTCCTTGTTCACTTTGAACAAGTTTAGAAGGATTGGTCAATAGTTTAATTGTTTTATTTGTTTGTAGCGCCATAATTTTGGTTAATTAAATGTTTAAAAATAGGAGTTGATTTTGTTTTTTATTTTTGGAAGTGCATCCTCTATTTAATCCAAAATGTGTAAGTCACAGAGTGGGAGAACGTACCAAAACCCCGAAAATCCCGATTTGAGCATTGCTGGCATACTGTGATTTGCATTTTTCTTACTAAAAGGGCACAGTATTTAGGCCCTTTGGCACAAATATACACCGTTTCACAGATCTGAACCAAATTTTACATACTTACCTTTGGAACCCGACGAGTAACACTGTCAGCTTGAAATTTCGTACAGACCACTCCATTCCCTGCATTTAGGTCTTTTGGCACAAATCTACACCGTTTCATCGATCTGAACCACATTTTGTATACTTACCCTTTGGAACCCTGCGGGTGACACTGTCCACTTTAAATTTTGGACAGACCACTCCATTCCCTGCATTTAGACCCTTCATCACAAATCTACACTGTTTCTCCTAATTGCACCAAATTTTACACACACTTTGAAACCCTGCTGGTAACACTGCCCATTTGATATTTTGGACAACGCTCTCCATTTCCTACATTTAGAATAACAGACCAAAAGAACTTGAAAACCTCGTATTAAGGCCCTAGAACCATTCATGTCTGTAGTAGTGTAACTGTAAGAGTATGTTAATAAGGCTATTGTTAACGGGCAGTTCAGGCTGCATCACGTCACCCCTACCAGAGTTTTGGTGCAGAATTGCGAAAAAAGTTGCATCTTGCACTGTTTATAAATTGCAGTCACGGGGGGTAATTAGTGCAAAAAGATATATTAGGCCCCTTTAAACAGTTATCATCATGAAATTATTATGCCTCTGTATAAGTGGAATGGTGTTGGTGCAGTACATTGAGGTTATCAGCTGCAATGAGCGTTGGTGTTTTCAAATTTCTTCTTCTTTCTTAGTCGTTTACCCTCCAGGTTAGTGGAACCCACGGACTCAGCGAGGGAACTCACCACTACCGCCTCTACGGGCAGTGCGGTGTTTTCAAATTTACCTTCATTTATTCCGAAACTTATCGTTTCGCGTTTTGTGTAGATAAATGATACTATTGCTACCTCAGTAGCTCGGAACTGCCGACGTTTTCCAAAGACTTCTTATTATTTTCCTACGGCGCTATGCGACAAAAGACGACACTATTGGTCTCTACATCTCTAACAGCTAATGAGATATAGGCCCTAGACAGTGTTAGGTAGATTTCATTAGAAAGCTAACTATTGCAATGGGTCCCATGTTTCGACTTCCGGAAAATTTCGACATATCTTCGCGTTTCACATCCCCCAGACCCCAAAACCACCGTCAGTTCAAAAGTTTTATTTAATTTATGTATGTATATATATATGTATATATATATGTATATATATAAGTAGTGGAGTAAGGCGGTTTCTGCTTCACTCCAGAACCCTCCTCGACCCACTACTAAGCCTCAGCCATGTTAAATATCTCTTGAACCCATGGTCCGATTTTGACAAATGAGGTCTCATTGGACTCGAGCTGACGTCTTTTTTCCTATAGACTACTCGTTATATTTTTGAATTTTTGTTGAAAATTTTTGTTTTCGAAAGTTGGTGATAGTTTGAAAACCAAACATGGTAGAACGTTGTGCTATGGCTCAAACAAATGGTCTTTATGACCTTTATTTTTTGTAATAAAACTATTTTATTTTTTATGTTTTTTTGAAAACACTCGAATTTTGAAAATTCTATATTTTGGAAACTAGGAAGTTTACAAAACAGTTTGTTTGACATAAATGAAAGGTCCCTATGCCCTCTACCCCCAAAATAAATGTAAAGTCTCTAGAGCAAACATTTGTGTTTTGTGTAGTAGTGGGATGGGGACAGAGCTGTCTACTAACTTATTGAACCCTCCTCGTATTTGCCCCGAAGCTGATATATCGCTAACCAATCATGGGATTTCAACATACAGGGTGTCCTAGCACTCGTAGTGATGCCCCCTACTTTCCTATAGGCTCTTTATTTAATTAAAAGAACAAAACTAAAAGGTCATCCGCTTTTAATATCTCGCGAACCAATCATGCTAGAGGCGTGTTCGACAAGTCCAAGGACTCGGGGTGACGTCCTCTTTGCTATGGACCACTCCTTATAATTTTTAATAAAATTGGAAACTCGATTTTGGGGTAAACACGTGTTTTTTGTGATTTTGACGATATCTCACGAACCAATAACGCTAGAGGCATGTACGACGGGTCCAAGGAATTGGGGTGACGTCCTCTTTGCTATGGACCACTCATTGTAATTTAAAAAAAAAAGGAAACTCTATTTTGGGGTAAACACGTGTTTTTAGTGATTTTTGCCGATATTTCACGAAGCAATAACGCTAGAGACGCCCCCTTTCAAATGGGGTAGATATTTTTTCCAAAAAATAATTCACAAAGGGCCTAACGCCATACATGTTGAAAAAACGTTTTCTTTTTCTTTACCTGTTTATAATGTTTATGAAGCGTGGTGGTTGAGAGAGAGACGATACTGCTGGGTGTGTGTGTGTGTGTGTGTGTGTGTGTGTGTGTGTGTGTGTTTCAACGAACTTGTCGCTAACCACAAGGACCATGCTTAATAGAACAATCGCTATTTCGGCGGGTCGGTGTATGACAGAGCGAGCGTGCGTTTTTCTGATATTTTACCTTTGACGTGTAAACGGTAATGAGAACTTGGTTCTATGTTGGTCGAAGCGAGTACAGAAAACAAACTTGCAGACAAGCAGGAGGTGAAGGTCATTTGAGCTTATTGGAAGGCGCTGATCTGACTTGACAACAGGTGCAATGGAAAATGACCATGACGCTTCAAAGTGAAATAATCTGACCATTGTGGTGGCAGGGAAGAGCGAAAGGCATGTGAACATGTGTGAAACCACATGTAGGCTAAACCAGTGACATCCTGTCTTGCTTCCTACGTGACAAAATGCAATTTCAGGTGAAATTTGATCTACCACAGGTGTTCGCCTGGGACGTTAGCTGTCCACGTGCGCGATAACTGTTAACAAGTGACATCCTGTTTTGCTTTGTACGTGACAAAATGCAAGTTGACGTGAAATTTGATCCGGCACAGGTGTTCGCCTGGGACGTTAGCTGTCCACGTGCACGATAAGAGAATGTTCAAAGCGTGGGAATCGCTGAATCAGTAAAAAGTATGATGCAACTTGTCGGAATGATGTCACAACCAATAGATAGGCAAGAGCTGCGAACAGCAGTGGTGGGAGGTGAAGGGAGGGAAAGGGGGAGGGGTAATGTAAGAGAGAACACAGGTGGAAAGAGAAAGAAATATGTGGGGCTGAGGACTGTACACATAGAGCTATAGGTAGTGTACAACATGTGTGAATAAATTAAAAATTGCACAGGTTCACACAACATGTAATTTATTGATCCAAGAATTAAACGTAGAGTTAAACCCTAACCATTTGACATAGAGTTTATTTCCGTTTTGTTTCAACACTTTTTCCACAAGATAATGCTGAGGAAATGCTGTTTTCTGAAGTTCATGGAGATAAAATCTACCTTTTATGGGTTGGCGGTTGAGGTCCTCGAGTAAATAGGTGACTGGAGTGTCCAAGTTGACTTGACGAATTCGAAATAGTTCAGTCCCCCACTGTGGCGTGTAGCCCTTATTGAAGCCAGACTTAAATTTGCTCACACGAACAAAATCTCCAATTTTCAGTCGGTGACGTTTAGGATCGGCTGTTTTATGGGGTTAAACAGTTTATCCAATCGCTGAATATTTTTAGTCACGAGGCGTGGCTTGGTCCCAATCGTTCTATGGTTGGTGTCATTGTAACGTGATACTAGCTCTGGTAACATGTCCAACCAGCGATACGTGCCCTGAGCGGTAAACGCTTTCCACATATGGGTTTTCAATGTTCGGTTGAACCGCTCGACCACACTGGCTTTGAGATTGCTATACGTGGTGTAATGGTGAATATTCTTAGATTTGAGAAAACTGGAGAAGTCCTTGTTGAAAAATTCTTTCCCCTGGTCGGTTTGTAGCAGCTGAGGTTGACGTTTGGAGTGTTGAATAATATGTTGAAAGGCCTTGGTAACTAGTGGAACAGACTTGCGACGCACAGGTTCAACAAAGGCCATTTTGGAATAGACTTCAATGACGGTCAACATATAGCGTACACCGTCGTTAACGCTAGCATAGGGTATCATTTCAACCAAGTCAGCCTGCCAAAGTTCATCCACACCTCGTGAAATCACCTTGAGTCGCGGATAGTGACGCCTAGCTGGGCGATGCAACTCGTGAGCAATACCCATTTTAATGGGTGAGGACTTAAACAATAATTTTGGCATTTCGAAGTTCTTGTTCAATTTCTTGAATTTCCCAATCGGGACCGGTATGGCCAGCTTGACGTGAGGCATGCAACAACTGTAGCCGCTGGACGAGCTTATTGGGATTGTGCCAGTAGGTAACATCCACAAGGGGTTTTAATGGTTTAAATGTCACTCCCGAAGCGGACACTTTACGACGAGTACTTTGACTAGTGGGAAACATTTTTGCAATGATGGTTTTATATTTTTGAGATATATTGGCATTCACTTGTTGCGTGGGATCATACTGTCTTTTGTGAGCATGGGTATCCAATAAAATGGATTTATATTTGTCAAGGTCCTCTGACGTATAATCATGGGAAGAGGGGGTCCGAGAAAAGAGCCGCTTTAACAGTCCTGGCGTTAATTTATAATTGATGTTTTTAATGACAGCTTTAGTACGAGCAAATTTAATGGATGAATCGCCAATTTTAAAACTATCATCCTCATAGCGAACACCATACGTGGTATCTGTGTTTCCAATAAATAGATCGGTGAAATAGGGTTCCAATGTTGATCCATAATATTTTATTAAAATGGTTTTCAGTTGAGCTTTATGTTGAGGGGTGGTCAAGAGTTGTGACAATGGAGACACCCTGGAAGGGCAAGGTGTTTCGACCATGGCCAAGGATTTCTTTTTTCTCAAAAACTCTGCAAGAGGTGCGGCCTTTTTTTGAGGCGTAAACACTGGTTCCTCCTCATCCTCAACTTCACTAACACTAGTCAAATCTTCCTGTTCCTCTTCCTCTTCCTCAGGGTCCTCGTGCAGCGTCTGCATGGCTTGTGAAACGGTGGGTAGCGTTTCAGATGGCTTGAAAGAGGGTTTCAACATGGCTTTTAGTGGAGGTGCTAAATGTTGCTGAATAAACAAAGCATGATTTGCACGTGATTGTTTCAATTGACGAAACTTTTGGCGAATAGCATTTTTTGCTCTAATAATATGCTTTTTCAATTGACTCTCTGCTAACGCCATGGTGTCTTGACAAATGGGAAAGAGACAGGGCCTTAAATAGCAATAAAATGATCAAACCCTAAGCGATACCGTCCTTGGTTGAGTTCACTTTGTTTGTCAATCACTAAACAGGCATGACGTTGAGTGTTCCAGCACTTGGCACACAATTCTGTAAACATTTGAAAGGTCATATCCGGATTCATATGTTCATTATAAATGTGACGACTGTTCCTCTCGTCCTGGCGAAATAAAACAATGACATTGGCATGGTCACGAATCAACTGTTTGGACATTTTAGAATACGTTTGCCCAAGATAGAAGCAATCGATATGTTTGTGTCGACCCATGCTGAAATAGCTTTGAATGATGCCTTGACGTTCAGTGGATACATCATCGAAAATCATGAGTGAATCAGGCTTTACTTCATCCGGTGAAATCACATTTTCTTGCATGGAAAATGTAAAATAACCCATATTCTCTTTTTGTAATCCAGACATGACTTGATCCAGAAACACGTAGAGGGGTTGGTAGAGAGATTTTGCAAAAATATAAATATTTTGAAAACGCAGACCATTGGGCGCTGTAATGAGCGTTAGCAAAAGATTAGTCTTTCCACAGCCGGAAGGCCCCACAATGATGCAGCGAATGGAAGATGGAAAGAGTGAACCATGGCGTTGTTCACGTGATGTGGGACAGAGATGGGAAACCATGTCCCCCACGGGGAATGACTCTTGCTGCTTAATAATCTTCATTTCAACTAAGGCTTAGACAGGCTAGCAGGCTGTCTATATACATGACACCGAACCTTGTCATAGAAACAGTAGACTGGTACTACAGGTTGACGATGGATGTCTTTGGACGTGCGTTGATGGCCAAAGCTAGGCCTGTTCCCATACATGATCCTAAACAAGAAACAGATCCTGCTAATAAACACTATGTGGATAGGTCAGTAGTGCCACGCACAAAACAGGGAGATTATGACTTTAAGGGAAAGCGGTTAACCCATGTAAAACATCCTCAAGTGTCTACAGACGTTACTACGAAAAAGTATGTGGATAACAAAGTGTATGAGTTTTATGACAAAGTGCCCCAGCTTACGGTGAATGGCTATAGCGCTAATCACCATCGGATTATTCACGTGGAAGACCCGCAAGACGAAGACGATGTCTGTACCAAGCGTTACGTGACCCATGAAATGAAAAGGCTTGATAAATTTATCCCATCTGTATTTTTAGTGTATCTGACAAATGAAAAACCTGTGAATAAGAGAAACCATTTACCGCTAGTCCATGATCAGCACTTAACCTATGTGCTTGCTTCGGGTTTAAGCCACTATCGATTACACTATGATGGAACCATTCACATCAAATATGCCATACCTGATGAGAACCATTTACAAATACAGATAAATGGTCATAGGATGTTGGTCCATAACCATGAAATGGTCAATGCAGGTGACGAATTATCCTTTTATCTCATGTTGACAGGGGATGAAAAGCAAGCGGGAAAAACCATAAACGATTTCCCACTATATGTGGAATTGGAATATACAGCCATGAAATAACCATCTGACGTTAGTTGTGATTTAAACTTTCTTGTGAAAGGTTGTTGGTCATTATCATCATGGTGAAACAAAGGTATGCAGTGAGAAAGACTAAAAAAAGGACATTGTCCTTGGCAAAGCCTGGGCTTATGACATTCGTGGACAAGCCCTTGCGAAAGAAAAAAAGAAAAAATAATGTATTGACCATAAGGAAAGCCTTTCGAGCAGCACAGAGACATGTTATTCCAAAACGTCGGCGACAGGTTTCAAACCAAGGGCGAGTGATTCCCGTCCTCAAACGAGCGGGATTTTTACCTGCATTATTTGCCGGTTTGGCTGCTCTGGGTTCACTTTTGGGCGGTGCCAGTGCAGTGGCGTAAACCATTAAAGCCGCGCAGCAGGGCAAGCAACAACTCAAAGAAAGTCAGCGACATAATGAAACGATGGAAGCGATTGCCATGGGGGCTAGAAATGCCAATTTAAAGCCAGCCTTTTATCAACAAGGATTTGGGATTTCACCATTTCAAAATATTAAAAAAAAATAACCTCAGCCATAGCAAGACATGCCCTGACGCATCAACAAGTGGAAAGCTAAGCTAAAAAACTAAAGCTTTCTCATTTTCGAGGTGTGTTTATGCGAAACCAATTACCCCCACGACCCTGGAAACAGGAATGTGCTGTTGTCAATTTGGATGATCACCGAGGACCAGGAACGCATTATGTAGCTTATGTCAAAGAGGGATCCATGGTATGGTACTTTGACAGTTTTGGGAATTTGCCCCCGCCCATGGAACTAGTGACCTATTTTGGAAACAGGATCAAGATATATTATAATGTGAAACGTGAGCAAACGTTTAACAGCCAACAGTGTGGATGTTTGTGTTTAATTTTTTTATATAAGACACAGCATAAGCAAAAATGCCACTAGTATGTCGGCAGAAAGTAAAACGTTTACACTGCATGGACGTGGACCTGAAGTCAGCCTAGATTTTTACCCGCCTATCGAATTGAGTGAAAAACCCTATGGTTCAGGACTTGTTTCTCTTGAAACGTACAATCGAATATACAACATACGTGAAAATGTGAACAACAAGTTTTACTATGATGATTCTGTGCTCACCCTGAACTCTGGTGGATACACGATCGATGACATTTATGAACACATTTATGTGGTGTTGATCAATCAATATGGTTTTAAGTCATTTCTCGATGGAACGCACAAGTTTGAACTTGTAGGAAATACTAACACTCATCGCTGCAGTATTTTCTCTACCTTTAACATTGACTTTAAAACTCACCCCGATTCCATTGGCCCATTACTAGGATTTAAACCACGTGTGTTGGAGCCCAACTAAAAACATGATTCAGACCATGAAGTGAAATTCATTGAGGACCATCATGTGTCGGTGACATGTAATATTATTAGCCAAGTGTACACCAATCAAGAACCATCGCATTCGCTTTATGACTTTATTGTGACATCGCCCAATGGGTATATTATTCGTGAAAACCCTCCAGTGGTGCTTTTTCATTCTGTGGCTGTCGATAGTATTAGTAATATAACATTAAGACTGATCAATAGAGATCAACAACTCATTGATCTAGATTCTACCACACCAGTGACTTACAAGTTGGTGCTAAAGCCACTATGAAATTTGTGTATAAAGCAACTACACCGTCTAGGAATAGTGTTAGTTGTTTGCCACGTGAATACACGTTAACATCTCATGGCAAGCAGATTTTACAGCATTTGGGTTACCACGTCAACCCTCATAATGAATTCTATCCTAGAGATAGCGAACCGCATCGAGGAGCAACCAGGAGTGGTAAGAATTGATCTCCATTCCTATCAAGCTCAAACACCTGGACTCAATAACAATGATGAAATTCAATTTGTTATCAACAACCAAGATATTTACACCATACCGCATGAAAGTGTCATTCAGATTGAAGGTCGGCTCACCAAAGCCGATGGCTCTACACCCACCACATCCAAGGTGGCCAACCATGGTTTAGCCTTTCTGTTTTCTGAAGTGCGGTATGTCATTAACGATATCGTGGTGGATAGCACTCGAAATGTGGGCATTTCCAGTGTCATGAAACTATACCCCTCTTATAGTGAGGAAGAGGGTAAAACACTTTGCATGGCAGGTTGGTGTCCTGACTCGACCAATGACTGGATGGTACACACCGATGGGACCTTTACTGGATATTTACCTCTTAAATTGATTTTAGGCTTTGCCGAAGATCACCAACGCATTGTGGTCAACGCAAGGCAAGTGCTTTACCTAGTGAGAGACAGGAGTGATAATAATGCACTCAAGGGAGCCGACAATGCCCCCATCGATTCAAAAATTCAACTACAACGCTTGCTATGGAAAGTCCCCCATGTGACCCTTGAAGATAGCAAAAAACTGGACTTACTCAAAATGGTAAAGAGAGATATGCCGCTACCCATGGAATTTAGAAGCTGGGCACTCCATGAGTATCCGCTATTGCCCACCACCAACACACACAGTTGGTCTGTAAAAACAGCTCGCTATACAGAGAGACCTCTCTACCTGATCGTGGGTTTTCAAACGAATCGCAAGTATCAACAAACCAAAGATGCCACGCAATTTGATCACCTGCAATTGAGAAATGCACGTCTTTTCCTCAACGGAGCTGTGTTTCCCTATGATGGACTGGATTTGGATTTTTCAAAAAATAAGTTTTGGCCCTCTGTACGACTTGTTTTCTAAATTTCGATGGTCGTATTATCAAAAAGAGAACGGCCCCATGCTACTACCCCAAGCGTTTAAGGCAAGAGCGCCACTGATAGTCTTTGACTGTTCTTACCTGGAAGAGTCTGTCAAGCCATCCAATATCGACATTCGACTAGATTTTGAAACGCATGACAATGTACCAGCCAATACGACGGCCTACTGTTTGATTATTCATCACAAACAAGTCAACTATTATCCACTGTCCAACCAAGTGACGAGTGTATAAATAACAGCTCATCCCACGTCAAGCCGCTCAGTCATGTCTTGCTTTAAAGCCTCAAGAGACGTTACATCCTTGAATTTAAACTCTGAGGAACAACGTTTCAAGACGTTTGCCACGTGGCCAGTGCCTTTCATAAACCCTCAAGCCTTGGCGGCCGCTGGATTCTACTATTTAAAAACAAGAGATGAAGTGAAATGTGCCTTTTGTCCCATCATCATAGACCAATGGCAGGAGGGCGATGAACCCATGCAGGAACATCAGCGCTGGTCACCCACCTGCCCCTACCTGTGTAGAATGAAAGTGGGAAATATACCCTGTCATTCAAGCTATCCCTCACTTGTGTCTCTGGGTGATGAAAAAAAAAACAAGTTACGATACATGTGGGCCGTATGGTATCCATGGTGCTTCGGTGAGCAGCTCACCATCAAAAACGCCTAGTTTAGAGACATTGGGACATCATCGTTGTTATGGACGTTACAAACACAAGAGACTATATTGTTGTATCAGTTGCTATCGTCCTTATCCTAAAATGAGAAAAGCCTGTAAGACGTGTTATGATAATAAAATCATGTAATTCTTAAATTTTTATTTTTTTCATGTCCCCCCTGTCCTACCCTAACCTCAATTTGAAACTAGCATGGCAGGTAAGTCCATGCCATGATCACACCTGATCGTAAGTCAGCCGTCAGTTGAACTTGGTCCAGGCAAGCGTCAACATGTTGCGCACACTCATTGTGGATTGCCAAGGGTTTAAAATTGGTGACAACAAATTTATATTTAAACAAGTGGCCATGATCGATTGTACCACGTTTTGGATATCGCAAGCTACGCATTTGCTATTTAAACCACCCCATGCTTTTGATTTGTTGTGTGAAAAAGACCGTAAACAAACCCAGTGGATTGAAAATCATAGGCAACTAGACTGGAATCAGGGAACCATTTCCTATAAATATTTGGACGTGGTCATGAAAGCACACTTGTCCTCGGCCAATGTGGTATTTGTGAAAGGTAATGAAAAACGTCAATGGTTGAAACCATTTTTGGCGTCTTACTGCCAATGTATCGACCTCATGGAGTTGGGCTGCCCCTCCCTGCAAACGCTCATGGATACTTGTTCCTGTGGCAACATTACCCATACAGCCCTATCGCATGCGTGGCATCTCTTTCATTGGTTAACCACTCATGCCTGCTTGGAGTTGTTGAACAAAATTATAACTCAAGATTTACCTGTGAATGACGTCAGTGAGATTTCTATAAGCGACGTGTAAACATCTACAGCACGTGATACCATGGAGAAAGGCAATGCTACGGACAAAGCCATCGGCAAGTTCTTTGTGTGCAAAAAGAAACTAGACAGTTTTACCAAAGAGGAACTCTTGGCGCTGCCCAAGTCGTTCATTTATTATGTGGCCGCCAACGCGGTCAAAGAAATCTGGCAACATGTACCAAAATCATGGACTCAAGACCCTGTGTTGAGTGAATTACAACCCTGTACGGATTACGATCACCATAAGCAAGTGGCCTTGGCAAAAATACCGTCTATGCGTCAGTGTGCGACTTGCCAGCTAGTGAAACTGTATCACGGTCATAAAAGTCCGTGTAAAGACTTTGTTGAATCATTCCACGAGTGTCATGGCGAGAAAAAGCAACAACAACAACAACAAACACAAACATCGTCCACAGAGGAGGAGGAGGACCAAACCTTTTTACCATCGATGGAAAAGGATATGCCAGACCTGTACTGGCAATGGCGTCATTGACAAAGTGATTCAATACTTACCTTTCGAAATCCATCTTCCAGGTTATCGTTTTTGCGGCCCTGGAACTCGTCTCGAAAAACGTTTACAACGTGGTGATGTACCCATTAACCTTTTGGATCAAGCATGCAAGGAACATGACCTTTCTTATCGCTATAGTCATCCTGGTTTAAGACATGTGGCAGATAAATTGTTATTGAAGAAAGCTAAACAACGTTTCACATCCAGTGATGCCTCAGTGGGTGAAAGGATGGCAGCCCTAATTGTCATGAGTGCTATGAAAGGAAAGTTGATGATGCATGGACATAAACATTGAGGAGTGAGGAATTGGGATTTGTTTGTATTCTATTTTTCTTTTGTCAATTCACTATGACTATGAAATAAAAACAAAGGTTTACCAGAGCACGATGATTTGTGTTTTTATTATTTTT
This sequence comes from Meconema thalassinum, assembly GCA_946902985.2. Classification (NCBI taxonomy): domain Eukaryota; kingdom Metazoa; phylum Arthropoda; class Insecta; order Orthoptera; family Tettigoniidae; genus Meconema; species Meconema thalassinum. Next base: position 2,044,014,345 of record OX336388.2, read on the forward strand.
AAAAATCATGATGTTGATGGCTGATTTCTCATTTTACACATTTCACACATGATGAATTCACACACTGCCATTTGTTATTTTGCAATTTACAGATTTTAAAAATGTTCGTTTCAAGTTTTGCGTTTTTGATGATATGGATTTTTCCAGTTTGTTGATGACACATTTTAAACAATGTCCGTTTGAAGTTTTTGAATTTTCAAATTTCACACATGGCCATTTCCAGTTTTTAAAAATGTCCGTTTTAAGTTTTGCGTTTTTGGTGATATGGAAACATGGATTTTCCATTTTGCTGTTTTCACATTTTTCCATTTGGTGTATGTCGAAAGTTGAGATTTGATAATGATGTTGATGCAAGTGCATGACCATGGCGATGCTGCAGTGAGTTTATGGGTGTTTGGAGAAACGTCGAGGTCTACGACTACTGCAGGTAAGACTGTTTTTACAAAAATAATGTCTATTGTCTGCCACATTTCAATGAAAAAACGAAACTATTTAAAACAAAATGAGTATATAAGTGACCATTTACCACCTCCCCACCCACCCACCCTACCTCACCGTGTTTGCTCTGGTCAATCATACACACCAGTTTTCTCTCTCCACTCATACATTCACACCTGTCTTTGGGAACAAACACAACCACTTTATTTATTCCCAAAAGCACATTCTCGACATGCACACTCATCCCAAAAGAACTTTTTAGTTTATCATTTACATTATGAAAAATAATTAAATACTAGTTATTAAAGTTACTAAAAATCTTACTTATTTCATATTTACAAAAAAACTCAACTTTGTACAGCGTTAAAAGAATCACACTATTTACCAATCAAAAATAAAATAAAAAAATAAGATTGCACACAACTTTTTTAAAGAGCAAAAGGTCAAAGTGGATTGCCACTATTTACAAAATCTACTATTTACAATGACAAAAAAACAATATTTACAAAATTCTAAATCTACAAGTTACTAAAAGCCATGTCCCATAAACGATTAAACAATGAAATCACTCCTCCTCCTCGTTGCGATCATAACCCCAGGGCAGGCTGGTGAGCAGGTCGTCAGCCCACACACGTTTGTTATCCATGGAGGCGAGGGTGCGTTTTCTCTGTTCCACAAGATACAAATGATGGTTGCTGGATTGTATCCTGCACTGTGTATGAGACATAGCTTTGCCAGTGCGTAAAACCGCTAGATAGTCATCAACACGTAGCGATTTTACCACTGCCCTACCTACACCTTTTGCTATTTTGGCTTCCTTACAGTCGAGTGTGCGATAAGCATACATTTTTTAGGCCAAACCTACGAATTCCGTCATAATGGAATCACCGCATTCATCTTTTAAAACGCCCATTTCCTTCTTGTTCTTTATGGGCAGCTGAATCACGTTGTCAGCGCTATAGCAAGAGGTGTCGAACCAGTCACTATGTTGCCTCATGACGTCATAGGGGTTGCAGTGGCGAATGTGGTAAATGAATGAGTCCGTATCCATATACAAAAGAGAGACGTTCTCAAAATGGCGTTTGGCAAACTCATAGTGAAATCGATACATGACCGATTTAGAAAAGTCTAAAATGACTTGACCCAAGTTAATGGGCTTATCCATGGTCACGCTGGTCTTACTCATTTCAATAGTAGCCAAATCCTCATCGATAATTTTAATCGATTTAAAATTTGGCTTGGCAATGTACCGCCGGGCACCCCACCGCCCCTCCCAGACATTCACCAATTTAATGTCACGGTATTTGCGGACATTCTCCATAGTCTTGCCATAGATGCAGTTGTTCATTAATTTAAAAAAAAATCAAACTGCTGTGTTGCCATTTGTCGGTGCTCTGTGTTGAGTCGCATGTATGGCTCAAGCCATGCTTTTTGAGCAAAAGAAATACCCCTGTGGATTTTCTTCAACACCAAGCCTTGGGCGAGGCATTGCACCAACATTTGGATATGTAGCACATACCGATTTTTGTTGTAAAGTGTGCCCATGAGTTTTTCAATTTTCACTTTACTGTCAGGGGGAACCATTTGCTCAAGGCAGAATGGGAAATCAGCATGTTCATCATACAAGGATGAGGGATATTCAATATCCACTTCTAGCACATATCCACGGCCTGTTTCTTGGCTAGCCATGTTCACATCAAATTCTGACACTTGTTTGTCTGTCAGCCAAGCAAACTTTCCATAGGGCAAAGGCTGACTCATGGCGTAACCGTACAAATTATTCACGTCATAGTACATTAAGTACGATTCTGGTTTGTCTGGTGAATAATCAGGCATGTAGACATTGTTCGCTTCAGCATGGCGTTGGTTCAGCGACACAAAGCCGCCACGAATGCCCTTTTCAAAAAATAGAACCATGTCTACGTCAGTGAGTAAATCCAATTCCACTTGAGTGTATTTCAAAGCGGCATCGAACGAGAGTCCAGGACTCGTATAATAGTGAGCCGGGTCAAGCCCGTAAATGTGTTGACACAAGTTACGGAATTTTTCAAGCACATCAGTGAGCAGCAATACATCCAGTTTTAGGTAATGCAAAGCATATTCACTTAGCGTGTTCATGCCAAACATTCGCCAAACTTTACATGCATGGGCATAGTCTTCATCGGAAACAGTACTGCGTGTTAGTTTCGAGTAAAATTTCTCTTGTGTTGGGAGTTTTCTTTGCTTTAACACGTCCCAGCTGTTGCAGAAATCATACGGGAATATACCTTTCCGAATGCACAATTGAAATTGCTCAGGATCATTAAAATGCATTCTAGTATTTTTTTAATTCCTCCTCATTCAAGCCATTCACAAGGCTGTCTAGCGAGGATGCCATAAACTTAAAGGAATCCAAAAATCGAATGCTAAAGTCGCCCAACCACCATGTCAGGGCCGTAAAACGCTCATGGTTTCGGGGAATAATGGTAAACGAGCCCTTGTTGACATGGCCCAATTCACGAATCAAAAACTGAATGTCATAATTCGCCAGATTGTGGAAAAAGACACTGATGAAACGAGGAGCTGGAAAGTTCAAGTTGCATTTGCTGTGTGCAGCTCCACGAAACTCGCCTGTAAAATGCGAGTGGTCTCTGACTTTTTCCTCTCCACTTAAAATAGGCTTTTCGCAAATATGGCATGTCGTGGCATGCTCATACTGCTGCTGTTGTTCTGGAGTTAGGCTCATGGGTACTGGGTGGTCCAGTAATTCCTGTACATCATGAGCCAACTTGACAAGTTCATCCAAGAACCATCTGGCACAATCTGGCCCCTCGCGGTATTTGTAAACGGATTGTGTGGGGTCATAGGCACACACCACATTAAATCCTATGGCAAAGGGTTCATGTTTTTGAATGGGTGTGGTTGATCTCATGGTGGGATCTGGTTCACATCCCGCCATGGGTGTAGTGAGAGCTTCGAAATCTGCATATACCACATAGGGAACAGAGTCACGCTTATGAATGTCCTTAAACTTAAAAACGGTCTTGTCCCCTTGTGGCAATATCAATCTCACCGCTTCCTGAGTAACACAATCTACCCTATGACGTTCCAAAAGCGTGGGGGTTTTAAAATATTGCAAGCAACGATCACAAATATGTTTTGGACGCTTGTCCTTTGACATTTGACTGCTTAGCAATCTACTTAAGCTTTTAATGAGGCAATAGTGATTCACCTCTCCTACAGATAAATATAAAAGATGAATGTGGTGTCGTTTCGGTTCTTTTGTGGCATAAAGAAGACCCACAATCTCATCACCATCAAGGCCATAGACCATGAACGAAAAGTCATGGTTATCTTGTTCAAACCTATGGATCTCGGTTAAGTCCATAGGGAACGATGCTCGAGTTAAATTTAAAATTTGTTTCAATTTGACAAACTTGGCCTTGTACTTTCCTGGTCGAGAACCATTACGGTCTTATGCTGACTGCAAATACGCGGCCACACACCTCAGAAAGCAATCATTGTCATAATTCTTTATATTCACCACAGCCTTTTTCAATGCTATTGCTGGTGGTGTTTTAATATAGCTAGACCCAGCATTCAACGGGTTGAAATGACAAATGTTGATTTGTAGATGGTGAATTTTGTCTAAGGCAAGGCCACTCGGTCCTTGTTGCAGTTTATCAAATTTTGATAGCAAGGCATTCACCACATGGCTTTGATACCACCCGTTCAGATTATCGGCTATCAAAAGCTCTTGCATTTTACTGCAAATATAGAATGTCTCTTTATGCTCTACGTCCTTCTTTTTATATATGAAATCGCACACCAGTTCTGCATTCACCTTTAAAGCCGTATGCAAACTTTGCGCTGTGCAAATTTCAATTTTAAACATTTCAAAACAAGATTCTAAAAATTCTTTGGGAATCAAAGTTTTTCTAACATTCACCACTCGACCAGAGCACACACGCGATTTGAAACAAGACTCAAGGGGCTCCCAAGTTAACGTATCCACAGCAGTAAAACACATTATTTTGAAAGAACACTCTCGCCTGAGTTTTCAGCTGTAGACTGCTTGACAATGGTTCCACTCTAAAGCCACTTGGTTTCCAACTGTATTTGCTATAGCAGTGAACCCTTTTTTTTTTCAAGTATCTAAAGAGAAATAAAATAAACCACCATAAGTATATCTATTCCATATAGTTTATGCATTTCATAAACAAAACAAAATCAAACAGGTTATATATAAAAAAAAACAAATCTCACCTTGACGTGTAATGCTTTGCTATATTCCCGTCTCGTGGGCTAGTGTGGAAATGGTTTCCTCTTCTATCGGTCTATCTTTCTCTTTCTTTAATATATTTCCCACAGACACACGACAGGTAGGCTATACACGTTATCTGCAAACAAATAAATAAATAAAATCATTAATTACCTAATCAATAAATAATTGCATGTATTTATATAAAAATCAATAAATATATAAATAAATAAATATATACCTACCCCACAACAAGGTTAAGTATTTTCCACCAACACCAAAACTGATAAACAAGACCAGGGGTTTCATGCAACGCAGTGTGTTCAAAGGTAGTCACCTAAGTGAGCGTGGAAATGATAACGACATGTCTTTATATATGCTACGTTGCATGTATAATCTCTTTTTCCCTTGCTTTGAACATTCTCTTATCGTGCACGTGGACAGCTAACGTCCCAGGCGAACACCTGTGCCGGATCAAATTTCACGTCAACTTGCATTTTGTCACGTACGAAGCAAAACAGGATGTCACTTGTTAACAGTTATCGCGCACGTGGACAGATAACGTCCCAGGCGAACACCTGTGGTAGATCAAATTTCACCTGAACTTGCATTTTGTCACGTACGAAGCAAGACAGGATGTCACTGGTTTAGCCTACATGTGGTTTCACACATGTTCACATGCCTTTCGCTCTTCCCTGCCACCACAATGGTCAGATTATTTCACTTTGAAGCGTCATGGTCATTTTCCATTGCACCTGTTGTCAAGTCAGATCAGCGCCTTCCAATAAGCTCAAATGACCTTCACCTCCTGCTTGTCTGCAAGTTTGTTTTCTGTACTCGCTTCGACCAACATAGAACCAAGTTCTCATTACCGTTTACACGTCAAAGGTAAAATATCAGAAAAACGCACGCTCGCTCTGTCATACACCGACCCGCCGAAATAGCGATTGTTCTATCAAGCATGGTCCTTGTGGTTAGTGACAGGTTCGTTGAAACACACACACACACACCCAGCAGTATCGTCTCTCTCTCAACCACCACGCTTCATATACATTATAAACAGGTAAAGAAAAAGAAAACGGTTTTTCAACATGTATGGCGTTAGGCCCTTTGTGAATTATTTTTTGGAAAAAATATCTACCCCATTTGAAAGGGGGCGTCTCTAGCGTTATTGCTTCGTGAAATATCGGCAAAAATAACTAAAAACACGTGTTTACCCCAAAATAGAGTTTCCAATTATTATTTTTTATTACAATGAGTGGTCCATAGCAAAGAGGACGTCACCCCAATTCCTTGGACCCGTCGTACATGCCTCTAGCGTTATTGGTTCGTGAGATATCGGCAAAATCACAAAAAACACGTGTTTACCCCAAAATCGAGTTTCCAATTTTATTAAAAATTATAACGAGTGGTCCATAGCAAAGAGGACGTCACCCCGAGTCTTTGGACCTGTCGAACACGCCTCTAGCATGATTGATTCGCGAGATATTAAAAGCGGATGACCTTTTAGTTTTGTTCTTTTAATTAAATAAAGAGCCTATAGGAAAGTAGGGGACATCACTACGAGTGCTAGGACACCCTGTATGTTGAAATCCCATGATTGGTTAGCGAGATATCAGCTTCGGGGCAAATACGAGGAGGGTTAAATAAGTTAGTAGACAGCTCTGTCCCCATCCCACTACTACACAAAACACAAATTTTTGATCTAGAGACTTGACATTTATTTTGGGGGTAGAGGGCATAGGGACCTTTCATTTATGTCAAACAAACTCTTTTGTAAACTTCCTAGTTTCCAAAATATAGAATTTTCAAAATTCGAGTGTTTTCAAAAAAAACATAAAAAATAAAAAAGTTTTATTACCAAAAATAAAGGTCATAAAGACCATTTGTTTGAGCCATAGCACAACGTTCTACCATGTTTGGTTTTCAAACTATCAAAAACTTTCGAAAACAAAAATTTTCAACAAAAATTCAAAAATATAACGAGTAGTCTATAGGAAAAAAGACGTCAGCTCGAGTCCAATGAGACCTCATTTGTCAAAATCGGACCATGGGTTCAAGAGATATTTAACATGGCTGAGGCTTAGTAGTGGGTCGAGGAGGGTTCTGGAGTGAAGCAGAAACCGCCTTACTCCACTACTTATATATCAGTTTCTTGTGGACACGATAACTGCCGTAATTTTGCACCAATCACTTTGAATTTTTTACATAATATGTATCCCCTTAAAATCTCGGTCGAGTTCGTTAATGGGCAAAATCGGTCAAAGGGCGTGAAAATGGGAGGCTTTTATCGAAAAATTGAAATATCGCTATAACTCTCTTAATATATGAAATATTGAATCCATTCAAAGTTCATACTATGTGTCGGACAAGGCCCTAAAATTTATGTTTGAAAAGTTTTTTGATAGCACCAACCATTGACCAAAGGGGTGGGAAAAAGTGGGTTTTTCGGGAAACATCAATCGTATCTCTGTTAATAGGCACAATATCAAAACCGTACAAAATGGACAATATTCCTCCAATAATTACCTAAAACTTTTGTCTGAAAGAATTTTTGATATGACCCACCATTACGCCACGGGGTGAGCGAAATTATTTAAATTATAAGAAAATGCCAAGTGCCAAGAGAGGTTGCCATGACAACTTTACTTTTAATTGATAAGGGATGAGCCATCAGCAGTTGCTATGACAACGCCACTGCACGAGATAACATTCAGTTTTCCATCTGTCTGTGGGAAGCGACTTCGGTATCGGAACTGGTAGCATGCTGAACTTTTATGACCAAGGTCACGGGTTCAAACCCGGCTGAAGTCGTCGGATTTACTAAGAGCGCTAAAAAAAACTGAGTTTGCTTTCCTTCGGAGGGGAAGTTCCAACGTTCGTTGCGAGTTGATGGTTCCGGTGGCATCTAGTAGCCAAGTTCACAGCTAGGTGTCGTTGATGGTAATATTTTAGGTAGATTTCATTAGAAAGCTAACTATTGCAATGGGTACCATGTTTCGATTTCCGGAAAATTTCGACAAATCTTCGTGTTTCACATCCCCCAGACCCAAAAACCACCGTCAGTTCAAAAGTTTATATATAATTTATGTATGTATGAATATATATACATATATGTATATATATATGTATCTTCTTCTTCTTCTTCTTCTTCTTAGCGTCATCCCGTAGGAACGGGGTCCGCTTTTTGGATCAATGCACGCCATTTCTTGCGATATAATGCTTCGCGTGATTTCAAGTTTCTTGATCGTAAATCGGCGTTAATGGTGTCGAGCTACCGCAATTTTGGTCTCCCACGCTGTCTCTGGCCGTCGACCGTTAGATGGTAGGCCGAGCCGATGACTGAACTTTGTGGTGCACGGACAACGTGCCCATACCAACGGAGTCTCCATTCCTGCATTTTCTCATTGATTGGAGCCACGCCAGCTGTATGTCGAATCGTTGTGTTGGGGATATGGTCGAGCAGAGAAATGTCTAATGATCTTCGCAGCATCCGCATTTCCATGACATGAAGCGAGTGCTCAGCACTTCTAGGTGCTGGCCAACATTCGGTACCATATAATGCAACTGGTCTCACCATTGTGCGGTATATCTTTGATTTTAGGCGGATAGGCATCTTCTTATCACAAAGAACACCGGTGACATCTCTGAATCGCATCCAAGTCGCATTGATTCGTGATCGCACATCTTCATTCACAGAGCTGTCGCCATTCAATCGTAAGCCTAGGTATCGGAATGTATTTACCTTGGTAAGAGGAGCTCCATTAATACCTATAGTTCCAGGGGATGGAATCGTTTCGAGGTATTCAGTCTTGTGGATGTTCAAACGAAGACCAAATCCTTGCAGACAATCATGCCATGTCTGCACTTGGGTTTCAAGATCCTTCCTGGAGTCTGCCGCAAGCATCACATCATCAGCGTATAGCAATGTCCATGGGACACACTTCTGCAGGTCTCGCGTTATGGAATTCATGACGATAACAAAGAGCAGGGGAGACAGAGCTGAGCCTTGATGAACCCCAACTGTCACAGGGAAGCTGTCAGTGAGTCCTGCAGGGCATCGCACGTGGCTTTTGGTGTTGTTGTACAGCATTTTTATCCAGTTTATATACATTTCTGGAACTTGATGATCTCGGAGAGCGTACCAAATCTTCCGGTGTGGTACTCGATCAAATGCCTTCTCGAGGTCAAGGAAAGCAAGATGTAGTGGCCTCCTCTTCTCTCGGAATTTCTCCATCAGCTGGCGCACAGCAAAGATTCCGTCTATCGTGCCACATCCCTTGACAAACCCACATTGATTTGCTGAGAGCTGTACGATGTTCCTCAGCCTATTGTCTAGGATATGTTTGAATATTTTCATAGTGTGGGAGAGAAGTCTAATTGGACGGTAATTGGTACATTCAGCTGGGTCACCCTTACCCTTAAAGATAGGTACTGTGATACTAGTTGACCAATCTGTAGGTATTTGACCACAGAGAATAATTGAATTTAAGAACTCTGTCAGCCAGGTGGTCGCGTTGTCAGTAAGTTCCTCAATTTTCCAGATGTCTGCAGGAAGGTCATCTAGCCCTGGGGCCTTTCCATTTTTCAAGCTACGAATGGCAACTTTGACTTCTTCTTCAGTGATACAAGGTACTGGTCCAGCTGTAACATAGATGTCTGGAATTTGTGGGTGAGGGAATTCAGTGTTGAATACTTCACTTAAATACTCTCGCCAACGGTGCAGAATCATCTTGCTATCGTGAAGTCGTCGACCATTCTTATCCTTCACACACATATAGTGTTCTATATCCTGACCTGCTCTACACCGTGCTCGGGCTAGTCGGTAGATAATTTTGTCTCCGTCTTTAGTTGTCAGTTGATCATATAAATGTTTGTAGTGATCTACTTTAGCCTCAGCAACTGCTCTTTTTGCCTCCTTCTTGGTGGCTTTGTATTTCAGAAGATTCTCCTCAGTCGGTGATGTTCGCAACTGTTTAAAAGCGTTTTTTTTTTCATGCACCATTTCCTGTACCTTGTCTGTCCACAACCACGTCTGTTTATCAATTCTACGTGTGCCGGGCTGTGTTACACCAAGCTCAGATTGAGCTATACTAGTTACGCAGTTGTTGAATAATGCCCAAGTATAATCCGTATTTACAGAATCAACTGGAGGGAACACAATATTCTCACTGAATGCCACTTTATGGTCTTGTAGCTTCCACCATTTGATTTTGGCATGACATTTCACATAGGGTTTTCTTATGTAACCTTTCATTCTAAGATCGGTAACTAGCAGTTTATGTTGAGGGGCCAAACATTCAGATGGTATGACCTTAGTGTCTATGACAATTGGGAAATCTCTCCTACGAAGTAGTACATAGTCAATCTGAGTATTGTGCCCTCCGCTAGTGTAGGTGATCAAGTGTGATTTGCGTTTCTTAAAGAAGGTGTTAGTGATAATTAGATCATTTGCTTCAGCAAATTCAAGGATCCTGTTCCCGTCTTCATTTCTGAGATCATAGCCAAAATTTCCATGGCATTCATACCCCTCGCTGGTACTGCCAACATGTCCATTAAGATCTCCACAAAGTAGAAATAGGTCTTCTTCATTGCACGTTGTAACGGCAACTTGAAGTTCGTTCCAGAATGTGTCTTTAGCTGTCTCATCACAGCCTGTCTGTGGGGCATACGCTGAAAATATATGTATACGGCGAGTTGGGGTGTCGATAACTGCTGACATGAGACGATCGGAGTAGCGATGTACAGCTGATACTTGGTTGCGAAGTTTTTCATTCACTACAATAGCGACTCCCTGGCTATTAGTCGTACCATGATAGATCAACTTATACCCTTCTCCAATATCTCTAGATTTCTGCCCTTTCCACCGTGTCTCTTGTAGACAAGCCAGATCTACGCAACCAGATTTTAGGATTGCTGCCAATTCGCGACTGCGACCTGTCAATGTCCCAATGTTCCAGGAAGCAATATATATATATATATATGTATATCCGTTTCTTGTGGACACGATAACTGCCGTAATTTTGCACCAATCACTTTGAATTTTTTACCGAATATGTATACCCATAAAATCTCGGTCGTGTTTGTTACTGGGCTAAATCGGTCGAAGGGGATGAAAATGGGGGACTTTTTTCGAAAAAAATGAAATATTGCTATAACTCTCTTAATATGTGAAATATCGAATCCGTTCAAAGTTCATACTATGTGCCGGATAAAGCTCAAAAATTTATGTTTGAAACGTTTTTTGATAGCACCAACCATTGACCAAAGGGGTGGGAAAAAGTGGGTTTTTCGGAAAACATTAATCATATCTCTGTTAATAGGCACAATATCAAAACCGTACAAAATGGACAATATTCCCCTAATAATTACCTAAAACTTTTGTCTGAAAGAATTTTTGATATGACCCACCATTACGCCAAGGGATGAGAAAAATTATTTCGGAATTATAAGAAAATGCCAAGAGCTATCAGTGGTTGCCATGGCAACCATACTAAATTGATGAGGGATGAGCCATCAGACGTTGCCATGACAACGCACTTGCGCGAGATCAGATTCAGATTTCCATCTGACTAAGTGTGAAGCGGCTTCGGTGACGTAACTGGTAGCATGCTGAACTTCTATGCCCAAGGTCGCGGGTTCAAAGCCGGCCAAAGTCGTCAGATTTTCTAAGAGCGCTAAAAATCCCTCAGTATGCTTTCCTTTGGAGGGGAAGTTCCTACGTTCGTTGCGAGTTGCTGATTGCTGTGGCATCTAGTAGCCAAGTTCACAGCCAGGTGTCGTTGACGGTAGTATCTGGTAGCAACATTAGGAACTACTGCTTGAAATTGAGCGTCTGCATTCCTTACCTGAATTACAGACTAATACAGCCATCACAATTCACACCGTTTATCAGACAGATTCTACACTCACCCAAAGTACACGGAGTTACATGACCGCGTTGTCGCAGCCCCTAAACTGAGGAACCAACCAACATCTCTGCGGGAGATATAATTTTGCGTGAAGAAGTAACAGACCGTTACATAGTTACACATCAGTGTCGAAACCTTGCATAAGGACAGTATGACCACAAGTATAAAAATGGACTCCAAATGACAAGAAGGTCACCGTCATCATAAGACAATAGAATGTTTAAAATATGCATAAAATTACGAAAAACAAAGTTAATTACTCTCCAATTATAAAATACTTTCACGCAATAAATGAGGTCTGATCCTTCTACGAAAACCTGCATATTCTGCCTATTTTCGCCTATCCGCAAGTTTGTCCGGTGAAATCTACCTCCGCCTTCCGGCATGCCGAGAGGAGTTTCTTTTATTTCACTTACTACTCTTTCTATTATTATTAGCCTATTTTCAATTTTGAAAAAATAGGCTTATGAGATCACCTTTTGTCCGTGTGTGTGCGTGTGTGAGGTGTGTGTGTGCCCCCACCTAATAACTTTTAAACGGCTGGAGCGATTTCAATGAAACTCGGTAAGTTCATAGTACTATTCCGGGTGACCTCGACCGTGCCCTTCAAATTTTGTTACGTCTCACCAATCCAACATGGCGGCTGTGCGAATTATTTCACCAGCATTCAATTTCTCCGAAACTTTTTCCGATATCACCCTGGAATTTATTACGGTGATAAAGGGAACTACTAGACGTTCACCTATGTGACTTTTGAAAAAATGGTAACTACAAAACCAACATGGCGGCCACGCGAATTTGCAACATTTAAATAGACGTTTCTCGCGATTTAACCAACCAAACGTAATAAAACTTGGTACAGTATATGTTTATACACATTGTAATGCGCCGACATCTAACTTGGTTCAATTGTTTATATAACCACAAGATGGCGGATGAGCGAAATATTTCACCGGCGTTCTATATCTCTGAAACTATTAGCTGTATCACCCCGAAATTTTATACGGAATTAAAGGCCACTACTGGAAGTTCACCTATAAGACTTTCAAAAAGCGGTTAACTACAAAACAAACATGGCGGCCAAGCGGATTTGAAATTTTTAAATAGACCTTTCTGGCGATTTAATGTTCCAAACGCAATGAAATCTGGTACAGGAAATGTTTATACACATTGTAATGCACTGGAATCTAATTTAGTTCAATTGTTTATATAACCTCAAGATGGCGGCTGTGAAAATTTTAAAATTAAGTTTTTATTTCTTGTGTCGTAATCAAGCGATCGAAGTGAAAGTTTGAATAATGAACCTACGTAATAATTTTCATTTAATGGTACATGACTCTATGGCCTATACATTTAACAACCTCACATGGCGACCATCCGAAATATTCAGACGACTCTGAATATATACGAATCTATTATAGCAATCAAACTGATTTTTTTATGTTCATAGGGGCTATGAACTTAAGTTCACCTATAGGACTTTAAATAACCTGGTGATCACAAATCCAACATGGCGGCGACGCGAAGTATAAATATTCACATGGACGTTTCTCGCAATTTAACCATCCAAGTGCAGTGAAACTTGGTACAGTAAATCCTTTTACGAATGTTAATCCACTGGCATCTAATTTATTTCAATTGTTTCCATAACCATAAGATGGCAGCTGTGCGAAATTTTAAAATCTCCTTATTACTTCTTGTGTCCTAATCAAGCGATTGAAGTTTGAATGCTACACGTACACAATTATCTTCATGTGACATTACATAACTCTAGGACCTACATATATAAAATCCAACATGGTGACCATCCGAATTATTTAGTCGGTACTCAATATCTACGAATCTATTACAGCAATCAAACTGAAATTTTGTATGTTGATAGTGGCAGTTAATATAAGTAGGATATATGAAAATAGGCTGTATAGTTCTTCACGGAACTACTTGTTTTTTTAATTTGTTTGTAAATTACATGTGTCAGTGCTGTAGTTAGTAAATAGCTGTTTTCCTATTCATAATTATCATTACGGGAAAATGACCTGAATGTTACGTCCATTATACTGTATTACTTATCACCCCCACTACACCACCACAAAAAGATATATTTTTAAAATATTGTTTTCTGTTAGTTTAAGTATCATGTGCCAGTGCTGTAGTAGTATTCAATATCATCCATAAAACAAATAAATCCACCGGGCGAAGCCGGGCACTACTGCTATCACCGATAACACGCACTAATACAGCCATCACAATTTACACCGGTTATCAGATAAAGTCTCCACAATGTACACAGGGCTACATAACCGCGTTCTCGCAGCCCCTAATCTAAGGAACCAACCATCTAAGAGTGGTTTAATATTTGGTAATATTGTGAGGTGATTTTACTGATTCCAATGGTGTCTTTTATTAATTTCAATGTGCTCTAGATGTCATAATTTGAAAAATATCCGTACGTGTCACGTGGTTTCTTCCTCGAAAACACTGTCTTTCTGTTTCACATAAGGGAAAGTAATTCCCCTAGTCTGTCTGTAGGATTCCTGGTGTTCATTCTCTGTAATATCTGGCTGTGATTTAATGCAACTCGGGTTCCAAGAAGTCACACCCTCTGTGAACAAGGCTATGTTTGCCCCATTGTATAGTTTTAAGCTCGCCGTATGAAATATTATTGTCATTTGTGATGTGTAACATCTTTCCGCTCGGTTGCTGGATAGTTTTGTGGGTGTGATTTTGAAAATTGGGGACGGAAGTGGATCGGAACGATCGAGCTGGCAGTGGTGGATCGAACGGAAGTATGCACTGCCCGCTCAATCGATCGAACGGATGTGTACTAGCTGGCAGTGGTGGACAACGGAAGTATGCACTGCCCGCTCAATCAATCGAACGGAAGTGTACTAGCTGGCTGTGGTGGAAAACGGAAGTATGCACTGCCCGCTCGATCGATCGAACGGAAGTGTACTAGCTGGCAGTGGTGGAACGAACGGAAGTAGGCCTATAAGATGCACTGCCAACTCGATCGATCGATCCAGCGGGCAGTGGTAAGACCCAGCTGGCAGTGGTACGAGAAACAATGAGCGCGCGGTGCATTCGTATCCCAACCCGGGCAAGCGTTAGGTCCTGCTTACTCGTCTTCGAGTCGGTCGTGCGTGTGTGTGTGGTTTAGGTGATTTGATTTTGTGTCATTTTCACTGAGTGTATAGTGCATTGAACGGTAAGTGTGATGGGCTCTACGAGTGATGGGACGGATTCTGGCCGCCCGCCGGACTGTGTGCAACTGATTGAATATGACCCCCCAGTATCAATGGAGGGCATGGTACTGGTCCCTGAGGACGGCATTGTACCGCCCGAGACATCAACAGCGACCAATATTCAGCCTTCACAGAACACAGAGGTTACTGCTCGCCAGCCTATGTCATACTACCCCCATCATACGGGGCCATACAGTGTATTTGTGCAAGGACAAGGGGATCAGAGACTCGGAAATTTACACCCCATGGCTTTGGGACGCATCTTTTTTGAACAGAAAATTCCTGGCATTCAATCCATTCAAAGAAAAGGACGTAACAGGGTGCAGGTGGTATTTGACACACGCCTGCATGCCAACTCCTTTTTACGACACCCCATTCTCCAGGCCAAACAGTTAGATGCATTTATTCCGTCTGCTAACATACAGCGTGTGGGGCTTATACGGGGCGTGGATACTGCCCTAACGGAAGCTGAAATTTTACAATACTTACAATCCCCCGTCCCGATCGTTCGTATTGAACGGTTTTACCGAAAAAAGGATAATAATGGCGTCATGGATCGTATCCCTACTGGAACAGTTAAAATCCACTTTGAAGCCCAACGTTTACCCGAGTTTGTTTCCATCTTTAATGTCTTGCTTGAAGTGCAATTATTTATATTCTCTCCAACTCAATGTGTGAAGTGCCTTCGCTTTGGACACATCCAGCAACATTGCCGTGCGCGAACCCCTAGATGTGGTCGCTGCGCAGGTCCCCATGATACGACTGGCTGTCAGTCTGTTGACTTAAAATGTGCCAATTGTGACAGTAATCATCTTGCGACATCATTGACTTGTCCGGAACGGCTTAAACAGGAAGCAATAAAGAAACAAATGTGTACGGAGAATAAATCCTATCACGAAGTGATTAACAGTATGAGACCCCCCCCCCCCTTTCCAGCCTCAAAATTTGCCACAACAGTTCCCCCCACTCACTCCATTCCCTCAGCCACCTCCCATACAACCACCCCGTAAACGTAAATTCACGGAGATGATCGTTCGTTCGCCCAAAACATATCAACCATTGGCATATGATAGGCAGGCGTATAATGCCCTCATTTCGTCTCCCACCTAGCCTTGTTGCGCCATCAACTTCCTTCCCTTCAGGCAGTAGAATAATGTCTGCGAATGATGAATATACCTCAATCTGTGAAGATTTCCATGCCCTCATACAGCTATTGGGTAACAATGCCCAGTGGAGTTCCAAGTTACAGGCCTTATGTGCCAAGGTATTACCGTTATTACCTCCTCCAGTGACTCCCATAACGATGGGGTCCATATTAGCTCGTCCCACGCCGGAAGAACTGAACTGACCTGAGCTTCTCGGTGGAAAACATTCGTGAATCAGATTGTTCGATCTTTTCCCAATCCTCCTTCCTCAAATTATCATTATCACAACCCGGTTCATAGTCGTCCTCGTTGAATTAATTCCCTGTATTATCCTGAATGTTATTGCTCCAGTGGAATTGTAGAAGTATCTTAAATAAAAAACATGAATTGCTGCAGTTAATTCACGAATATGATCCGGACATCATATTCCTACAAGAAACATGGCTTCGGTCCTCGTATAAATTTGAGATTGCTAATTATCAGGTGGAACGTCAGGATGGACCCGGATATCGAGGTATCATGACGTTATTCAAAAATAATTTACGGTACACCCCCCTTTCTACTGATTATTACATGCCTCACACTCATCATCAAACGTTCCTTGTTCAAGATCTCCATATAAGCCATATTTACTGTCCTCCTGGTATACAAGGCTCACGTAGACAATGGTATTTATATTTTCAGTTTATAAAGACATTTTCTAAACATCTTACATTGGGGGATTTTAATGCCCACCACCCCTTGTGGGACAGTGGTCGAGTTAATCCGAAAGGACGGCACATCATTGCGGCTATTCAGGAATTACACCTACATTTATTAAATGATTGGTCACCCACCCGCCTTACCCCACCGAATAGTCCACAAAGTGCGGTGGATTTAAGTATCACTACTGTAGATATAGCCCATAAGTTGTCATGGCAGACTGTGAAGGACACGTATCAAAGTGATCATTATCCAATTATAATGGAATATGATGTCTCGAGTAATCGACATATCTCGCAGAACGTCTTTCAAGTTAAGAGGAATTTTCGGCATTTTGATTATGATTTGTTTAAACACCTTTTAGAGGACAGGCTGTCGCGGCCATTACGAAAGTATGATAACGGTTATAATTTTTTACTAAATAATATCCGTGATTATTTTAATACATATCACCCTTATATTACAAAATCATGTCCTCCGAATAATCGTTCTGCCTTACCCTCATGGTGGGATCAAGAATGTAAACACTTAGTACGACGTCGCAAAGCGAGTTTAAAAGCTTTTCGGCACTATGGTACTTCCGCCTCCTATTTGAGATACAAGAGTCTCACCGCTCAACGCCAACGTGTCTTTAATCATAAACGACGCGAAGCGAGGAAATTATACATTACCCAATTAAGTAGTAATACGTCCCTAAATAGTATTTGGTCAGCGATTAAACATTTTACGAATACCATTCCTCGACCCACTCTCAACTTTCGGCGCAAGGATACCATGACTTGTATCATACTTGGACACCCGACATTGTTATTCGTATGCCTACATCATGTGCCTCTGGTTCGCTGGACCGTTTTTCCAGTTTAATGCAGCCTATTATGCGTAGCGAATTTTTACAAACATTCAGACACAAAAAATCAACAAGCCCAGGAATTGACGAAGTGACTTATACCATGATCGCTAGATTTCCCGTAAATGCTCAGGACATCATCCTTAAACTATATAATTCAAGCTTATGCACCGGGACATTTCCGGAAGATTGGAATGTTTTTCAAACTGTCCCTATTTTGAAACCCACAAAAGATGCCCGCTTAGCGAGTAGTTATCGAGGTACCCAACTTGGCTCCTGTTTCCGCAAAATTTTTCAAAATGTACTTCTCCGACGGTTGCAATGGTGTCTAGAATATTATACCCTGTTTCCTAAAACGCAATTTGCATTCAGGAAAAATCTCGGAACATCTGATCCATTAAACATTTTCTTCACCGATTTACTCCTCGCAAAAGGACAGAAAATGCATACTTTAGCGATTTTCCTTGACCTAAAAAATGCGTATGATTCTGTAGATCCATTTATTCTTATTAATATACTTCGAGATATGCAATTCCCACTTCCATTCCGGTGTTTAATATATAACATGCTATGTCATCGTAAAATCATTTTAAAATCCCCAGTCGGTGTATTTGATTCCCGATACACCTCTCACGGTGTCCCGCAGGGAGATGTTTTAAGTGGGATTTTATATTTAATTTATACTCGTACCCTAGAAACAGTCATATTACCGCACGCTCGCATCCTTCAATACGCGGACGATATTTTAATATATTGCACAAGAGAAGATTTATTCGCATGTCGTCGGGATATATACACCGCCTTATCTAATGCTCATGACTGGTTTCATCAACACGGATTTGAAACTTCTGTCGGGAAAAACGCTGCGATGATATTTACTAACAAACGACGTTACGACAGTTCTCCTATATTATATCGTCAAGGCCAAATTCCGGTGGTGACGAATGTAAAATACTTAGGAATTTACATTGACAGGAAAATGCAAGGAGAGAGACATATACAATACCTTAAGAGTCATCTTACCAGCAAAATCAATGTTCTAAAATCACTTACTCGGCGTACTTGGGGAGCAGACCCGGAACTATTATTAATAGTATATCGTAATATAATTCGTTCTGTGCTGGATTACAATTCCTTTTATTTTGATATAATGTCAAGTACTAGGCTCCTCCGTTTAGATAGAATACAGTTTACTGCTTTGCGTCTCATAATAGGCGCGCTTACATCGACTCCCACAGGAGCACTTTTAGTTGAAACGGGAGAAATGTCGTTACATTATCGGCGTCAATACCTTGCGTGTATGTACCTGTTGCGTAAAATGATGATAGCAGTATCACCTATCGTTCCTAAATTACAATTATTGGAAGACTATTATACGCGTCGATTATTGCCCACAGCTTCTGTTCCCGCCTTGCTGGCCGCATATTCCATTCTTAAACAGTACCGCCATAATATATTAAAAGTTAGTCGCTTGCCTTTATATAATATTCCGTATACCGTAGCTCATTTTCAACCGAATATCCTCCAGCATTCCTTACCCCAAATACATCAGACTTTTCCACATAACCCAGTAATCATTCCTCGTATGTTTCACGAAATAACGAGCCATTTGGCGTCTTGCATTCTTTTTTATACAGATGGGTCTAAAATGGTTCACCCCTCACGTGTGGGAACAGCCTTCTTCTCTCCCGATTTACATATTTCATGTCAGTATACTTTACCCTCTGACGTCACGATATTTACAGCCGAAATTTTTGCAATTCGCCAGACGTGTCTTTATATTAAACAACATGGTATTCGCCATTCGCTAATTTGTACAGACTCTATGAGTGTCGTTCAATCACTTCAAAATGTTCTCGAGGCTGATAATTGGTTTTTATGCCAGTTAATGCATCAATTGTACACTTTACATACTGAGGGTTTTGATGTCCGTATCATGTGGATCCCCGGCCATTCACATATTGAAGGTAATGAAATCGCTGATAAACTCGCCAAAGAAGCGGCTAATGGTACAGGTAAGGCTTATAATATCGCTATACCCGTTTCTGATTTGTGTTCTATAATTCGTTCGAAGATCCAGAATGACTGGCAGGTCACGTGGACTAACTACGCAAAAACGAAAGCCAAACATTATTTTGGGATACAACCGACTATTTTAAGAAAGCCCTGGTTCCAGGGTGGTAAATACACACGACGACATATTATTACAATTATTCGTCTCCGCTTTAATCATGCATTAACGCCGGTGTATTTATTCCGTATAAAACAACGTAATGATGCCTTGTGTTCGTGTTTGCAAATGGAGGGCTCTTTAAATCATATTCTATTTCAATGTCCTCAATATGACTTTCACCGTGCAATACTGTTGCGCGATTTATATTCCCTGCCTTTAAATGTTGCCACATTAGTTTGTAATCCTACCATTCCACTGGTCAGTAGCCTAGTATCCTTTTTTGACAACATTGATTTTAGACCTTGAACTGGTATTCCTTTTACCTGGTCCATAATCGTGACCCGGTCATGTACGTCTCTAAGTCAAGTCACCAAGGTGGGTCAATTCGGTGTGAAGAGTCAAATACCAATTGTGTCCCAGTCTAGTTTCATCTGTTTTCCATCCCCATTTGTCTCCACGTTACGTCATACTTTTGTTTGCATACCCCGTTCCTCACTGGTCTTCCGCCTTTTCTCGGTAGTCGATGTTTACCTCAAGATACGTACAGTACTTCTGAACAGTAGCAATTGGGTAAAGAGTTTACTATGCCCACTTCCGTAACGCGAAGAAGAAGAAGAAGAAGAAGAAGAAGAAGTATCCCAACCTCCATACGGTGTGCATCTGTGCAGTGAGTGGTATCGGGTGTAGGGTACGTGCTTTTGAGTGTGTGTGGACTTCGAGTTTGTGGCCTGTTATTTGTTTAGTGTGTTAGGTCTCGTTAGTGTTTAATCAGGTTAGTACCCCCTCCTTAATAGGGGATAACTATTCGACATGTCGTCCGAAAGTGATGGTAGTCAGATGGGGCGACCACTGGACGAATTTGAACACGTGGAATACGAGGGTGTAGCGTCCGTTGAAAGTATGCTTGTAGTGTCGGAGGTTGAGCTAGTATCATCTCCAACAACTTCCACTGCTGAAACATCTCCAATTATTGCTAAGCGACAGCCATTGTCAAATGACAATCGATATTATGACCATAATACAGGACCGTACACGGTATTTGTGCAAGGTGAGGGTGATCAACATATTGGCAATTTACATCCGATGGCATTAGGAAAGCTCTTTTTCGAAAATAAGAACGTGGGTATAAAGAATATTCAACGCAAAGGCCGCAATCGTGTTCAGGTACAATTTAACAAGGCCATAGAAGCTAACTCCTTCTTA